>JAVANC010000001.1:36127263-36634763 GCA_033319125.1 Parnassius glacialis | reverse complement strand
TAACTGGTATGTTGTTGCGTCTTTCCGCGTATTCTGGCATTTTTTCTCGTAATACCTGGATCAAACAAATCAATTGCAGTCTATACCGATCACCTGTGATGGAATCACCAGGTTTTAGCAGCTCATATTATACAACATCCCTTTGGTCCCTCCAGATACACAATAGGTGTAGTATTGTTTTCTTCATGGGATTATCATAGAATATCCACTTTGCATTCCCAGTCACAATCCAATGCAAAAAGAACCTTTTTTTAACCTTTGAAGCAGCTGCTCGCAAATAAAAAATGGTTTTCAATGTCTCTTGGTTTCAGATCGTAAGGCAACCAATTACCGTGAATCATCGGATCTTTATCGACTAATGCACCCGAATCTTTATCTTCGAATTGTTTTGGTGTCCAAGGCGAGGCTTGCCTTCAACACTAAAATTATCATCATTAAAACGTCGAAACCATTTCCGACATGATTTATCAGTTTTTTTTCAGCATTATCACCACACACATCCGCAAGCATTCTATGAGCTTCAGTTGCACTTTTCTTCCAATTAAAACGGAACAGTAAAACCTTCTGCAAATGCTTCGTTACCAGAAATTTTGTAATTTTTAACACAACAAATAATAGGTGTTTTCAAAATTCAAAGTGATATGAACTGTACTAGCTGTTCCCCGCGACTTCAACCGCGTGGAATTTTTTTGCACGGAACCCTAAAATGAAAGTAGCCTAACTTACTCCTAATCACATCAGCTAATTGTCAGTGAAAATCCCATCCAAATCGGTTCACAGGTTTTTGCGTGATGCATATTCAAAACAAAATAGCTTGCAGATGACAGATTTATCATTATATTTTGGCCAATTTACACAATATCTTTATGAGTTACAGCTTATGTGTTATTCTGATGTATTAATTATATTATTGTAGTTTCATTAACATGTTGGACAATGGTGACCGACAGGGGATACCTTACTTTGACTTACATTTACAGGCCGGCGGCCACTTTTTTATTATATTTGCGCTTACTAAGTGACCCGGGCGGCCCTGTAGAGTATTAAAAATAATGTCACACTAATTTTATTGAATATTTGGAATGCTAGAGACGAAAACTAAAAATATTTGCAAAATAAAAACACCATTTCTCTAATCATTTATTTATTTGAATATGAGATCAATTTTCAATGGTTTTTTTTAAATGGGTATTAACTTTAGACAATAAAAATAATTATAGGTTGAAATAAGACCTAACGGTGTTAAAGATTGAAGCAATCTAGGCACAAGTGTGACTTTCCTGGGCAAATCGGACAGAAGGTTACAAACTTTTTTTTGTTTTGTTTGCTTTTTGCCTGCCAATAGCTTATATGCTTTTCTTGTAACATCCAAGACAATTTCTTCGTGATTGTTTAGCCTTTTCTTTCTTTCTTTAGAGCTGATGCCTCAGTCGCAACTGCCTTGGTGCTTAGGTCAGTTGAGACAGGTTTTTATTGTTTGAAAACATGAGATGGTCAACTAGCTCTCTTCTAAATTGTACGATGGAGATGTTGTTTTTAGTTGTTTGCTTGTACAACACCAAAGCGTTCACAACAGCTGTATTGAGAAGTAATTTGGATCTTAATTTTTGATACCATTTTATTGTCTTACTAAATGTAGTTGAGTATGCAGACATTGGTACGAAAAATCCACTGCTGATTTCGTTTCATTATAGTCCAAACTTATCCTTGGTTATCTTTTTTGAACACCGCTTTTATTTGTAATATTTCGAAAATTTTTGTTGTCCGACAGAGCAATTGAAATTTCCGTTCAGGCCACGTCGGACTAATGTGTCCGTCCGTAGTATATAAGCTTTATATACAAGCTAACAATATGTAATAACACCATAGGCTTATAATTATATCTTAACTAAACGTAATATAAAAAAGTGGGTGACTTCTTTTTCAAATTTTTCTAAATTCTCTTTGGCAACTAACGTGTTAAAATCTATTCAGTACTTAGTTTTGGCATGAAAGAGTAACAAACATCCATAAATCCTCACAAAGTTTCACATTTATAATATTAGTAGGATTAGTAGGATATTATTCACATATGTATAACCTCTCTGAAACCGCCACAATCAGCTTTCACTATGAAACATTCATAACAGCCAGAGCCATCTTTTGAAAACCGACCGAATTCTATTTTGTACTCATATTTAAAAGAATTACATCGATTAGAGCCTATCAAAAGCCCACTGCTGAACATTGCCTTTTTGCTATAGCAGTCATGATTAGCAGGCGGGTTTGCAATTACAGTTTTTTTATTATTTTAAGTTGTTATCGGAAAAATGTTGCTGCCCATCTCCTCTTTTCTAAAATGTTACTCTGACTTAACAAACCTGCTATAAGACTTGTCATTGATACCGTAACATATCACGGTTTATTTAACAAGTATCTCTTTGCTTTAGGTTTTAAGGACAGCCCCCTGTGCATAGCCTGATTAGGGCATGAGAAAACAGAGGCCCATGTTATACTTGATTGTTCAGTGGTTACCAATTAAAGAGCTAAGTACCTAGGATCACTGATATCTCCCCCAGAAATCTTTGGTAATGTAAAGAAATTACTAAAATCGTTCGTTCGGGAGGCACGAATAATTAATTTCTGGTCACACACAAAATACATACTTAGATGTGATTTAGCAGACACCAGTCCGGCTCAATCAACCAATCATCAAACAATGCCCATCTCCTAATTTAGTTTCCCTCTGTAGACTCCTACGACAACAACGAGACAATATAAGGTAGTGGATATACTTACACTGTCACTATACATGGTTAACAAGTGCATTTACATTTATATTTTATATGTATATAAAATATTTTATTTTACCTACCTAGCATGTACTAATGTTTCACGTGCCACACGTGCTAATACATCAGCTGTTTCTACAAAGAGGAGAGCTTGTTTATCCAAAAACCCCATTATATGTGCTGATCGGTCTACTTTGGTGGCACTACTTGCCCATTTTACGAGGGCCAGCAGACGTACAAAAAGCTGTCTTGTCCTTGCACTAAATTTATAAATTTCAATTTTTCTTTCCATGTCAGTTTTCCGAGGCAATCTAAAATAAAAAGTTATGAGTTAATTTATATTTTTTTTAAATATTACCTCACATGAAATTATTACAGTAACTATACTCACAATTCAGCCAGTACTGTAAGTTCATCGTAAGTTCTTTGTACAATGAAGTCTATCAACAAAGCTAATGAAATAGAACCGCCACGGGCTCCTCCACCTTCGGCGCCCTGGTTACAACCTTCGATAGCAACTGGTACCATCTTGTTGGAAGCTAAGGTACTGTTTTGGTTAATTTATTACCAATAAAACAATTACATTTCTGATGCCATTTAATTTCTTTAAATAATAAGATAAATCACTTTGAAAACAATTTCATTAATAAATGTTTATTTGTAGATTTATCTACAACATAGAATAGAAATTAGAAACACAAACTAGTAACTACTCCCCTATATATAATGTACTCTGTGGTAACTACAAACTACCTAAGGCGCCTACTACACACTCGATAATTATCACGATATTTGGATCGTAATCCAAGATTACGATATTTATCGAGTGTGTAGTATAGCATAATCTTGGATCGTGATACGGATCGCTGGATTTCTAAAAATCCAGAAATCCAACGATCTGAATTAAGTATCGTCGATAAATATCGAGTGTCTAGTCTCTGGTCGATATTTATCGTCATTCGTCAGTAGCGATGGGTCGTTGACGGTTTTTCCGTTAACGAAACGTTAACGTTGATTTAACTTTGTCAACTAGTTAATCAACTAGTTAAATTCGTCAACGAGTTAACGTACTACTAATGTCAACTTGCAACGTAAACCGTTAATTCAATGAGCGGTTTTAATTCAACGTTACGACGTTCAATTTTAGAAACAATTTGATTCAATGTATGTATTGGAAATCGTTTGATTGATGGTTCTACTTAGATGACCTTCCCTTCATATTTTTTCTTTAAGCTTAGGACTAATTGAATACAATTAGCTATAAATCATATTCTACTCAGGCATATTTAAAAGATCATATGTTTCTATGTGCGCAAATCATTTATTATTTACAATGTTTTTATAGCTTTGTTTTTTTAATTATTTTTTTTTTGTTTTTTTTTTTCATTTTTTCGATATGCAGCCACGATTCACTGTTACCCCAGTACATCACCACATTTTCAATTTTGTACCTTATAAAATCCTATTTTATGGAAATATACACAATTATATTAACACAAACAAATGGACACTGTAACTATAAACATTAACTAAGAAGTCTAAACTCTAAACATTTACGATAAGCCGCAAAATAACTTCTGACCTTCCGCGCAACTTGTAATAAACTGTCAATCAAAAAATTAAAGAAAGCGAATTTCCTATCGTTGTATAATATATAAACAAACTAGTTTAATTAACCTATTTCTCTCGGACGGCACGAGCGGGGAGCGCCATTCCACCAATATCGTCATAAATACTATTCTTAAAATAAATATTTCGAAAATAAACTCTTTTCTAGGTTACTTAGAGTTCAAATTGTATGACATGACCATCGCTCACAATCTATGAAGTTATTATCAACGTAAGTTTTTTAATTTGCTCAGTTCGTTGCGTTAACGAGACGCACGAGTTAAATCCATAAACGTCGTTGACGAATTCAACTAGTTGATTCATAAACGGTAAACGTTAATACGTTGAGAGGAGATCAACGGTTGATTCAACTAGTTCGTTGATTCAACGCTCATCGCTATTCGTCAGTATTCAATTGTCAGCGATGGTGGAGGACGCGCTTCTTGATGCAGTGGCGGCACCAGCCGTGCCTCAAACGAATGACCAAAAAACCTTGAATTCATGTGAGAGAGACGTGTAAAGAGAAAAATATGGATGGAGCCAATGCTTTATCCAGTTTTTTCTCTTTACACGCCTTTTATTGCTATCGCTAATATAATAGCAACGCAAGCTTTATTTTTTACCCGCGACGGAACGGAGAAGGTGTATGCGTTTAGGGTGAGAGGTTGTTTTTGTGTGTGCAAATGAATGTTCCCATTTATCTCCAAAACGGCTTAACCGATTCCAGTACGGTTTTTGGCAAAGGATTCGTGGATTTGTGACAATGGCAGCCCCGACGGATTTTTTTTATTTATAAGAATATTACCTAATAGATAGGTGAATAGGTGTAGTACCTATATTTTATATTATTGCTGTGTCTATCGCTACGACAAACTAATAGGTACACAAAGGTAGGAAGGACTAAGGAAAGACATAAATAGTTGTTTATAATGAATGACAGACCCCGCGGTAAATCAACCCTTTTAAAAACGCTTTTTAATTTTATCTTTCGTGGCTTACTTCCTTTTATTCGGGGGTTTTTCAATATGTTTATTCAATACTTTTTCGATTACAACTTTTACATCCGTCGTGAGTTTTTTCAAAAATTTTAATTTTGCTTTTTTATAGCTACTCATTACGTTACTGGCATCGAATTATGGAACGTACACGTCTTTAGTGAATGAAATCTACCGTTGTACTGACGCGATTAGTATCGAGTGTGTAGTATGTAGATTCGATCCAAAATATTGCAAGATAAAAATCACGTTAAATATCGTGATAATTATCGAGTGTGTAGTAGGCGCCTAAGAAATACAGTCAAAGAGTATAGTAATATGTAATATATAGAAGAACACAGTCATAGAGAGCACACTCGTTGAAAGAGAAAAGTGATTATGGAGTGTAGAGTACTCTACTCTAAACTTATGGAGTGTAGAGTAGAAGGAGGACCATCTCTATATATGAAAAGTGTCCCTAAAAACGCATCCAATAAGGGTGGCGCTGCAGTAGCATAGGATAAATTTAAAAAAAAGCGCCAAAATTAATTAGAATAAGATGGAGAAATAAACAAGGCCCGACCGATCTGCTTGGTTTTGTAATACGTAAATAGTTGAGGTTTTGTATACTGGCATTTACTAACTACTCTAGTCATGATTTTTATTAAATATTTGAATTCAGCTGACTTCACTCCGTCTACAACAGCTATATTCATATCGTAGTTTTTCAGACGCCAGCGCTATTGTGGTAGGTTTTGGAACCTCTATTTTCAGTATATTGTCGGACACATTTTCAACTTTCGCACCTTATAAGATGGTTCTCCTTCTACTCTACACTCCATATCTACACTCCATAAAAGTGATTTTTGTTTTTTGTTGAAATTTATAATTCGCCAATTAAGGCAGGCAAAAGTCTTACACCATATAGCCTTATCTCGTATATTTTATTTCCTTTAATTTTTAACCGTTTTCAAAAAAGGAGGAGGTTTGCAATTAAACTGTACGTGACTTTTTGAGAACCTTTTCTTAATGAACCTTTGGAGTAATCTATCATAATCTATACAAATAAATAAAATTGAAGTGTCTGTTTGTAATGTCGAAATAACAGCTTTTTACTAAATTCATATGAAAGTATATACGGTACAAATAACAAAAATACAAATTTAAAGTTTTTGTCTGTATTTTTAAAATCTTTGTCTGTCTGTCCGTCTGTGTGTTCCGGACTGTCTTCAAAACGGCTGGACCGATTTTAATGGAATTTTCACTCGCAGATAGCTGATGTCACAAGGAGTAACTTAGGTTACTTTTATTATAGAAAAAGGATTAGAGTTCCGCACAAAAAAATTAAAACCCCAAATAACACGCAAGCGAAGTCGCGGGAAACAGCTAGTGCTTACTAAATTGGCTTCGACGACATTCCTGATGTTCTAATTCCATTTATATTGAAGTCGGTTGTATAAAATTTTAAAATTTTACCACTTGTTCACAACATGCTGATAGTTTTGTTGTTATTATTACGATTTACCTAGAAGGTTAACTCGTAATTTCACGTCAAGCCTATTCATACTTTATTAAGCACGGAATAAATTTAAATTTTGAGAGCTCATAAAATTAAGGATTCACGGCCTAGACAAAAACGCACTTTTTAATCACGTTACTTCCTTTCAACAGTTGCCATAAAACTATAATATTGTATGGTGGTGATTACAAAACTTAGCAACATAAACATCCAATTCTAAAGTGCAATGCCAATTTTTAATTACACAGGCTTTCAAAATTTACGAAGTTTATCATATAAATAATTATTTTGTGATTTTTTCGGTTTATAATTTAAAAATGAAGCAACAGTTAAGCTACATTCAATTAAACGACATTTAAAAAGGAAAATAAAAAAATATGATACTGGTGACACCGACCAGGTTTGACGAACAATATGACGTTCATTTGTGATATAATAGAATATTTTTTTATTAAATATAGAGCACGTGCAATTCTTATTGAAATTAATTTTTAACTTCACCACTGGTTCGAAAAAAAACCTCTGTCCTGGGAAGAACCAGCAAGCAACCTAGCTGGACTTTTTTTAAAGTAAATTTTACATGAATAATTGTACACATTATTTTTAAAATTTATTTTAGAAACAGCCTGGAAGCGACCACCTCATTTCCAGGAGTTATTATGAACTATGTATTCATTTATTTAAGAATAGAATAGAATAGAATATTTTTTTATTCAATATTGATTATTACATAATTCTTATTGAAAGTCATTTTTTTATGTATTACTGGTTCGGAAAATACCTGGATTTTTTTTTCAAACATCACTTAACGATAATTTCGTTTATACAATTTTAAATGATTTTTTATAGAACCAGCATGGTGGCGATCACCTTATTCCCAGGGGTTATTTTCATTCATGTATTCCTTGATATACAGCTTCAACTTCAATACAGCTCGTATTGAAGAAGCGATCGAGCGGAACCAAGGCTCCAAAGTCTTTGCCAGAGATCTGTCTGCCAGAAAGAGCCAACTGTCAAAGCTTAAGACCGAATGTGGCAGCATCGTTTCCGGGGCACCTGAGATTTTGAGTGAGATTGAGAGGTTCTATGGGCAGCTGTACACGTCATCGTTGGAGCCACACGCAAGTGTGAGTAACGATCCAAGAGCGAGTCTTATTCGACACTATTCCGAAGATATCCCGGACGTCAGTCTAAGCGAGATTAGAATGGCTCTCCAGCACCTTAAAAACGGCAAGGCCCCAGGCGAGGATGGAATTACAGCGGAGCTTCTGAAAGCGGGTGGAAGACCGGTACTTGAAGTCCTTCAGAAGCTCTTTAATTCCGTCCTCCATGGTGGCATTACACCGGAGGCGTGGAGCAGAAGTGCGGTGGTCTTGTTCTTCAAGAAAGGTGACAACGCTCTCTTGAAGAACTACAGACCGATTTCCCTTCTGAGCCGCGTCTACGTGCTGTTTTCGAGAGTCATTACGAATCGTCTCGCGCGCAAACTTGACGACTTCCAGCCTCCCGAACAAGCCGGTTTCCGAAAGGGCTTTAGCACCATAGACCACATACATACCCTACGGCAAATTGTAGAGAAGTCCGAAGAGTACAATTTGCCACTATGTCTGGCGTATGTGGACTATGAGAAAGCCTTTGATTCCGTCGAAATTTGGGCGGTGCTGCAGTCCCTTCAGCGGTGCCAAGTTGACTGTCGGTGTATCGAAGTGCTGAAGTGTTTGTACAGTAGAGCTACGATGGCTATCCGAGTACAGAACCAGAGTACGAAACCTATCCAATTGCAGAGAGGTGTAAGACAGGGTGACGTTATATCCCCGAAACTCTTCACCGCTGCATTGGAAGACGTTTTCAAGCTTCTGGACTGGAAAGGATACGGAATTAACATCAATGGCGAGTACATCACTCACCTTCAATTTGCCGACGATATAGTCCTCATGGCAGAATCGCTGGAGGAGCTAAGCACTATGCTCAATGACCTCAATAGTGTCTCCCAACGGATAGGTCTTAAGATGAACATGGACAAAACAAAGATTATGTTTAATGTCCATGTCACACCTATGCCGGTAGTTGTTGGGAGCACTAAGCTCGAAGTTGTTGACGAGTATGTTTACCTGGGACAAATAGTCCAACTAGGTAAGTCCAACTTCGACCGAGAGGTCAACCGACGGATTCAACTCGGCTGGGCAGCGTTCGGGAAGCTACGACACATCTTCTCGTCAGAAATACCTCAAAACCTTAAAACAAAATTGTACAACCAGTGCGTGTTGCCAGTGATGACTTACGGAACTGAGACGTGGTCCTTCACTCTTGGCCGTATGAGGAAGCTCAAGGTCGCTCAGCGAGCTATGGAGAGGGCTATGCTCGGAGTTTCTCTGCGTGATAAACTTAGGAATAAGGATATCCGCAGTAGAACCAGAGTAACCGACATAGCCCAACGGATTAGTAAGCTGAAGTGGCAGTGGGCCGGCCATATAGCTCGAAGAACCGACAACCGATGGGGAAGAAAGGTTCTCGAGTGGCAGCCTCGTACCGGTAGGCGAAGTGTAGGGCGTCCCCCCACAAGATGGAGTGACGACCTGGTAAGACATGCAGGAAGTCGATGGATGCAGGTGGCTCAGGACCGTGCTTTGTGGCATTCCTTGGGGGAGGCCTATGTTCAGCAGTGGACTTGTGAAGGGCTGTAATGATGATTCCTTGATATTATAATAACCCTTTTTGTACAGTTTCTCTTTAATAAAACTTTTAAACTTGTTTATTGACAAACTTTGAATATGTTCTGAGATTTTGTTGTAAAAGCGTATACAATTCCCCATAAATGAATTACTGATTCTGTGGAGTCTAGTAACTGGTATTACAAGCTTATGTTTGTTCCCAGTGTTTAAAGTATGCACATCCTTATTCTTATTAAAGCTATTTACGTTTTTATGTACATACATTATATTTTCATAAATATATTGCGATGCCAAAGTTAAAATGTTTATTTCTTTAAACTTTTGTCTGAGGGACTCTTTACAATTTAGATTATAAATCGCCCGAACGGCTCTCTTTTACAAAACAAATATAGCTTCAATATCAGTCGCATTACCCCATAGCAAAATTCCATAAGACATTACGCTATGAAAGTAACTAAAATACACTAATCTAGCTGTCTCAATAACACTTTTTATACAATTTAATAAAATAAAAAAATAACTGGGTAATAGACAGATCTTCTGAGACTTTGTTAAAATAGTGTTTACATTACCCGAAAAATAAATTACTAACTCTATAGAGTCGAAAAATTGGCTATAGGCATAGAACATATAGACATCACTAGCTTGGGTTTGTTCCCAGTGTTTACAGAGTGTATAGCACTTTTTTTCACTAAAACTAACTTTGTTTTTGTGAACATACATTAAATTTACGTAAATATACTGAGAGACCAAAGTTAATATTTTTATTTCTTTAAATATTTGTCTAAGAGACACTCTTGGTTTTAGGTTGTGAATAGCTTTAATGTTCCTCTTCTGTAAAACTGTACTGTAGTTTCTAAATCCGCATTTTCCCATTGCAAAATCCCATAAGACATTATGTTATGGAAATAACTGAAATAACCTAATTTAGCTGTCTCGACACTATTGAGATTTCTTATCGTTTTTACAGCATAAGCTGCAGAACTAAGTCTGCTTGCTAGTTTGGATATATGGGGTCCCCACTGAAGCATTGCGTCGAAAGTGATGCCAAGAAAAACAGTGCATTCAACAGGGCTCAGTTCTTCCTTATTTAAAAACACAATAGTATTCAGATTTTTAACATTCGATGTTGTAAATTTAATACATTTAGTTTTATTTCCGTTTTAATATTTTTTTAATGTAGTTACGGTGTTTACTCCTATTGGCGTCGGTTTTATAAAATTGTGACTTTTACTCTTGATTGTGGTTTACTTGAGAGTTCTTGGTTTAAAATGGTTCTAAATTGTGTTCTATATGACTGTAAAAGCAAATCATACTCAGGTTGTGGCAAATTTTTCCATAGGTAAGAGAATTCTGTTTTAGGTCTCTCTGTCATTATGATCTTTGTGGACGTTCCATGTGGTTCATACATAGAAAAGGCCTATATCTAAAAAGGTACGAAAGAGCCTGATGAATTATGTATGAAGTTAAATTTCATTGCTGATTTGCGTTATCCATATCCTGATCCAATTAGAAATAATAAAAAAGCTGTCAATATTATATTATTTTGTGAACAAAATACAAATTAGGCTAGACTGTATGGCTTAAGACTTTTGCCTGCCTTAATTGGTAAAAGTAAAACAACGAACAATGGAACAAGCAAATGTCAACTGTCTGTCTAATTTGCTCTCTGTCAAGTATCAACTGTTGTAAGAGTTTTGGCGGGAACTTGACCGGCGGCGGCTTCCTGCTTCTGTATTATTGTTTAAATAATGGTTTGAAGTGGACTTTGATATGTAAAAGTGGTGCGATTTTGTGTATTAAGTGTCTGCGTATGTGAACTATTAGTGGAAACTGTGAAAAAAGTGCTCTGATGGTGATGGATTCTCAAGATAAGCTGTTTGTTTGCATAGGTGCCTTTAGATACCATTGCCAACTGTCAGCTGCCTGCTGGCCCAAGTTGTCGTCAAAATCTTCCAAGGGCTGCACAATGTGACGCATCAACATGTTATGAAGCAGTGAACTATGATGGATAATTATACATGAAGACAAGGCTGTGTGGCATAGTTCCTTTGCCTGCTCTCTCGAGCGAATAATAAAAACAACAACAATCAACTGTTGTAAGCTGTGAAAATGGATTGTTGTCTTTATAATTTTATGTGACTCAACTAAGTGATAAAAGATATAAAAGACCGTAGAAAATATCAAATAACTTATGTTTCGTTCGTGTAACGTTCGTTTAATGTTCTTTTAAATATTATTTGAATTTTACACATAGTTTCCATGGTGGCTGCCGAATAAATTTTATGAAAAATATCTGTTTGTGTATTTTATACGCATTTAAATATTTATAAAGGTACTGTATACAGCAGATGAACTTTTTTTCTATATTACTAAAGCAAGGTTTAACCTTTGGAAACAGTATAAATTTATGTGTAGCGCTTGCGCGTTTTCGTCGGATTCAAATTGTGAATATGGGTTTGCTAACTGAGGGAAGCCCTCTATCTTGGGACGAAACTAAGGCATTGGCAGAACACGTTCGTCAGCACGGTATAGAACAATTTATAAACTTGTACCGAAAACTTCGTGACCGTACTGGAGATGTTCTGAAATGGGGAGATGAAGTAAGTTATCTAAATTTTTATTCTTGCATTTTATTGGCGTATATAATTATAATAATTAAAGTTTATTTCAATTTATAAACAAATTCATAAAAAATTGTTTTATAGGTGGAATACATCATAGTAAAATTTGATGATGAAAATGAGCGTGCTACAGTCAGTTTGAGAGCTGATGAACTTTTACCGAAATTACAAGAGAAAGAGCATGCAGATCCACAGAGTAATATTTTTCATCTTTCATCTTATTTTTTAAACTTCATAATGATTTTTTTATAGGATAAAGGTGACAAGCAAGCACAGAGTCCACCTGATGGTAAGTGGTTGCTGTTAGATATAAACATCTACATCTATCCTTGTTTGCAAATCAAAATGTAAATGTGTTGTCAGCCGTAAGGAATAAGATGGAATGCCTCTTTTCCAGTAAAAAGGGTCTCCGGTGCTCTACACTTACCATACGAAACACAGCAGAATTAAACTGTTATTTTACGCTGGTATTCTGTGAGAGTGTGGTCCTTTCCAGGTTGAGCCGATCCACTTGTGCTACAATTATACAATTTATATAACTGCAGCATGGCTCAGCCATCAATAAATCATAACAATTTAAAAAAATTGCAAGTATATCATCATTATTATTACAGCTTATCATAAGTCCGTGCTGGACATAGGTCTCTCTCTTAGATTGCTATAAAGAATGGTCCTGACCCACCTGCTACTATTAACTTATGTTTCATCAGATAGGCTAATGGTTATTCAAGCTATATAGCTAACCCAGCTTAGCCATATCAGTCACTCTTACTCTTCCATGTTTATCCTTGTATTTTATCAAGTATAGAAATCGAATATATCACTTAGTGACTTTGAGCTTCCTAATTTGATCAACAGCAAAGGACCATAATTCAGTTGCTTAAGTTGCATACATTTTAAATGTACAGTTTTGTTTTATGTTTGTGATATATTTGAAAAGAAGATTTGTCACAATTTTCCAAAAGCAACTTAACCAACTTGGATTCATCAGTTGACCTCATGCTCAAAATTGCTCTTACCTAATTGGACATTTTCTTATAAGTACATTTACTTGTTACTGTTTTTTATATTATTTTGCTTATGTCATTTACATAGCTACAAAATAAATGACTAAATCATTGCTTAAATTCATGGAGATTTTTTAATCGAATAATATAAATGGTGAAATAATTAACTTATACATCCAGAATTTTCTAAATTTGGAAAACTTTTAGAAAATTAACTTTAGTTATTATATATCTAACCTACTAGAAATTATATTGAGAATATGTAATACTCTAGTTACAAGATTAAACCTATATCTGTAATTATTTTATAACTTGCAAGTCATTACAATGATGATGTAAACATTAATTTCATTTGTCTCTCAAGACTTGTGCAATATTGCAATACATGTACAAAGAGTATTAATTAACATGCTCATTGTTTCATAGACATTCATTTTGTATGATGTACCCTACTGTAAATTATATTGAGAATATGTAATACACTATTTACTAGATTAAATCTATATCTATAATTATTTATTTATAACATGCAAGTCATTATAGTGATGATGTCAACATTCATTTCATATGTCTCACAAGATTTGTTGTGCAATATTGCAATTCATGTATGTACAGAGAGTAACATAGATAATTGAGTTTTATAGACATTCATTTTGTATAACCCTCTTTATTTTTATACATGAGCCATAATGATCATAGTAGTTTTATTGGTCTCTATTGTTAAGTGATGTGAAGTCAAAAACTATAAATCTTAAAACAAACAAAAATTATAGTCCATTATAGTGAAATGAGTACAAATAAGGAAATCTCATGTTACTTGTTGGCTAAACAAATCATCAATTGTCTTTTGTTTGATAATATGTTTCATGTATGGAATTATACACTCTGTTAATATCTGGATCAAGTATGTAAATGGAAAGTTTGGTTTTAGATGTAAAATCATTATGGCGTCCAGAATATGGGGCATATATGATTGAAGGTACTCCAGGAAAGCCTTATGGTGGTTTATTAGCACACTTCAACATTGTGGAGGCTAACATGCAATATCGTAGAGCAGAGGCCAGTATGTTATTGAAAAGTGGAGAAGTAATAATGAGCATCACCAACTTTCCAAGGTTCAAAGTTACAAATATATTCTGAAATAAAATAGATTAATATTACATCTTTACCTATGAAATGGCCATTTTTATGAAATAAGTTAACATATTTTTTATTTTCATTTCTATTAATCCCCTTACCCATGCTATTGATTCATCTTTGCCCACGCAGTGGCAGTTTATTGATGCCCTTCTTGATGAAATCGGCTTGACCAACAGTCCAGTTCTTCAAAGGCATTTTGTACTGCCTCTCAGGTATTTTGTTTTTTTCCCGCCACTTGGTACTTACTATCCAAATTCTGGAAATAGTAGAAGTTTGTAAGTGTAAGGTCTAGTGAGTACAGTGGATGATGAGAGCTTCCGGCCCTAGCTCTTGTAACTTGGAGAATGTCTGTTGTGCAGGAGCAGTGGGGACGAGCGATTGACCAAAGCTGGTTGGAGACGTGCAAGCTTCTCCATTATTATTCTTCACAGTACACATCTGCAGTAATGTTCATCCCGTTTAGTAAGAAGCTGTGATGAATCTCAACAGACCACCAAACCAACATTTTTTTAGGTGTAAGTTTTGTTTAGGGCATTGTTTAAGTGCTGAACCAGGATCCAACCAACTTGCTGAGTGCTTGCAATTGTCAAACATTTTTCGTCGCAGGTAACAATGCGGTTTAAAATTCCTTCGTTTGTGTGCCTGCTGAGCAGTACAAGTTACGTCTCGACGCGTACTTCGCGCTGGCGATCATTGAGTCCATGGGGCACCCCTTTGTTAAGCTTTTTTGCCTTGCCAATTTAATGCAAATGGATCAATATTATTTTGATGCTAACATCGAAAGCTGCTGCTAATTCAGCCGTAGACCGAGTATCATCAGCTTCCACAATCGCTTTTAATTCGTCATTGTCGACTAAAGTTCTCGGACGTCCACGGGGTTCATTTTTCAGGTCAAAATTTCCAGAACGGAAGCGGGCAAACCTATAACAGGTGGTGCGTTCGTTTGTAAACGCTCTGTAAACGTCGTTGAATGTGCCGCATGTGTCGCGTTGCTGCCACTACGGTACTCATATTCCATAATTACTCGAATTTTTAACATATCCATTGTGACGAAAAATATTCAAATGCGATGAAAACTTAACGCTAATTAATAAAGAAATGACTAATTTTGAAAAAAAGAATTCAATATTTTTAAAATATAATTAATTTGTAATTAGAATTCTTAGCCAATTAAAAAATATTTAGATTTGAAATGGCCAGTACTCCAGAACGGCAATTTCATAGGTAAAGACCTATTATATCAATAATTTAAATGTAATTTATTAATTTACAGATTAGGATGTCCAAACTTTACGAGTCCACCATACAAACCAAACCCTAAAAAGGGAGTGACATTATCACATTATTTCCCAGATGAAGCAATTTTCCCAGGACATCCACGTTTTAAAACACTAACTTCAAATATTCGGAAAAGAAGAGGACAGAAAGTTGCTATCAATTTACCAAGTAAGTAGAAACAAGGAAAAAGTTTTCTGACTTAAATTTAGTCATTGGGATATTATATTACGGTTTGCACAGACAACCAATGATTTTAGCCAATGACAGGCATAGCAAGCAAGGCAAGCTAGACTGTTTCAAATTATTCTAATGCAAATGTGCGTATTTTTGTTATACACATTATAAACAACAAAGCAAAACATTTGGTTCCAATACATGGTATCTCAACAACAAAAGGAAGGATGGATACCCATTGAACATCTAGTTGTCTGATTTTAGGTGTCTTATAGAATACAAACTAGCAAAAATGTTTAGTAATCTTAAAAATTACAATTTCAAGAAGTTAAAAATTTAAATAAATAATATGTAATCTATAAAGAGCCTTGGTAGCTCAGGGGTAAGAACTTACAATTAGCTTCACATGTGAATCTCACCAATATAACATAGGTTAGTGTGGCAAACCAATTATTTCACCCAATTTCAAGCCTGTGCTCAGCAGTGGGCCAAACATTGCTTTTAAATGGTATCAAAGGTATTTAAAAATACACCATAACCCACAGTTTTTATTAAAAAATGCTTTTTGCTTTCTAGTATTTAGGGATGTAAATACAAAAATACCTGTGGACAATTCACATATACTAGAACCAGGTGTAGCCGAACCTGATTGTGTTTATATGGATGCAATGGGCTTTGGTATGGGATGCTGTTGTTTGCAGCTCACTTTTCAAGCATGCTGCATTACAGAAGCACGCACACTCTATGATCAGCTTGCACCATTATGTCCAATTATGGTGAGTAAACTATTATAGTGTTATAGTTTAATGAGTCTTTGGCGAAGTTATCACTGACTACAATACAATTATATGTATAAAAACTGTGTAGTGGTGGTGTAAGAATATTTCATTACCCTATATCGTCACATAGGTTTCATCATAATGGGATGCAACATCTTCCTAATGAAAACTCAAAATTATTAAAAAACTGTGGTTGTCAACCTACCTGCCAAGCGTGGCAACTATGGCAAAATCCCTACTATGAAGCAATCTATGGGAGAGGCCTAAGTTCAGCTTTGAACTTTTATAGTTTGTAATGGATTAATTCCGGAATTCATCCATTACAAATTATTACGCTAGGGCGCACGACAACAACTTATTATGCCGTGGAGGTTTAAGAGAAAAGAGAAAAATAAAAAACTGCTGTTGCAAACTAGCCTGCCTAGAGTGACAACCATGGCAGGCTGCAACTATATGGTTTATCAGTAACTGTATTTAATTATAAATAATTATTTGTTTATATAATATTGTAACTGATATTTGAATTTATCTAAAGTAACTATTGTAACTGATTTTGATATTTATCTAAATAAGCTTGCACTGTCTGCCGCCTCGCCAATCTACCGCGGCTTCTTAACTGACGTTGATTGCCGCTGGAATGTCATTGCTGCATCAGTAGATTGCCGTACTAAGGAGGAACGTGGCCTCGAGGCACTCAAAACCAACAAGTTCCGTATTCACAAGTCGAGATATGACTCCATTGATTCATATCTATCACCGGATCATGAAAAGTAAGGACTATTTTATTATAATTCTTTTTTTCACACACAGACTTCAATTCAATTCAATCTAAAATCTTCATGAAAAGTAAGGACTATTTTATTATAACTCTTTTTTTCACACACAGACGCCCACACACTTATGATTCGTATATGTCGTGAAAAAATCTGAAATCTTTACATTAATGTTTTAGTATATAATTTCAGTAAAAGTGGAAGCAACTGCATGTAGTAAAGTAAAGTTATATAAAACCATATAAAAACATATATAAAATCTCCCACAGCTGGGTACAGGCCTTCTCTAATTTCTGAGATGGTTTTAGGTAAGGCGAACTTCACATGTCTTTGAAATTTTTTTTTCTTATTTCTCATACATGCAGATTACCTTACGATGTTTTCCTTCACCGCCGAGCACGTGCTAAATCAGGACTTAAAATTGCAATCAACTATTTACTTAGCCCTGAACTACCACGGCTTGTAGATTTCTATCCAAATGACATTTAAATTAACGGCCTTATAATCGTTGATAATTGTCATTTAGTGAAGAGAGAGCAACTTTTAGAATTACTTAGATTAACGTCGATTCTTATTAATAAGTCCGTAAATTATTTTTTTAAGCAGTCTACACGTTTGACTTCATCACATTACTCACACTATGACAGTCACACTAGTACTATAAATGCGTTGGTAACTCTGTCTTGTCTGTTTACTAAGTCGTCACGATTAAACCACTGGACCAATTGTAAAAAAAATTGATAAAGATGTAGCTTGGGATCTGGAAAAAGACATAGGCTATTTCTCATTACCTCGCGTAGTGACTGGTAAGAATACCTACTACCCCATTACTTCCCGTGGGTGTCGTAAGAAGCGACAAAGGGAAACAGACAGAAGATGATATACAGATAGATAACAGCAAATTACAATAAAAAAAGGCTTGTGGTTGCCAACTCGCTCGCCAAGCGTGGCAACTTTGGCATGACGAAAGTTACAAAAGACGGATCCCAATCTCCGGCGGCCCCGTTAAGGATGACTCACGCTAGACCGTGCCGGGTCCGAGCCGAGTGTCGGCCGTAGCACGGTCACCGAGCCGATCCCATGCATGTTATTGCAACCGACCGGGCCTCGACCGAGTAATTATCGTTGCGCCGTGATGCAGTATACTCGTCTGAGCAAAAATACTGTTGTAACTAGACTACAATCATGTTGAATTTTGACGATCTGGAATTAGCGGCTATTGCGATCACTCTGGACGATGAAGAATCTGATAAATCTTCTACTACAAGAAAATGGCCGAGCCGAGCCGAGTTGTTTCCGAGCGTTGTTCGTTGCCCGGCCGTCACTCGGTTGCCGCTCGGTATAGCGTGAGTGTGTCCATACAAAATATATGTCATATTAGTTGACCGTGCTACGGCCGACACTCGGCTCGGACCCGGCACGGTCTAGCGTGAGTCATCCTTTATTCCTGACTACGGCGGCGACCATGGTGACGGCGGGACAGGGAGTGCTAAAAATGTCCGGTGGAGGTTCGGTTGCCACCTAAGACGACTATACCTAGCAACATACAACGCACGCACCCTAAGGACTGACGACAAGATCCTGGAGCTGGAAGAAGAGATAGACAAGTTGCGCTGGGATATTATAGAATTATTTGAGGTCTGAAGAGAGGGGGAGGACACAGGAATCCTCCATTCCGGTTACTTGTTCTATCACCGGGAGGGCGACCAATCTATCCCAAGGAGGTGTCGGATTTATCGTCCACAAGTCTCTCGTTAACTACATAGTAAAGATTGTGAATGTGTCGACGAGGGTGCGTACTATAATTTGGTGATTCTGAGTATAAACTCAGAATCACCAAATGATATTCGTTGAAGATCATACGGGTTTACGCACCAACCTCGGCACATCCCAACGAGGAGGTGGAAGAAATGTATGAGGATATATCTAGAGCCATGCATTCCTCCAAAACCTACTATACAATGTTAATGGGAGACTTCAACGCAAAACTAGGCACAAGAGAGGCGGTGAGCTGAAGGTAGGGAAATTTGGAATAGGGCAACAATCCAAGGCAAAAATCCAAAGGGCCAGCAGCTGGCTCATTTCATGGAGAAAGAGGGACTCTCTATGATGACCTCTTTCGTCCAGAAGAGGCCCTACAAAAAGTAAACCTAATCGAGCTCCGACGGTACGACAAAAATGAGATTGACTTCATTGTGACGATTAAAGGGCAACTGTTCAGTGATGTCTCGGTAATCGCGAGGGTGAAAACTGATAGCAATCACCGCATGGTTAGAGGCACACTGGACCTAAACGTTAAATTGGAGAGACGTAGTCTAATGAAGTCGACGCTCCGTCTCCCTCGTGCTCTATTCCAAAGTCCCGAAACCTTTCAGTTAGAGTTACAAAACCGTTTTCAGTGCCTAGAAGATTGTAATGAAGTGGATAATATGAATGACAAGCTCGTGGAAACTGTGCATGCGGTCGGAGCTAAGCTTTGCAAGATCCGCCGCAGAAGAACACAACTCTTCGATCACACTCTTAATCTCATGGCTGTTAGACGGGAAATTAAGCTGCAGTCTTCAGTTGATTTAACAGCATACTTGCAACTGAACAGAAATCTTCAGATGTATGCGGCGGGACTTACGCAACTTGAATACAGCTCGTATTGAAGAAGCGATCGAGCGGGACCAGGGCTCCAAAGTCTTTGCCAGAGATCTGTCTGCTAGAAAGAGCCAATTGTCGAAGCTGAAGATCGAATGTGGCAGCATCGTTTCCGGGACACCTGAGATTTTGACTGAGATTGGGAGGTTCAGCTGTACATGTCATCGTTGGAGTCACACGCAGTAGTGTAACGATTCAAGGACATGTCTTATCCGACACTATTCCTATGATGTTCCGGACATCAGTCTGAGCGAGATTAAAATGGTTCTCTAGCACCTTAAAACGGCAAGTCCCCGGGCGAGGATGGAATTACAGCGGAGCTTCTGAAAGCTGGTGGGAAAACCGGTACTTGAAGTCTTTAAGAAGCTCTTTAATTCCGTCCTCTATGTTGGTACTACTCCAGAGGTGTGGAGCAAAAGTGCGGTGATCTTATTCTTCAAGAAAGGCGACAACGCTCTCTTGAAGAACTACAGACCAATTTCCCTTCTGAGCCGCGTCTACGTGCTGTTTTTAACTTTAGACGCATGCAAAAGGTGTTCTAAATTCGAGATTTTATCTTCAAGTTTGCGGATGTAGGCACGATCTTCTTTTCTCTCAGCTAATAGTGTCTGGAATTTATCATTTAGATCATCGTACCGACGTGATATGAAGCTCAGCGAATCCATGATCTCAGAATTTTGAGAGACTACTTCCTTAGTGCTGGATTCAAAGGACGATATTTTTTGTTGAATTTGCGAGGTGGCGCTTGATAACATCTCTTTCATCTCTTCCATGAAGTTATGTAACTCTAAATTATTATTTTTCGCCTAGTAGTAACGAAACTATCATCGAAATTATATATGTCTCTGATTTTGATGGTTCGGTTTTTGCCGTAGCAGGGACTTCTAGCGTAGGTCTATTATTTTTATTAGCAAGAGGAGTCTTCGGTGGCGTACGTTTCGGCATAGTGTAATTTTTATGAAACAAAAGTTAAGTAAAGCTTGACTCGACTAGATGTTAACATAAAACATTAGCGAATAGGCTTTAAATTCAAGCGCGGTGAAACTTTCCACCGGTAACTTGACGAGAGAGACGGCTAAATATTGAGTTGAGATTAGTGTTGCCCAAAATCGGTCTTGGTCTTGCAGTCTTGGTCTTGTTCTTGCAGTTTTGCAAGACCAAGACCAAGAACAAGACCGCCTATTTCTAGCAAGACCAAGACCCAAGACTGACCGTGCAAGATTTGTGCAAGAACAAGACTAAGCTTGCGAGACTCTTGCGTCTTGCAGTTAGGACTAAGTGTCGTTTCAGGGAGTATAGGAGTTCGGGTATACGCTTAGGGACTATGAGACGCAAAAAAATATAAAAAAATAATTGGAAAATTGGACTTATGCGCATTACGAACAATACCATAAATATACATAGCGAATGAAAATATCCATTAAAAGAAAAAAAGAGTGCATCCCTATTTTTGACCATCGGCACTTTGATAGTGCGCGGCGTCTTGTTGTCGGCGTAATCAAAGGTCGGATACTGACCTGTCAAAGAAATTGTGCAGCTATTCTAAAGTACAAGGTCAAAATACACGTGCCGGCGGCTTCTATTGATATCGCATACAATCTTTGCCGCCGCGCCACGCACTACATTTGACACTGTTTGATTGTCGCCACAGAGTACATGTTCCAAAGAATAAAATAAATTTTCGGAGTGCTCAGAATGGACACGAATACATTATGCTGATTTCGCAAGGAATATTGTAATTAGATAATGGTAAGGATAAGTAGGTATCATAATAATTTATTCTAGTAAGTAATTATTATAACATTAACTATATACAGGGTATTTTTGGAACGCTCCCGAAAACTAAGACAGGCAACAGCACCAAGTATACCATTGATCATGGGTCACAAATAAATTCGATCCTGATGAAAAAAAAATCATATTTTTGCAACGTTTTATTAGCTTTATTCATGTTATTATTATTCATGTTCATGTTAGTACAGCTAAATGAAACGACAATTTCATAAAAAAAAAATCATGAAAATACTGAAACATAAAACCAGCAGTGGAAACTGAATTGATATCACCTGACTAATGGAGGTTAATGTACGCGCGAACGGTGAAAAAAGAAGGCTGGCCTTGAACTTGGACACTGAGCGATTTATCACATATTGGTACGAAGGGGGCGCAACGGGAGAACAATCCCCCAGTATTACTGTGCCTGCATGCTATTGGTTCCCGCGCTTTGTTCGCTCCAAAAATACAGTCGCATACACAGCTTACTTTGCGACTCGCGACGATGTTTTAAAAAGGAAGGAAAAAAAAATTATTTATATCTATTGTTTTATGACAAAACTAGTGAACGAAAAGGTAAATATGATAGGAGAAGGTGAATGGGGAAAATTGTGCAGTAAATTTAAAAGTGTTGAGGAAGAATACCGAAAAAATTACCATGTGATCGACCTGATGACGGAAGCTCAAGCGAAGATGAAAGTGATGATGAAGTAGCATCCAGTAACACCAACACACCATCAACATCTGGCTTCCATATGACCCAAGACGTCATAATGGACGGCGTGTCACCCTTAGCTAAGTTTTCTTGTTACAAACTACTTTGTATTTTACGATAGAAATAACAAATAATGCTCAAGTAAACATTATCCATTTTTAATTCCCACCTCTTCCAAAGTTCTAAGTAGCTAGTAAAACACCTATTATGATTCTACAATAAATTAATTAATTACTATAATATTATAAAACAATAGCCCAATACCATGTAGTACTTTAGAACGCGACTGTACCCACACTCCCTCCGCTGTCGACCTGTATCTAGCTCGGTACGAAACAATGCTGCGGTCATAAGAAAAAAGGGCGCATCTAACAATTTTTGAATAAATGAGTTAAATATACCATTCGACTCATGATAATGTAACGACCCCCCCCCCCCCCCCCTTTCTCATCTCTTCACTCTTTCTATATATATTTATACCTTTATTTCCTTAGAATCTATTTCTATAAGTTATACAAGTATATCTAACTTACGTGACCAGTATATTAATCATACATTGATCTTTCTAAAGGTTCAAATATAGGCCGTATAATAAATTTATGGCGTGATCGTCTTAGTTAGGACCCTTATTTACGTTGTGTTTGTATAGTAACTTAGTTCTTTTAGGTGTATCTTGGAAGAATGAATATTTGCGAGAGCAATCGAAAGCTGTTGGTAGTGTCTTATAAGCTAAAGAACCCCGTTCACGAAGACAGAGCTCAAATAAAAGTTAAGAACAATAAATTGTCCTTATTCCACTTGTATCAGGTTCACAACAGTCAATTCCTTATTAATGAATCCCTTCCCGCTTGGAAAAGGCTCACAATATTTATATCAAATACCAGATACAAGGGCTTCGCTCTTCCACATTAAAAAAAAATGTGGAGGAGGTACACGGCTCCGCACACGCCGCGCACGGTGAGCGCCAACCATTTTAATGCGCTCCCCCCGAAGGGTACGCAAATTTGGGAACTGGACCGTAGTCCACAGCAAAATAACTGGCGAACCAGTAAAAGAGGACTTGGCCCCTTGATAGTGCGTAAGCACAAACATCGACCGAAGTCGCGCATGTCAGTGCGTGTAAACGCCATACAGGATACGATCAAATCCAGCCACAGTGAATGTACGTCACACGGGTTAGGCAACAATAGGCACACTGGCCATAAAAAGCCGTCCGTGAGCGCCACCACCTGCCAGACCGCCGTTCCTGCAGACGTGATGTAAGTGTAAGGCATCACCACCAATTGCATGGTCAGCACGGCCAATTGACCGCAGAGCGTGTCATGAGTCTACCGCTAACCTCAAGGGAATGGGGTCCCACGTTGCGCGGCTTTCGGCCGCAGCCTTGAGAGCCTCCTCAGATTCTCCCTCCAGCTACCACCCGCATGAGGTCGACACATATGCTCCACCAACCAATACAATGGCAGATATAGCCAATAGGCAGTTATAAGATATTAGTAATAATTCGCCATCAGAAAGGGTTTGTGTCACTGACGTTGAGTATATGCATTTTTCGTTCATGTTTGTCTCACCCACCAACAAGTTGCCTTCAATCTTTCAAAGATGGGAACTTTATAGAGATATATTAATATGTTGTTATATAAAACATCATGGAGGGCAGACAGTCTGCAGCCCCGCTATGAAGGGACCCGACTTGGGCAAAGCTACTTGGGTTGTGAATCAAACCAAGACGCAGAGAGCTCCATTGAGAATAGCGACCCGCCAAACAACCATCGCAGAGACGCAATGCTGCAGAATGCAACAAGCATCAATACGACTATCGTCGGGCTTACACCATCCCAAGGTCCCCCATACAGTCCCAGTAGACATCACCACCCGCATACCTCCATCGACCAGAACCACAAGATGCGTCGAATCAGGTGCAGCACACCCGCAGATCCATCACAAGATGCAATACTGCAAGTAGCAATAAGCATCAATGCAACTATCATACGGATGGCGCCCCCTCACAACACACCCACATGATCCCTATCGACTTTGGTAACAAAATTGATAATGTTGTTAACTAAAAATACCACCAACGTATCATAGTAGCACGGTACTAAGACGTCAGTAGCCAAAACTCCACGTATCATAGCGCTATTGCACTAAGACATGAAGTTGAGTATGCTTGCTGCACTTAAAAGTACTACCAAACACACTCACCCTAATCCGAAAGATAGCCGACGTATCATAACGCTATGCGTTAAGACGCCGCCCACAAACGGTAGGGTTGTGCGATGTCCACGGGCAAGTCGTATTGCTACAACAAACCCGCTTACCACCGGCACTAAGATGATATGTCAAGGACACATCGGTTAGCGAGTCCAAGTTTACCTCGGTCTCGGATGCTGTGAAACAATCTACACGCCACTATAATAATTCTTTTCAAGTCCCAATTCTTTCAATATAATGCTTTTACATATTTGAGACCTTCAACATATTTGCTTTATTTCATAGACCATACTATTGTATGTCTTATTCATATGGAACTTCAAGTCATAACTCTGCTATCATAATGCTTATGCATCATAAAGACCTTCTATATTAATGCTTTGGTTCGTTAGACCTTACTATCATAAGTCCCTAATATAGGACTAGTCATTGTGCAACATTAGTACTAGCAGTCGGTCAGCCGACCACCCCATATATATGTATAACCTTGGGTATGTGTCTCCGGCAACGCCCCTTATTATGGAGACCATTACAAGAACACTTTCATCAACTTAGAAATTTTCCGACTAATACAAGAACACCTTCTTCAACTTAGAAAATTTTTATCCATTTTGTCTATTATATTACAAATGTTATTTATCCTTATTATTGTAATATAATCGACTTGTATTTATATAATTTAATATATTTTGAATATCTTAAACAAGATTTTAATAAATTTAGAGATTTTTTAGAGACAATTTATGCGTTAACTATACTATAATATTCAATATTCCCAATGAACATAATATTTGAACTTTATACTTAA
The DNA here is from genome assembly GCA_033319125.1 of Parnassius glacialis. Taxonomy (NCBI): domain Eukaryota; kingdom Metazoa; phylum Arthropoda; class Insecta; order Lepidoptera; family Papilionidae; genus Parnassius; species Parnassius glacialis. Next base: position 36,609,291 of record JAVANC010000001.1, on the reverse strand, counting down.
TTTTAAACATTTTAATTGTTTAAAATATAATTTCTAAGACATTTTTAAATGCCTTTACATTGAATTTAATTATTATTTATTAATAATAATTATGAGGCGTCACAATCCACCCCCAAATTTTATGTTAATGACCCACATAGTGGAGTTGTTAATATAAAATTTAAGTATTTTGAGAGCATATACTCTACACTCAAATAATTGTTATATATCTGTTCTTTCCTCTTTTAATCTGTTACAATACAGTATATGTTATCAATTTCCCCTTCCCCAGGGAATGGCCGCCACCAACACCCCTTCAACCACATACATCACAATGTGATAACATCTTAATTCAAGTTATTGTATATCGTGTTGTTAATAATGTTTCCAGTCAATTGTCGATTTCTCATTTTATTAATTTATCTTTAAATCTTTGAAACATTATTTCAATAGTGTCACACTTTATGTGCATACAATTCAGTTGGATATTTGTTGAGATCAGTTGAGTACCACACAGGATAAATGTGATTGAGCCATTCACCCTGACCCAGCTCCCATATTTATTTAATAAAAATGATTACAAAATTATCTTACGTTCTATATTTACAATTCTTCATTAATTATTAATTACGTTCTTCTATCATATAGCAAATATCTTGCTCATAACTTTAATAATTTTAGTCTATTAATTTAACAATAATTTCATGGGCCACCCACAAGACCCTTTCATGCTACAATATTTATTTAACTATACTAATAATTTATATAAAATAAAATTATTATTTAAAATATTTTAATAAGTGAATAGCATTGAAAATTCCTCTAATTTCATTTGTCTCTGGATTTGCTAAGGTATATACATTGTCAAATGGTACAGCTGCTATTACATAAGGCCCTTCATATGCCAAATTGAACTTACTCATAACTTTATTATCGGCATCTGATCTACTAGATCTTGAAATTTTTACTAAGTCGCCAATGTTATATTTTATTAATCTATTTCGCCTATCAAATTTTGTGTTTCTTATTCGACTTGCTTCTTTTAAATTTTTACGCATTTGTTGTCTAATTTGCTCGACATTATGTTTGTCTTTACTTTTAGAAATTATTTTGTCAAAAGACATCTCATTAGACTCACCATAAAGTATCTCACAAGGCGTAAAGCCTGTACTATTGTGATAAGAATTATTATACAATTCTTCTAATTTCGGCAATATTAACGCCCAATCTTTGTGGTTAGTATGACAAAGCGTCCTAAATAATCTGCTCAACTCTTTATTTACTCGCTCTGTTGTATTTGGTCTAGGATTTCTAACTGTAGTATATATTGGCTTTATATTTAAATCTCTCATTGATTGTTTCCAGTGATTACTTATAAACTGTTTTCCATTATCTGTCATTATTGCCTTGGGCTTTATAATCTCAACAAAATGCTTTACTTTTGTTACAACAGACTTTGCTGTTGACTGTTTTAAAGGATATAATTTTATAAATTTACTGAATGAATCTTGTATGACAAATATGAAAGTGTACCCAAAGGTACCTGATGCAAGTGGTCCATATAAGTCTGCCATGACTATATCGCCAATGTTTTCTGTTATTATAGATTTGCATGGACCCACATATGTTATATTGCTTTTCTTAGATAACTGACATACATGACAAACCCTTAATTGATTTTTAATATCTTTTGTTAAGCCTTTCCAAAAGAATCTGTCTCTCACATACTTAATTACCTTATAGGGTCCTTGATGACCCATTTCGACATGTACTTGATTTATAATATCTTGTCTCAATGCTTTAGGTAAATATATTACTTCTTTTATATTCGTTTTGTAATATAATACATCATTTTTCAAACTATACCGTTTCAATTTATTATTTTGTTGTATTGTGGAAGTATTTAATGTCTTTAACTTTTCAATAATAACCAACGACTCCGAATCTTGTAATTGATATACTGATAAGGATTTTAATTTTTCTATCAGCTCAATATTCGGTTCGCTTTCTGTGTAAGCAATTTCTAAGCTATTATTTTTATCCTCTTGTATTAAATCGCCATCAGGAGGATAACGTGATAGCACATCTGCAACAATATTACATCTACCCGATATATGCTGTAATTCATAATTAAATTGTTCTATATACAAAATCCATCGGGTTACTCTACCATTGAATAACTTCATATTATTAATAAACAATAATGCTTTATGATCAGTTAATATTATTACTTTACTGCCTCTCAAATATGTTTCAAATTTCTTTAGGCAGCTTATTACAGCATAAAACTCTTGTTCAGTAACAGACCAATTTAATTCGGGGCCTTTTAAGGCTTTACTATGATAGCCTAAAATTCTCATTTCATTATTATCATCTATCTGATATAGTACTCCGGCCATACCCACACCGGAACAATCTGTTTGTAAATAATACGGCTTATTAAAGTCAGGATGATGCAATTGTATTGTATTAATAAATTGTTGTTTTATAAAATCAAATGCCTTCTGTTCTTTACCGCTCCATTGGAACTTACGTCCCTTTTTAAGTAATTCACAGAGCGTTATTATGTTCTCGCTATAATTTGGTATAAACCTTCTATAAAAATTGCATAGACCTAAAAAGGCCCTCAATTGTTTAATCTTTTTAGGTGCTGGGAACTCTTGGATCGCCCGAATCTTATCGGGATCTGTCTTTATGCCTTCTGTTGAAATTATAAAACCCAGCATTTTAATTTCTTTACAAATAAATTCACATTTCTGCAAGTTGCACGTTAAGCCAGCTTTGTTCAATTTGCTTAAAACAATATCAATGTGCTCCAAATGTTTATCTAACGTTCCTGTTGTAATAATAGCTAGATCATCTAAATAATTCACACAAAATTCTTGGACTTCTGGTCCTAATATTAAATTCATGGCTCTGCTAAAGCTTCCTACTGATGTTTTTAATCCTTGCGGCAGAACATTATATACATATGACTTTCCATTGAATGTGAATCCAGTATATTTTCTACCATCTTTATTTATCGGAATTTGAAAATATGCATTATTTAAGTCAATGGTAGTAATATAATTCGCTCCGTGGAATGAATTCAAAACATCTAATTGTATAGGTGGTTTCTCTGTTTCTGCAACCATTTTCTTATTTATGCTTCTGGCATCTAGTAGAACTCTAATTGAGCCATCTTTTTTAAGAGTGAATGTCAATGGACTACTGTAAGGCGTTGATGTCCTTGTGATGATACCAGCTTGTTCCATTTCATTTAACTTTTCTTCCATTTTCGCTCTATATGCATATGGAATAGGATAGGACCTAGTAACTATAGGTTCATCATCGATCATTTCAATTTTATGCTCATAGCAATTGGCTCTTCCCAATTTGCTCGAAAACATATTCTTATGCTTTTCCAAAACCTTACTAAGTTTTGCCTTTTCAGAGACCTCCAATGTAGATCCTATTTTTATATTTGTTAACGGATCATCGGTACATTGTTCGATGCAGTTATTATGTAATACAGATTTATTATTATATTTGAAGGGTATGAAGTAGTCTTTGGTTTTCACTTTAAATTCTATTCCAACAGTAGCATTTCTCAAATCAATCAATATTTTATTTCTCTTGAGCCAGTCAAAGCCTAATATTAAAGGTCTTATTAAATTACCTACAATTAAAGTTTGTGTTTCAAAGACTACCTCATCTATCTTTATAGGCAATATGATCATCTGTTGTATTTTTGTGCTGCGCTGCCCAACAGCACCTTTTATTTGCATTGCTTTAACTGGCATTATTGATATTTTACGATTATTATCTTTAATTTGTAAATATAAACTTTCTGAAATGCATGTAACATCACTCCCAGTGTCGAGTAACGCGTCTATTTCTTTGTCAAATATTGAAACTTTAATTTCAGATCTCATATTCCCTATTAATTCCTTTTGGTATTTATCTTCGTCTTCCTCGAAGACGGTTTGCACGAATAACTCCATTAAGAGCAAGTCCGACCTGGCTTTTAAAGTGTTTAAAATACTATTTACATTGTCATTATAACCAAGGCCTTCTCTGTTAAAATTTGCTTTTAAAGCGATAGGTTTTCGCAACCCTCTATTATTTTTACCCAGTGTTTGACCAGGTCGCCAACCCAGCTTTAATAACATATTTAATGCTTTGTTCCCTTTTACATTGCAAAGGATCGAATCGGGAACTAGTTCGACCTCTACGACTCTAAATTTGGCTCAGGGGCCGTAACATCAGATTGGTCATTGGTGAACTGTATTTCATGTACTTCATTAACCTTCTTTTTTCCCTCTTCGGGTTTACGCCATGTTTTGTATGATTGTTGTATTTCTTTATATTTTTGCTCCGTATTATTATTAAATTTTCTCTTTTTCTCATTATAGTAAGTTTCACGACCTTCATCTTGTTTATCGATGTCATCCAAGTTTCTTAAGAAATCTGTCGTGTCTATTATTGTCTCAATTTTAGCTATTCTCCATAATTGCTGCACAGTTTTAGGATAATGTCTGATAACATCAGTTACTAATTGTTTTTCAGGTATCGGATATGATAATGTTTGTGCCTTTTCAATAACATAAAGAAAATAACTAACCATGGTGGGGTGTGTACTTCTATTCCATTTATTTTGCACAAGGAATCTCTTCACTTTATTTTGTTCTTCTTCACCCCAAAATACTCTTAGAAAGTCAGCTTTAAAATCATCAAAAGTTGTCCAACGCACATTATTAATGCGAGCCCAATACTTGGCTTCACCTACTAAGCACTCTTGTGCTATTGATATTTCGAGACCATTAGATGGAACTTTCTTTAAATAATTGGTGAGATCTTCCAAAAATGTTACTGGATGAGTATTTCCATTTCCAAATTTCGGCTTTTCTATTGTGACATTATGTACATTATATACAATATTTTGTCTAGGATCATTTACATAAGAGGTGCTCGCCCCGGACACCTCTCCTTGATTTATTTTAAATTGGTGATCTTTCGTTTGGTTAATAAATTTTTCCTCTAGATCCCTTATTTTAACCTCAAAGGTTTTCACAGCATTCTTAATTAATTTCTGAAGCATTTTCATTTCATTTTTAGGCTTAGCCTTAATTGAGTTTGAATTTTTCTTGTTTTTAGCCATTTTTTACACTTTTTGTGTCCTTCACTTAGTTTAATTGAGTCTTTCCACTTATCTCACTTTAAATTTTTTTTTTTCACTTTTTGTGTCCTTCACTTAGTTTAATTGAGTCTTTCCACTTATTTCACTTTAAAATATTATCTTGCTCAACTATGCATACACCTTCTATATTAATACTCAATTTTAATATTTAAACCCCACCCCCAGACTCTCAACCACCCCCAGCAAACAACACTCTCCAAGACACCTCTCCATTTCACGGACAACAAATTGTAGGCATATAGCCTACCTCATAATTTTATATTATCGGCCCCCTATTTAAAATTTAACCTCTATCCTGGTCACGGCACCAAATTGTAACGACCCCCCCCCCCCCCCTTTCTCATCTCTTCACTCTTTCTATATATATTTATACCTTTATTTCCTTAGAATCTATTTCTATAAGTTATACAAGTATATCTAACTTACGTGACCAGTATATTAATCATACATTGATCTTTCTAAAGGTTCAAATATAGGCCGTATAATAAATTTATGGCGTGATCGTCTTAGTTAGGACCCTTATTTACGTTGTGTTTGTATAGTAACTTAGTTCTTTTAGGTGTATCTTGGAAGAATGAATATTTGCGAGAGCAATCGAAAGCTGTTGGTAGTGTCTTATAAGCTAAAGAACCCCGTTCACGAAGACAGAGCTCAAATAAAAGTTAAGAACAATAAATTGTCCTTATTCCACTTGTATCAGGTTCACAACAGTCAATTCCTTATTAATGAATCCCTTCCCGCTTGGAAAAGGCTCACAATATTTATATCAAATACCAGATACAAGGGCTTCGCTCTTCCACATTAAAAAAAAAATGTGGAGGAGGTACACGGCTCCGCACACGCCGCGCACGGTGAGCGCCAACCATTTTAATGCGCTCCCCCCGAAGGGTACGCAAATTTGGGAACTGGACCGTAGTCCACAGCAAAATAACTGGCGAACCAGTAAAAGAGGACTTGGCCCCTTGATAGTGCGTAAGCACAAACATCGACCGAAGTCGCGCATGTCAGTGCGTGTAAACGCCATACAGGATACGATCAAATCCAGCCACAGTGAATGTACGTCACACGGGTTAGGCAACAATAGGCACACTGGCCATAAAAAGCCGTCCGTGAGCGCCACCACCTGCCAGACCGCCGTTCCTGCAGACGTGATGTAAGTGTAAGGCATCACCACCAATTGCATGGTCAGCACGGCCAATTGACCGCAGAGCGTGTCATGAGTCTACCGCTAACCTCAAGGGAATGGGGTCCCACGTTGCGCGGCTTTCGGCCGCAGCCTTGAGAGCCTCCTCAGATTCTCCCTCCAGCTACCACCCGCATGAGGTCGACACATATGCTCCACCAACCAATACAATGGCAGATATAGCCAATAGGCAGTTATAAGATATTAGTAATAATTCGCCATCAGAAAGGGTTTGTGTCACTGACGTTGAGTATATGCATTTTTCGTTCATGTTTGTCTCACCCACCAACAAGTTGCCTTCAATCTTTCAAAGATGGGAACTTTATAGAGATATATTAATATGTTGTTATATAAAACATCATGGAGGGCAGACAGTCTGCAGCCCCGCTATGAAGGGACCCGACTTGGGCAAAGCTACTTGGGTTGTGAATCAAACCAAGACGCAGAGAGCTCCATTGAGAATAGCGACCCGCCAAACAACCATCGCAGAGACGCAATGCTGCAGAATGCAACAAGCATCAATACGACTATCGTCGGGCTTACACCATCCCAAGGTCCCCCATACAGTCCCAGTAGACATCACCACCCGCATACCTCCATCGACCAGAACCACAAGATGCGTCGAATCAGGTGCAGCACACCCGCAGATCCATCACAAGATGCAATACTGCAAGTAGCAATAAGCATCAATGCAACTATCATACGGATGGCGCCCCCTCACAACACACCCACATGATCCCTATCGACTTTGGTAACAAAATTGATAATGTTGTTAACTAAAAATACCACCAACGTATCATAGTAGCACGGTACTAAGACGTCAGTAGCCAAAACTCCACGTATCATAGCGCTATTGCACTAAGACATGAAGTTGAGTATGCTTGCTGCACTTAAAAGTACTACCAAACACACTCACCCTAATCCGAAAGATAGCCGACGTATCATAACGCTATGCGTTAAGACGCCGCCCACAAACGGTAGGGTTGTGCGATGTCCACGGGCAAGTCGTATTGCTACAACAAACCCGCTTACCACCGGCACTAAGATGATATGTCAAGGACACATCGGTTAGCGAGTCCAAGTTTACCTCGGTCTCGGATGCTGTGAAACAATCTACACGCCACTATAATAATTCTTTTCAAGTCCCAATTCTTTCAATATAATGCTTTTACATATTTGAGACCTTCAACATATTTGCTTTATTTCATAGACCATACTATTGTATGTCTTATTCATATGGAACTTCAAGTCATAACTCTGCTATCATAATGCTTATGCATCATAAAGACCTTCTATATTAATGCTTTGGTTCGTTAGACCTTACTATCATAAGTCCCTAATATAGGACTAGTCATTGTGCAACATTAGTACTAGCAGTCGGTCAGCCGACCACCCCATATATATGTATAACCTTGGGTATGTGTCTCCGGCAACGCCCCTTATTATGGAGACCATTACAAGAACACTTTCATCAACTTAGAAATTTTCCGACTAATACAAGAACACCTTCTTCAACTTAGAAAATTTTTATCCATTTTGTCTATTATATTACAAATGTTATTTATCCTTATTATTGTAATATAATCGACTTGTATTTATATAATTTAATATATTTTGAATATCTTAAACAAGATTTTAATAAATTTAGAGATTTTTTAGAGACAATTTATGCGTTAACTATACTATAATATTCAATATTCCCAATGAACATAATATTTGAACTTTATACTTAATTTTAAACATTTTAATTGTTTAAAATATAATTTCTAAGACATTTTTAAATGCCTTTACATTGAATTTAATTATTATTTATTAATAATAATTATGAGGCGTCACAATCCACCCCCAAATTTTATGTTAATGACCCACATAGTGGAGTTGTTAATATAAAATTTAAGTATTTTGAGAGCATATACTCTACACTCAAATAATTGTTATATATCTGTTCTTTCCTCTTTTAATCTGTTACAATACAGTATATGTTATCAATTTCCCCTTCCCCAGGGAATGGCCGCCACCAACACCCCTTCAACCACATACATCACAATGTGATAACATCTTAATTCAAGTTATTGTATATCGTGTTGTTAATAATGTTTCCAGTCAATTGTCGATTTCTCATTTTATTAATTTATCTTTAAATCTTTGAAACATTATTTCAATAGTGTCACACTTTATGTGCATACAATTCAGTTGGATATTTGTTGAGATCAGTTGAGTACCACACAGGATAAATGTGATTGAGCCATTCACCCTGACCCAGCTCCCATATTTATTTAATAAAAATGATTACAAAATTATCTTACGTTCTATATTTACAATTCTTCATTAATTATTAATTACGTTCTTCTATCATATAGCAAATATCTTGCTCATAACTTTAATAATTTTAGTCTATTAATTTAACAATAATTTCATGGGCCACCCACAAGACCCTTTCATGCTACAATATTTATTTAACTATACTAATAATTTATATAAAATAAAATTATTATTTAAAATATTTTAATAAGTGAATAGCATTGAAAATTCCTCTAATTTCATTTGTCTCTGGATTTGCTAAGGTATATACATTGTCAAATGGTACAGCTGCTATTACATAAGGCCCTTCATATGCCAAATTGAACTTACTCATAACTTTATTATCGGCATCTGATCTACTAGATCTTGAAATTTTTACTAAGTCGCCAATGTTATATTTTATTAATCTATTTCGCCTATCAAATTTTGTGTTTCTTATTCGACTTGCTTCTTTTAAATTTTTACGCATTTGTTGTCTAATTTGCTCGACATTATGTTTGTCTTTACTTTTAGAAATTATTTTGTCAAAAGACATCTCATTAGACTCACCATAAAGTATCTCACAAGGCGTAAAGCCTGTACTATTGTGATAAGAATTATTATACAATTCTTCTAATTTCGGCAATATTAACGCCCAATCTTTGTGGTTAGTATGACAAAGCGTCCTAAATAATCTGCTCAACTCTTTATTTACTCGCTCTGTTGTATTTGGTCTAGGATTTCTAACTGTAGTATATATTGGCTTTATATTTAAATCTCTCATTGATTGTTTCCAGTGATTACTTATAAACTGTTTTCCATTATCTGTCATTATTGCCTTGGGCTTTATAATCTCAACAAAATGCTTTACTTTTGTTACAACAGACTTTGCTGTTGACTGTTTTAAAGGATATAATTTTATAAATTTACTGAATGAATCTTGTATGACAAATATGAAAGTGTACCCAAAGGTACCTGATGCAAGTGGTCCATATAAGTCTGCCATGACTATATCGCCAATGTTTTCTGTTATTATAGATTTGCATGGACCCACATATGTTATATTGCTTTTCTTAGATAACTGACATACATGACAAACCCTTAATTGATTTTTAATATCTTTTGTTAAGCCTTTCCAAAAGAATCTGTCTCTCACATACTTAATTACCTTATAGGGTCCTTGATGACCCATTTCGACATGTACTTGATTTATAATATCTTGTCTCAATGCTTTAGGTAAATATATTACTTCTTTTATATTCGTTTTGTAATATAATACATCATTTTTCAAACTATACCGTTTCAATTTATTATTTTGTTGTATTGTGGAAGTATTTAATGTCTTTAACTTTTCAATAATAACCAACGACTCCGAATCTTGTAATTGATATACTGATAAGGATTTTAATTTTTCTATCAGCTCAATATTCGGTTCGCTTTCTGTGTAAGCAATTTCTAAGCTATTATTTTTATCCTCTTGTATTAAATCGCCATCAGGAGGATAACGTGATAGCACATCTGCAACAATATTACATCTACCCGATATATGCTGTAATTCATAATTAAATTGTTCTATATACAAAATCCATCGGGTTACTCTACCATTGAATAACTTCATATTATTAATAAACAATAATGCTTTATGATCAGTTAATATTATTACTTTACTGCCTCTCAAATATGTTTCAAATTTCTTTAGGCAGCTTATTACAGCATAAAACTCTTGTTCAGTAACAGACCAATTTAATTCGGGGCCTTTTAAGGCTTTACTATGATAGCCTAAAATTCTCATTTCATTATTATCATCTATCTGATATAGTACTCCGGCCATACCCACACCGGAACAATCTGTTTGTAAATAATACGGCTTATTAAAGTCAGGATGATGCAATTGTATTGTATTAATAAATTGTTGTTTTATAAAATCAAATGCCTTCTGTTCTTTACCGCTCCATTGGAACTTACGTCCCTTTTTAAGTAATTCACAGAGCGTTATTATGTTCTCGCTATAATTTGGTATAAACCTTCTATAAAAATTGCATAGACCTAAAAAGGCCCTCAATTGTTTAATCTTTTTAGGTGCTGGGAACTCTTGGATCGCCCGAATCTTATCGGGATCTGTCTTTATGCCTTCTGTTGAAATTATAAAACCCAGCATTTTAATTTATTTACAAATAAATTCACATTTCTGCAAGTTGCACGTTAAGCCAGCTTTGTTCAATTTGCTTAAAACAATATCAATGTGCTCCAAATGTTTATCTAACGTTCCTGTTGTAATAATAGCTAGATCATCTAAATAATTCACACAAAATTCTTGGACTTCTGGTCCTAATATTAAATTCATGGCTCTGCTAAAGCTTCCTACTGATGTTTTTAATCCTTGCGGCAGAACATTATATACATATGACTTTCCATTGAATGTGAATCCAGTATATTTTCTACCATCTTTATTTATCGGAATTTGAAAATATGCATTATTTAAGTCAATGGTAGTAATATAATTCGCTCCGTGGAATGAATTCAAAACATCTAATTGTATAGGTGGTTTCTCTGTTTCTGCAACCATTTTCTTATTTATGCTTCTGGCATCTAGTAGAACTCTAATTGAGCCATCTTTTTTAAGAGTGAATGTCAATGGACTACTGTAAGGCGTTGATGTCCTTGTGATGATACCAGCTTGTTCCATTTCATTTAACTTTTCTTCCATTTTCGCTCTATATGCATATGGAATAGGATAGGACCTAGTAACTATAGGTTCATCATCGATCATTTCAATTTTATGCTCATAGCAATTGGCTCTTCCCAATTTGCTCGAAAACATATTCTTATGCTTTTCCAAAACCTTACTAAGTTTTGCCTTTTCAGAGACCTCCAATGTAGATCCTATTTTTATATTTGTTAACGGATCATCGGTACATTGTTCGATGCAGTTATTATGTAATACAGATTTATTATTATATTTGAAGGGTATGAAGTAGTCTTTGGTTTTCACTTTAAATTCTATTCCAACAGTAGCATTTCTCAAATCAATCAATATTTTATTTCTCTTGAGCCAGTCAAAGCCTAATATTAAAGGTCTTATTAAATTACCTACAATTAAAGTTTGTGTTTCAAAGACTACCTCATCTATCTTTATAGGCAATATGATCATCTGTTGTATTTTTGTGCTGCGCTGCCCAACAGCACCTTTTATTTGCATTGCTTTAACTGGCATTATTGATATTTTACGATTATTATCTTTAATTTGTAAATATAAACTTTCTGAAATGCATGTAACATCACTCCCAGTGTCGAGTAACGCGTCTATTTCTTTGTCAAATATTGAAACTTTAATTTCAGATCTCATATTCCCTATTAATTCCTTTTGGTATTTATCTTCGTCTTCCTCGAAGACGGTTTGCACGAATAACTCCATTAAGAGCAAGTCCGACCTGGCTTTTAAAGTGTTTAAAATACTATTTACATTGTCATTATAACCAAGGCCTTCTCTGTTAAAATTTGCTTTTAAAGCGATAGGTTTTCGCAACCCTCTATTATTTTTACCCAGTGTTTGACCAGGTCGCCAACCCAGCTTTAATAACATATTTAATGCTTTGTTCCCTTTTACATTGCAAAGGATCGAATCGGGAACTAGTTCGACCTCTACGACTCTAAATTTGGCTCAGGGGCCGTAACATCAGATTGGTCATTGGTGAACTGTATTTCATGTACTTCATTAACCTTCTTTTTTCCCTCTTCGGGTTTACGCCATGTTTTGTATGATTGTTGTATTTCTTTATATTTTTGCTCCGTATTATTATTAAATTTTCTCTTTTTCTCATTATAGTAAGTTTCACGACCTTCATCTTGTTTATCGATGTCATCCAAGTTTCTTAAGAAATCTGTCGTGTCTATTATTGTCTCAATTTTAGCTATTCTCCATAATTGCTGCACAGTTTTAGGATAATGTCTGATAACATCAGTTACTAATTGTTTTTCAGGTATCGGATATGATAATGTTTGTGCCTTTTCAATAACATAAAGAAAATAACTAACCATGGTGGGGTGTGTACTTCTATTCCATTTATTTTGCACAAGGAATCTCTTCACTTTATTTTGTTCTTCTTCACCCCAAAATACTCTTAGAAAGTCAGCTTTAAAATCATCAAAAGTTGTCCAACGCACATTATTAATGCGAGCCCAATACTTGGCTTCACCTACTAAGCACTCTTGTGCTATTGATATTTCGAGACCATTAGATGGAACTTTCTTTAAATAATTGGTGAGATCTTCCAAAAATGTTACTGGATGAGTATTTCCATTTCCAAATTTCGGCTTTTCTATTGTGACATTATGTACATTATATACAATATTTTGTCTAGGATCATTTACATAAGAGGTGCTCGCCCCGGACACCTCTCCTTGATTTATTTTAAATTGGTGATCTTTCGTTTGGTTAATAAATTTTTCCTCTAGATCCCTTATTTTAACCTCAAAGGTTTTCACAGCATTCTTAATTAATTTCTGAAGCATTTTCATTTCATTTTTAGGCTTAGCCTTAATTGAGTTTGAATTTTTCTTGTTTTTAGCCATTTTTTACACTTTTTGTGTCCTTCACTTAGTTTAATTGAGTCTTTCCACTTATCTCACTTTAAATTTTTTTTTTTCACTTTTTGTGTCCTTCACTTAGTTTAATTGAGTCTTTCCACTTATTTCACTTTAAAATATTATCTTGCTCAACTATGCATACACCTTCTATATTAATACTCAATTTTAATATTTAAACCCCACCCCCAGACTCTCAACCACCCCCAGCAAACAACACTCTCCAAGACACCTCTCCATTTCACGGACAACAAATTGTAGGCATATAGCCTACCTCATAATTTTATATTATCGGCCCCCTATTTAAAATTTAACCTCTATCCTGGTCACGGCACCAAATTGTAACGACCCCCCCCCCCCCCCCCTTTCTCATCTCTTCACTCTTTCTATATATATTTATACCTTTATTTCCTTAGAATCTATTTCTATAAGTTATACAAGTATATCTAACTTACGTGACCAGTATATTAATCATACATTGATCTTTCTAAAGGTTCAAATATAGGCCGTATAATAAATTTATGGCGTGATCGTCTTAGTTAGGACCCTTATTTACGTTGTGTTTGTATAGTAACTTAGTTCTTTTAGGTGTATCTTGGAAGAATGAATATTTGCGAGAGCAATCGAAAGCTGTTGGTAGTGTCTTATAAGCTAAAGAACCCCGTTCACGAAGACAGAGCTCAAATAAAAGTTAAGAACAATAAATTGTCCTTATTCCACTTGTATCAGGTTCACAACAGTCAATTCCTTATTAATGAATCCCTTCCCGCTTGGAAAAGGCTCACAATATTTATATCAAATACCAGATACAAGGGCTTCGCTCTTCCACATTAAAAAAAAAATGTGGAGGAGGTACACGGCTCCGCACACGCCGCGCACGGTGAGCGCCAACCATTTTAATGCGCTCCCCCCGAAGGGTACGCAAATTTGGGAACTGGACCGTAGTCCACAGCAAAATAACTGGCGAACCAGTAAAAGAGGACTTGGCCCCTTGATAGTGCGTAAGCACAAACATCGACCGAAGTCGCGCATGTCAGTGCGTGTAAACGCCATACAGGATACGATCAAATCCAGCCACAGTGAATGTACGTCACACGGGTTAGGCAACAATAGGCACACTGGCCATAAAAAGCCGTCCGTGAGCGCCACCACCTGCCAGACCGCCGTTCCTGCAGACGTGATGTAAGTGTAAGGCATCACCACCAATTGCATGGTCAGCACGGCCAATTGACCGCAGAGCGTGTCATGAGTCTACCGCTCACCTCAAGGGAATGGGGTCCCACGTTGCGCGGCTTTCGGCCGCAGCCTTGAGAGCCTCCTCAGATTCTCCCTCCAGCTACCACCCGCATGAGGTCGACACATATGCTCCACCAACCAATACAATGGCAGATATAGCCAATAGGCAGTTATAAGATATTAGTAATAATTCGCCATCAGAAAGGGTTTGTGTCACTGACGTTGAGTATATGCATTTTTCGTTCATGTTTGTCTCACCCACCAACAAGTTGCCTTCAATCTTTCAAAGATGGGAACTTTATAGAGATATATTAATATGTTGTTATATAAAACATCATGGAGGGCAGACAGTCTGCAGCCCCGCTATGAAGGGACCCGACTTGGGCAAAGCTACTTGGGTTGTGAATCAAACCAAGACGCAGAGAGCTCCATTGAGAATAGCGACCCGCCAAACAACCATCGCAGAGACGCAATGCTGCAGAATGCAACAAGCATCAATACGACTATCGTCGGGCTTACACCATCCCAAGGTCCCCCATACAGTCCCAGTAGACATCACCACCCGCATACCTCCATCGACCAGAACCACAAGATGCGTCGAATCAGGTGCAGCACACCCGCAGATCCATCACAAGATGCAATACTGCAAGTAGCAATAAGCATCAATGCAACTATCATACGGATGGCGCCCCCTCACAACACACCCACATGATCCCTATCGACTTTGGTAACAAAATTGATAATGTTGTTAACTAAAAATACCACCAACGTATCATAGTAGCACGGTACTAAGACGTCAGTAGCCAAAACTCCACGTATCATAGCGCTATTGCACTAAGACATGAAGTTGAGTATGCTTGCTGCACTTAAAAGTACTACCAAACACACTCACCCTAATCCGAAAGATAGCCGACGTATCATAACGCTATGCGTTAAGACGCCGCCCACAAACGGTAGGGTTGTGCGATGTCCACGGGCAAGTCGTATTGCTACAACAAACCCGCTTACCACCGGCACTAAGATGATATGTCAAGGACACATCGGTTAGCGAGTCCAAGTTTACCTCGGTCTCGGATGCTGTGAAACAATCTACACGCCACTATAATAATTCTTTTCAAGTCCCAATTCTTTCAATATAATGCTTTTACATATTTGAGACCTTCAACATATTTGCTTTATTTCATAGACCATACTATTGTATGTCTTATTCATATTGAACTTCAAGTCATAACTCTGCTATCATAATGCTTATGCATCATAAAGACCTTCTATATTAATGCTTTGGTTCGTTAGACCTTACTATCATAAGTCCCTAATATAGGACTAGTCATTGTGCAACATTAGTACTAGCAGTCGGTCAGCCGACCACCCCATATATATGTATAACCTTGGGTATGTGTCTCCGGCAACGCCCCTTATTATGGAGACCATTACAAGAACACTTTCATCAACTTAGAAATTTTCCGACTAATACAAGAACACCTTCTTCAACTTAGAAAATTTTTATCCATTTTGTCTATTATATTACAAATGTTATTTATCCTTATTATTGTAATATAATCGACTTGTATTTATATAATTTAATATATTTTGAATATCTTAAACAAGATTTTAATAAATTTAGAGATTTTTTAGAGACAATTTATGCGTTAACTATACTATAATATTCAATATTCCCAATGAACATAATATTTGAACTTTATACTTAATTTTAAACATTTTAATTGTTTAAAATATAATTTCTAAGACATTTTTAAATGCCTTTACATTGAATTTAATTATTATTTATTAATAATAATTATGAGGCGTCACAATCCACCCCCAAATTTTATGTTAATGACCCACATAGTGGAGTTGTTAATATAAAATTTAAGTATTTTGAGAGCATATACTCTACACTCAAATAATTGTTATATATCTGTTCTTTCCTCTTTTAATCTGTTACAATACAGTATATGTTATCAATTTCCCCTTCCCCAGGGAATGGCCGCCACCAACACCCCTTCAACCACATACATCACAATGTGATAACATCTTAATTCAAGTTATTGTATATCGTGTTGTTAATAATGTTTCCAGTCAATTGTCGATTTCTCATTTTATTAATTTATCTTTAAATCTTTGAAACATTATTTCAATAGTGTCACACTTTATGTGCATACAATTCAGTTGGATATTTGTTGAGATCAGTTGAGTACCACACAGGATAAATGTGATTGAGCCATTCACCCTGACCCAGCTCCCATATTTATTTAATAAAAATGATTACAAAATTATCTTACGTTCTATATTTACAATTCTTCATTAATTATTAATTACGTTCTTCTATCATATAGCAAATATCTTGCTCATAACTTTAATAATTTTAGTCTATTAATTTAACAATAATTTCATGGGCCACCCACAAGACCCTTTCATGCTACAATATTTATTTAACTATACTAATAATTTATATAAAATAAAATTATTATTTAAAATATTTTAATAAGTGAATAGCATTGAAAATTCCTCTAATTTCATTTGTCTCTGGATTTGCTAAGGTATATACATTGTCAAATGGTACAGCTGCTATTACATAAGGCCCTTCATATGCCAAATTGAACTTACTCATAACTTTATTATCGGCATCTGATCTACTAGATCTTGAAATTTTTACTAAGTCGCCAATGTTATATTTTATTAATCTATTTCGCCTATCAAATTTTGTGTTTCTTATTCGACTTGCTTCTTTTAAATTTTTACGCATTTGTTGTCTAATTTGCTCGACATTATGTTTGTCTTTACTTTTAGAAATTATTTTGTCAAAAGACATCTCATTAGACTCACCATAAAGTATCTCACAAGGCGTAAAGCCTGTACTATTGTGATAAGAATTATTATACAATTCTTCTAATTTCGGCAATATTAACGCCCAATCTTTGTGGTTAGTATGACAAAGCGTCCTAAATAATCTGCTCAACTCTTTATTTACTCGCTCTGTTGTATTTGGTCTAGGATTTCTAACTGTAGTATATATTGGCTTTATATTTAAATCTCTCATTGATTGTTTCCAGTGATTACTTATAAACTGTTTTCCATTATCTGTCATTATTGCCTTGGGCTTTATAATCTCAACAAAATGCTTTACTTTTGTTACAACAGACTTTGCTGTTGACTGTTTTAAAGGATATAATTTTATAAATTTACTGAATGAATCTTGTATGACAAATATGAAAGTGTACCCAAAGGTACCTGATGCAAGTGGTCCATATAAGTCTGCCATGACTATATCGCCAATGTTTTCTGTTATTATAGATTTGCATGGACCCACATATGTTATATTGCTTTTCTTAGATAACTGACATACATGACAAACCCTTAATTGATTTTTAATATCTTTTGTTAAGCCTTTCCAAAAGAATCTGTCTCTCACATACTTAATTACCTTATAGGGTCCTTGATGACCCATTTCGACATGTACTTGATTTATAATATCTTGTCTCAATGCTTTAGGTAAATATATTACTTCTTTTATATTCGTTTTGTAATATAATACATCATTTTTCAAACTATACCGTTTCAATTTATTATTTTGTTGTATTGTGGAAGTATTTAATGTCTTTAACTTTTCAATAATAACCAACGACTCCGAATCTTGTAATTGATATACTGATAAGGATTTTAATTTTTCTATCAGCTCAATATTCGGTTCGCTTTCTGTGTAAGCAATTTCTAAGCTATTATTTTTATCCTCTTGTATTAAATCGCCATCAGGAGGATAACGTGATAGCACATCTGCAACAATATTACATCTACCCGATATATGCTGTAATTCATAATTAAATTGTTCTATATACAAAATCCATCGGGTTACTCTACCATTGAATAACTTCATATTATTAATAAACAATAATGCTTTATGATCAGTTAATATTATTACTTTACTGCCTCTCAAATATGTTTCAAATTTCTTTAGGCAGCTTATTACAGCATAAAACTCTTGTTCAGTAACAGACCAATTTAATTCGGGGCCTTTTAAGGCTTTACTATGATAGCCTAAAATTCTCATTTCATTATTATCATCTATCTGATATAGTACTCCGGCCATACCCACACCGGAACAATCTGTTTGTAAATAATACGGCTTATTAAAGTCAGGATGATGCAATTGTATTGTATTAATAAATTGTTGTTTTATAAAATCAAATGCCTTCTGTTCTTTACCGCTCCATTGGAACTTACGTCCCTTTTTAAGTAATTCACAGAGCGTTATTATGTTCTCGCTATAATTTGGTATAAACCTTCTATAAAAATTGCATAGACCTAAAAAGGCCCTCAATTGTTTAATCTTTTTAGGTGCTGGGAACTCTTGGATCGCCCGAATCTTATCGGGATCTGTCTTTATGCCTTCTGTTGAAATTATAAAACCCAGCATTTTAATTTCTTTACAAATAAATTCACATTTCTGCAAGTTGCACGTTAAGCCAGCTTTGTTCAATTTGCTTAAAACAATATCAATGTGCTCCAAATGTTTATCTAACGTTCCTGTTGTAATAATAGCTAGATCATCTAAATAATTCACACAAAATTCTTGGACTTCTGGTCCTAATATTAAATTCATGGCTCTGCTAAAGCTTCCTACTGATGTTTTTAATCCTTGCGGCAGAACATTATATACATATGACTTTCCATTGAATGTGAATCCAGTATATTTTCTACCATCTTTATTTATCGGAATTTGAAAATATGCATTATTTAAGTCAATGGTAGTAATATAATTCGCTCCGTGGAATGAATTCAAAACATCTAATTGTATAGGTGGTTTCTCTGTTTCTGCAACCATTTTCTTATTTATGCTTCTGGCATCTAGTAGAACTCTAATTGAGCCATCTTTTTTAAGAGTGAATGTCAATGGACTACTGTAAGGCGTTGATGTCCTTGTGATGATACCAGCTTGTTCCATTTCATTTAACTTTTCTTCCATTTTCGCTCTATATGCATATGGAATAGGATAGGACCTAGTAACTATAGGTTCATCATCGATCATTTCAATTTTATGCTCATAGCAATTGGCTCTTCCCAATTTGCTCGAAAACATATTCTTATGCTTTTCCAAAACCTTACTAAGTTTTGCCTTTTCAGAGACCTCCAATGTAGATCCTATTTTTATATTTGTTAACGGATCATCGGTACATTGTTCGATGCAGTTATTATGTAATACAGATTTATTATTATATTTGAAGGGTATGAAGTAGTCTTTGGTTTTCACTTTAAATTCTATTCCAACAGTAGCATTTCTCAAATCAATCAATATTTTATTTCTCTTGAGCCAGTCAAAGCCTAATATTAAAGGTCTTATTAAATTACCTACAATTAAAGTTTGTGTTTCAAAGACTACCTCATCTATCTTTATAGGCAATATGATCATCTGTTGTATTTTTGTGCTGCGCTGCCCAACAGCACCTTTTATTTGCATTGCTTTAACTGGCATTATTGATATTTTACGATTATTATCTTTAATTTGTAAATATAAACTTTCTGAAATGCATGTAACATCACTCCCAGTGTCGAGTAACGCGTCTATTTCTTTGTCAAATATTGAAACTTTAATTTCAGATCTCATATTCCCTATTAATTCCTTTTGGTATTTATCTTCGTCTTCCTCGAAGACGGTTTGCACGAATAACTCCATTAAGAGCAAGTCCGACCTGGCTTTTAAAGTGTTTAAAATACTATTTACATTGTCATTATAACCAAGGCCTTCTCTGTTAAAATTTGCTTTTAAAGCGATAGGTTTTCGCAACCC
Organism: Parnassius glacialis; assembly: GCA_033319125.1. Lineage (NCBI taxonomy): Eukaryota > Metazoa > Arthropoda > Insecta > Lepidoptera > Papilionidae > Parnassius > Parnassius glacialis. The sequence continues at coordinate 36,589,065 of JAVANC010000001.1, read as the reverse complement.
TCTATTATTTTTACCCAGTGTTTGACCAGGTCGCCAACCCAGCTTTAATAACATATTTAATGCTTTGTTCCCTTTTACATTGCAAAGGATCGAATCGGGAACTAGTTCGACCTCTACGACTCTAAATTTGGCTCAGGGGCCGTAACATCAGATTGGTCATTGGTGAACTGTATTTCATGTACTTCATTAACCTTCTTTTTTCCCTCTTCGGGTTTACGCCATGTTTTGTATGATTGTTGTATTTCTTTATATTTTTGCTCCGTATTATTATTAAATTTTCTCTTTTTCTCATTATAGTAAGTTTCACGACCTTCATCTTGTTTATCGATGTCATCCAAGTTTCTTAAGAAATCTGTCGTGTCTATTATTGTCTCAATTTTAGCTATTCTCCATAATTGCTGCACAGTTTTAGGATAATGTCTGATAACATCAGTTACTAATTGTTTTTCAGGTATCGGATATGATAATGTTTGTGCCTTTTCAATAACATAAAGAAAATAACTAACCATGGTGGGGTGTGTACTTCTATTCCATTTATTTTGCACAAGGAATCTCTTCACTTTATTTTGTTCTTCTTCACCCCAAAATACTCTTAGAAAGTCAGCTTTAAAATCATCAAAAGTTGTCCAACGCACATTATTAATGCGAGCCCAATACTTGGCTTCACCTACTAAGCACTCTTGTGCTATTGATATTTCGAGACCATTAGATGGAACTTTCTTTAAATAATTGGTGAGATCTTCCAAAAATGTTACTGGATGAGTATTTCCATTTCCAAATTTCGGCTTTTCTATTGTGACATTATGTACATTATATACAATATTTTGTCTAGGATCATTTACATAAGAGGTGCTCGCCCCGGACACCTCTCCTTGATTTATTTTAAATTGGTGATCTTTCGTTTGGTTAATAAATTTTTCCTCTAGATCCCTTATTTTAACCTCAAAGGTTTTCACAGCATTCTTAATTAATTTCTGAAGCATTTTCATTTCATTTTTAGGCTTAGCCTTAATTGAGTTTGAATTTTTCTTGTTTTTAGCCATTTTTTACACTTTTTGTGTCCTTCACTTAGTTTAATTGAGTCTTTCCACTTATCTCACTTTAAATTTTTTTTTTTCACTTTTTGTGTCCTTCACTTAGTTTAATTGAGTCTTTCCACTTATTTCACTTTAAAATATTATCTTGCTCAACTATGCATACACCTTCTATATTAATACTCAATTTTAATATTTAAACCCCACCCCCAGACTCTCAACCACCCCCAGCAAACAACACTCTCCAAGACACCTCTCCATTTCACGGACAACAAATTGTAGGCATATAGCCTACCTCATAATTTTATATTATCGGCCCCCTATTTAAAATTTAACCTCTATCCTGGTCACGGCACCAAATTGTAACGACCCCCCCCCCCCCCCTTTCTCATCTCTTCACTCTTTCTATATATATTTATACCTTTATTTCCTTAGAATCTATTTCTATAAGTTATACAAGTATATCTAACTTACGTGACCAGTATATTAATCATACATTGATCTTTCTAAAGGTTCAAATATAGGCCGTATAATAAATTTATGGCGTGATCGTCTTAGTTAGGACCCTTATTTACGTTGTGTTTGTATAGTAACTTAGTTCTTTTAGGTGTATCTTGGAAGAATGAATATTTGCGAGAGCAATCGAAAGCTGTTGGTAGTGTCTTATAAGCTAAAGAACCCCGTTCACGAAGACAGAGCTCAAATAAAAGTTAAGAACAATAAATTGTCCTTATTCCACTTGTATCAGGTTCACAACAGTCAATTCCTTATTAATGAATCCCTTCCCGCTTGGAAAAGGCTCACAATATTTATATCAAATACCAGATACAAGGGCTTCGCTCTTCCACATTAAAAAAAAAATGTGGAGGAGGTACACGGCTCCGCACACGCCGCGCACGGTGAGCGCCAACCATTTTAATGCGCTCCCCCCGAAGGGTACGCAAATTTGGGAACTGGACCGTAGTCCACAGCAAAATAACTGGCGAACCAGTAAAAGAGGACTTGGCCCCTTGATAGTGCGTAAGCACAAACATCGACCGAAGTCGCGCATGTCAGTGCGTGTAAACGCCATACAGGATACGATCAAATCCAGCCACAGTGAATGTACGTCACACGGGTTAGGCAACAATAGGCACACTGGCCATAAAAAGCCGTCCGTGAGCGCCACCACCTGCCAGACCGCCGTTCCTGCAGACGTGATGTAAGTGTAAGGCATCACCACCAATTGCATGGTCAGCACGGCCAATTGACCGCAGAGCGTGTCATGAGTCTACCGCTCACCTCAAGGGAATGGGGTCCCACGTTGCGCGGCTTTCGGCCGCAGCCTTGAGAGCCTCCTCAGATTCTCCCTCCAGCTACCACCCGCATGAGGTCGACACATATGCTCCACCAACCAATACAATGGCAGATATAGCCAATAGGCAGTTATAAGATATTAGTAATAATTCGCCATCAGAAAGGGTTTGTGTCACTGACGTTGAGTATATGCATTTTTCGTTCATGTTTGTCTCACCCACCAACAAGTTGCCTTCAATCTTTCAAAGATGGGAACTTTATAGAGATATATTAATATGTTGTTATATAAAACATCATGGAGGGCAGACAGTCTGCAGCCCCGCTATGAAGGGACCCGACTTGGGCAAAGCTACTTGGGTTGTGAATCAAACCAAGACGCAGAGAGCTCCATTGAGAATAGCGACCCGCCAAACAACCATCGCAGAGACGCAATGCTGCAGAATGCAACAAGCATCAATACGACTATCGTCGGGCTTACACCATCCCAAGGTCCCCCATACAGTCCCAGTAGACATCACCACCCGCATACCTCCATCGACCAGAACCACAAGATGCGTCGAATCAGGTGCAGCACACCCGCAGATCCATCACAAGATGCAATACTGCAAGTAGCAATAAGCATCAATGCAACTATCATACGGATGGCGCCCCCTCACAACACACCCACATGATCCCTATCGACTTTGGTAACAAAATTGATAATGTTGTTAACTAAAAATACCACCAACGTATCATAGTAGCACGGTACTAAGACGTCAGTAGCCAAAACTCCACGTATCATAGCGCTATTGCACTAAGACATGAAGTTGAGTATGCTTGCTGCACTTAAAAGTACTACCAAACACACTCACCCTAATCCGAAAGATAGCCGACGTATCATAACGCTATGCGTTAAGACGCCGCCCACAAACGGTAGGGTTGTGCGATGTCCACGGGCAAGTCGTATTGCTACAACAAACCCGCTTACCACCGGCACTAAGATGATATGTCAAGGACACATCGGTTAGCGAGTCCAAGTTTACCTCGGTCTCGGATGCTGTGAAACAATCTACACGCCACTATAATAATTCTTTTCAAGTCCCAATTCTTTCAATATAATGCTTTTACATATTTGAGACCTTCAACATATTTGCTTTATTTCATAGACCATACTATTGTATGTCTTATTCATATTGAACTTCAAGTCATAACTCTGCTATCATAATGCTTATGCATCATAAAGACCTTCTATATTAATGCTTTGGTTCGTTAGACCTTACTATCATAAGTCCCTAATATAGGACTAGTCATTGTGCAACATTAGTACTAGCAGTCGGTCAGCCGACCACCCCATATATATGTATAACCTTGGGTATGTGTCTCCGGCAACGCCCCTTATTATGGAGACCATTACAAGAACACTTTCATCAACTTAGAAATTTTCCGACTAATACAAGAACACCTTCTTCAACTTAGAAAATTTTTATCCATTTTGTCTATTATATTACAAATGTTATTTATCCTTATTATTGTAATATAATCGACTTGTATTTATATAATTTAATATATTTTGAATATCTTAAACAAGATTTTAATAAATTTAGAGATTTTTTAGAGACAATTTATGCGTTAACTATACTATAATATTCAATATTCCCAATGAACATAATATTTGAACTTTATACTTAATTTTAAACATTTTAATTGTTTAAAATATAATTTCTAAGACATTTTTAAATGCCTTTACATTGAATTTAATTATTATTTATTAATAATAATTATGAGGCGTCACAATAAGAAGGCGCATCTACTAATTTTTTTTAATATTCACAAATATCAATATTTTAAAAATTATCGTTAGAATTTTAGACGTAACTGTTGATCACAGATGACATTTTTTTAGTAGAAAAGACTTAAACAAATTCAACATAAAAGAAAAGACTTATTTAACCAGTTGCTACGTCATCTTTAACAATATTTGCATTGATTACTTAAATTTCAATTATTCTTGTCTTATTATTCTATATCTTATTATTAGGAGCTTATATCTTATTATTAGGAGCTTATATCTTATTATTAAGAGCTGGTGTTTCACATGTGGTCCCATATAAATTTGATCGAGGTCAGACCAATAGTTTTTGAGTTATCCTTAATTATTTATATTAAAGTCGGTTGTACAAAATTTTTAATTTTTAATTATTATCGTAGTAAAGTCTTGTATAATATCCCCTTTAAAATCATTACTCAAGAGTTGCGGGTTGTTATTTTTTGTGTCTCACTACCAATGCTTCTCTACTATTTACTAAGAAAAAAGTAGTAAATTACTATTAGCGTCCTTTCAAATTCAAATGACCTTTCCAAAATTTGTAAAAATGTTAAATGAATGGCAGTTTTTTTTATTTATTAGGTTGAAAAGACGCATATAACTATTTGCGTCTTTCCTTCGATGTTTTTGTGTAGCCAGGTGTATTTTTTAAGCTAAGATGAAAAGGAATATTCGTTTTATTTAAATAAATAAACAAATTATCAAAAAAATAAGTTCGTCCTTAAAATCTTCATGTTTCTACGTATATATTTCAATTTTCATATAGATACCTTTTAATATACTATAGACACAGGGTCTGAAAGAAAAATTCATCAATTTATTTTTTATTTCCATTTTACGTTTTTGTTTGTTGCGTCCTTCTTTATTATGACGGCAGAATGTAACCCGGCCGGCTCGTGTCGCCTCACGCTGTGACGCAGTAGGTTTCAGTTTTGTCGGGGTTCGTTATTAATTGTAGTTTTTTAAACAGTTCCGTGTTGATTTTGTACACGCGTGCGCGAGCGACAGCTCAATCGTTTTGTTTATTAAATTGTTATTACTTGTGATTACGTGTTGGTATTATTCTTGTTGTTACGTTTTTTGTTTTAATAATGCTTAACGCGTAGTTTTATAGTGATTGTAGATATGGCAACATGTTAGGTATCCGAACCTAGGTAGACGAAGTATCGCTTAATAAATTGTTAAGACGTCGGGATGGAACAAGTGTGTCATACTGTGCAGTGCACAAAGTGTTGAAGCGTAACCGAATGCGCCCATACAAATTGCACAAAGTGCAAGCTTTAGTTCCCGGCGATCACGACCGCCGACGAGTTTTCTGCCGTTGGTTATTATACCAACAACAACGTGTGCCTGGTTCCATTGAGCACATTATCTGGACGGATGAGTCGACATTTACCAGAAACGGCCTGTGGAACCGAAGAAATACACACGTGTATTCAGAGGTTAACCCACACGCTGTTCGACAAACCAGGCACCAAACCCGATGGTCGGTTAACGTATGGGGAGGTTTATTTAAGGATCGCATACTGGGACCAGTGTTTCTGCCACAGCGACTGAACGGACAGCGATACCTAAACTTTATAAATGAACAGTTGACAGACATTTTAGACGACCTATCGTTGGCTGAATATCGCCGCACATGGTTCCAGCATGATGGTGCCCCTCCACATGTCGTGAGGTTCGTCCGTGAGCGCCTCAATGAGCTATTTGATGATCGCTGGATCGGCAGACTAGGACCACACGCTTGGCCACCTCGCTCACCAGATCTGACCCCGTTAGACTTCTTTCTGTGGGGTATGTGAAAGAAAGGGTTTTTAATCGTGAATGTGATAGTGCTGACGAAACTACAAAAGGATCGTGGATGTTTTCGACAAACTACGTACGGACTGTGTCGAAGACCACACGATGATGCCCCGCCTCCATGAGGAGACGCAACACCGAGCCCAAATCTGCCTTGAAATGAATGGAGCACAATTTGAGCCGCATCTCATAAGACCACGGGGATTTAGAGCGGTAAGCTGTTTCATAACTATTTTTTTTAAACAACTTAACACTGAACTAATCTGAATACATACATAACTGAATACATGAGAATAATAAACATACCTACACGATGAATAAAAACGCATCACTCTAACCTTTGTTACATTTCATTTAAATATTTTTTCATTAGCGGGAAATCGCACCAGTTATTTGGGTTATTTAACCTGTAAATTCGGATTAAAATGGCTACGTGGAGACAAGTACAGTGGCAAAATAGTAGGTTAAGTAGATAAGTTAGGTATTTAGACAAGTGTTGTAAATTATTAGGTATTGTGGTATGGCCCGCTTGTTGCGGACCGCGCGAATTTACGTTCGCGCGTACATTGACCTTTAATCAGTTATTCCACTGCTGGTTTAATGTTTCAGTATTTTCATGATTTTTTTAATGAAATTATCGTTTCATTTAGCTGTACTAACATGATGGCGCGTGAATAAAGCTAATAAAACGTTGTAAAAATATGATTTTTTTTTCATCAGGATCGAATTTATTTGTGACCCATGATCAAAGGTATACTTGGTGCTGTCGCCTGTCTTAGTTTTCGGGAGCGTTCCAAAAATACCCTGTATATATTAACTATATAACTATATATCCATATGGATTTATAATAATTACTTACTATTATTATTATTACCTAATAGATAAACATGTTCATAACATATCCGATTTTATCGAAGATGGCCCGTGATTTTCTTTCAATACCTGCAACTTCAGTACCTGCTACCTGCTGAAATATTATTTTCTAAAGCATCATTAGTAATTATAAAACTTAGAAATAGGTTAAGTGATGAGTCAGCCAGATGGTTACTTTGTATTAATGCTTTGTCAAAAGAATTAATATAAAGTAACAGTAATGTCAAAGCTATTGTGTACATACTGTGAAATAATTTAATTTGCATCGTATTTTATTTATTTTTTAAATAAATGTTATATTGTATAACTCTTTTATTCCATTTTATTTCATATATGGTGAGGGTCCATCAATCTCTTTCTAGAGAGATAATGTTATTTAAAATACAGTGAAGTTATTGCCATAATTTGTTTTTATATGTATGTTTAACCATGTTTTAGCACATGTAAGCTTATTAAATGTAAACGTTTATTAAGAAACTGACGCCCGTGGTCGTGGGACACGGTAAATAGCTCAGTTGGTTAGAGCATCGGCACGGATCGCTTAGGTCGTGGATTCAAACCCCACCCGGTGTCAGTTGATTTTTCGAATTTCTCATTAAATGTTTAGACATTTATTAATTTGGTTGGTCTTTACTATGGCTATGTTAATTCAAGCTCAATATGTACCTACTCTGTTAAGTTGTTCTAAGATCTAAAGTAACGCTTAATAAATAGTAATAGGCTAATAGGTAATTGCGAGACTTGCGAGACTCTTGCTGCAAGACCAAGACCATGACTGGGAGCGCAATACCAAGACCAAGACCAGGTGTATTGGCGCAAGACCAAGACCAAGACTTGCTAAGTCTCGTCTTGTTCTTGCATTTGGGCAACACTAGTTGAGATGCACGATGCGAAGTCGACACGCCTCCGCAAGCGGTGTTCCAGCGCAAGAGAGCGTCATTAACGGAAGCCAATGACAGCGCGATAAATTAGCAATAGAAGCGCTGACAAATATACTTGTCTCACTCACCAGGCTCTTTCTAGTATCTCAACACCTCCACAAGCTTCTGCAGTCCTATTATTTTGCGTAAAATTAAGTGACTTAAAAATTTTAATATTTTTTTTTGTTCAATAAACAAACGACACGACCGCACAGAACGGAGTCCAGGGGGAGAAGGTGTTTATAATACGGACATAATTATTTATAATATAGAGAGGTTCATGTAACCAAACATTTAATTTAGGATTATTTTAATAGTAGCATTTTTCGTAATATTACAGGTACAACGACATTCCCATAGTGCACGACCCAGCGATCTACAGGCGGTTGCGCGAGGGTGGCATTGACCATCCGTTGGCGTTGCACGTCGCCCACCTTTTTATACGCGATACCGTTTCACTCTTCACCGAGAAAGTTAACCAAGATGATGAAAATGATACCGATCATTTTGAAGTATGTAGTACATTTCAATATATATTTTTTTCATCAAAAAAGTAAACATAACATCTAGATAAGTATATAAGAGTAAAGCTTTTGTTTTCATTCTCACATGTTCTTGTATACGGTAGAGCCACGCTGCAGCTATATTATGGTTGTAGCACGAATGGCTCGACCGGGCAGGACCACGCTCTTACAGAATACCCGCGTAAAATAGCTGCTGTGTTTCGTATGGTGAGTGTAGAGAACCAGAGACCATTTTACTGGAAATTAGATAATCCATCTTAGTCCTCAGGGGTAAAACAACGCATCTGCATTTTAATTCTTAATCGAGGATAAATGTAGGTGTCTACGGGCTACAGCATCCACTCACCATCAGGTGGACTATGTGCTCATTTGTCACCTATATTCTAAAAAAAAATACCTTATATCATTAACTAAATTCCACTAATCATTTGGGGCTTCTAAACAACTGTGATAATGTAACACTGAGATAATGTATGAATCGAGATTGTCTTCATTTTGACGTTTGATTTCGATATTCCTGTCAATGTATCAGTATCAATTATAAGCCGGTGTATTGTATTTTTTATTTTAATATCTTATTTTTGGTTACAATATATTTTCATACACAGAAAAAGTAACACAGTTACAGAATGATTCTTATCAGCGAACGATTCCCATAAGAGGTCTAAAGGTTTTTTTCTAAGCCAAAACCTGTCCATGTCCGGTTGAAACCTCGTTACATAATGATTTTGTGAAGTGAAAAAATTTCAAAAACTGTTTAAACACTAATTTTAATACTTGGAGTTTTCACATTGCGGTAAATTAACTAAGCTGACATTTGTTTTAGTGAAGTAATATTAAATTTACCACATCTAAACTTATGGTACCAACTGTAAACTATTGAGCGTTAGATTCTTCTCCCCAAAAATAATTTAATTTCTCACAGTATGCCGTACGTTGTATTCGTTAAACATCAAAAGTTTTCAAGCGAGCAATATAATTTATATTTTAATAATAGACTACTTGCATGAAATTGTTATTAATTAGATACTAATTTATTAAATAATAGAGTTCAATAATATGTATGTCGCAGGTTTATGATAAAACCTGGTATTTGATCAAGAACCGGAAGAAGACAAAATTATTACTTTACTCTTATAATTAACCTGAAAAAATCCTGTTTTCTGATTAAAACCCTGAACTTGTTTAAGTTTATGATAAAATTTATACACTAACTACCCCTCTTGTTAGTAGAACATACATATTGCAGAAATTTATCTACAATTTGTATTAAACTAACACTATGAGCATAGATAATACACTATATACCTATGCGACTTCTAAAACTATATTGATTTATAAGGGGGGGACAAAATTGTTACTTTATTTTAAATTGCAGAACATCCAGTCGACCAACTGGCAGACGATGAGGTTCAAGCCGCCTCCGCCCAACTCGTCGATCGGCTGGCGCGTGGAGTTCCGCCCTTGCGAAGCACAACTCACTGACTTCGAAAACGCCGCATACGTGTGTTTTGTTGTACTTCTCACGCGCGTCATACTCTCTTACCGCCTCAACTTTGTCATGCCGATTAGCAAGGTATGTTTTAAATCTTTGTATGTAGTATGAAATTAAATTCTTTTGTTTCAATTCTTCCATGGTGTATATAAGATACTACTTTTCATTTCTTGGCTACTACTTTTGGAGAAAATCATCAACTTAATCAACATATAGGTTGATAGCAAGGGAGTGGAGAAGATACATATATTTCAGCATTATTCTTTTAATACTTACGTGGCCATTTTTAAAGTTTACATTTCTACGAATAGGTGCGAAAGTTTGTTCATCCTTGTCATACAATAAAACGTGGTTTCCTGTGGCGATATCGAAATTCTATGAAGGTGAAAAATCGTGGGGGTTTTAATCAAATGACCCGTCCTAACTTCCGCGAGGCGGGAAGGTGTAGGCAAGTCAGTGCTGACTCGGTGCTGGTATCAAAGAAACGTAGACCTAGCCATTACTTGAAATTAACGTATTTTTAAAGACGAAAAAAAGTTTAAGTGTAATGTCCTTTTAACATGTTATTGGGCAAATCCAGGTCAGTCTCTAAATTGAAACTGACGTTAATGGAATGACCTAAATTAACGACCTTCCCGACTCGATATCGTAGACTTCACTTTACACTTTTGAAAGTTTTTAAGTTTCTAAGATAAGAATTTAATTCAAAACCTTGTTGAAGTTATTCGAGTGTTAAATTTATTACTATTCTCAAGTGGGTAGGCGATAAACCACAGCACTTGAATTACAGATTAAGGTGAAACATACGGTCTGTTCTAGGCCATTTTCTCGCGAGATGGCGCTGAAGTCACAATCTTTTAGTTTATTTGGGTTTTTGTGTAATTGGAACATTACTAAGTCGTAGAAGCAGCTACCGCGGTACTCGGACATTATACTTTATTGTACTAGGTCAAATCATTTCCTCAAAATCCACACAATTCGACACAAAGCCCTAAAATAACATGTCATTGAATATAGTGCCGTTTACACACACAGACGTGGGTGAATTTCTAGTCCCTACGTTTACGAAGATTGAACACTAGATGGCTTGAATGAAAAAAAAATGTTTTTCTTTTTTCTGTATGGTAGGCAGAACTACAGAACGCCATCTGCTACGATATATATTATGTACGGTTCATCATCTGCCTAGCCTTATTCCCAACTATATTGGGGTCGGCTCCCAGTCAAACCGCATTCAGCTGAATACCAGTATTTTACAATTATGTTATAAAAATAAAAATTATATTTGTTGGCTTAAACTATTTAATTCAATAATAATTTTAAGAAATAAATTATGCCAACACTAAGAACAATAAAACGCAGTTTTATTTGATTACCTTACACTATTGAAATTATTGATCACAACAAGTATTTGAAGTAACAGGCCTGATACATGCCTATTCACTCAAAACTAATAACATAGATGATTAGCAACACGACCAATTATTACAAAAATTTTACATTAGTACATAACACGTAAGAAACTGTTCATAAACAAGAGTTAACAACAAATCTAAAACACGATTTAGTATCCAATTGCTACGGACGGCGAAGAAGCCATCCCTAATAGCGATAATAACCAGGAAGGTGAAAAAATATTTCCTAATATCAAAGCACTCATAACTACAAAAGCTTTTAGAAAAACCAAAACCTAAAGAGCAGCTTATTGAATTGAGCAGGTTGTTATACCTTTTTATATGGGGAAATGCCTATGCATACCCGCCTCGCGGGGGCAAGGACGGGTTATGTCGAACTCGCACTGACTAAAACCCCATGGTGTTCCACCTTCGTCGCATATTCGCACACATCCGCGGCCCTACCAGCGCAGGCCGCCCCATGGCGGCCTCTCCTCGGGAGAGGACTACTCCTCTCTCATCTCCTTCTCAGGTAAGGCGCACCAGAACACATGGCGCGCCCTTCTCCGCGGCCTCCAACTTCACATGCGCAACGGACGCCCCCGTGTCCGATGCGCGAAGCCCATTGGGCTAGGAAATACTAGCACTCAGAAGCACCAGCCTTCCTGACCCCAGCAGCGGATCTGATCTATGTCTCCGCCGCCAGCCAAGATTCGGCTGCGGAGGGTAGGGAGAGCGGCGCCTCGCAATACCAACACTCCTCTCCCCCGCAGCCCCACCACCACTGCATTAATTAACGGTGCGGCCCCGTCAGAGTTGCGGAGGATAGGGCGAGTGGCGCATCGCCATACCACCACTCCTTTTCCCCCGCGACTCCACCTCTGCTACAGCGGTAGGGGGAGAGAGCACTCCTCTCGCCGCAGCCAACCGACCCACATCCGAAGTGGGCTCGTCAATCCTCCTCGGAGTGACCACCTCGGGCCGGCCCTACACCACGGGCCAGCCAAGGGGTTCCTCTTTGTTCACCGCGGGTGACCAAGCCACTGCTACTAAGCCCCCCGCCACGACAAGGCGAGAACCCGTTCGGGGGGGGGGGGGGGGAAGGTGGTTATACCTACCTAATGAAGTAATATTTCACCCTTTGATTTTATAGTAAATATAAAATAAAAAAGAAATATACAACGATAATGTAGATTCCAAACAAACTACTACAAAAATAAAATAAAAATCATTTGACTTGTTGATTATTTGTTATAAGATTAAGTTTAGGGCAAGTAAAATAAAGTCCGCCATGAAAAATAAATAGTTTTTCTGGAAATAGCCATACAATAGGATTATACGAACTTAGGGGGTTGTATTGATGATTATAATGATTATAATTCTGTAAATACATACTCGTCACGGTCGCGAATCATATTTTATTAAATATACAATCTGAAACTGACCTACAAATTGCAAAAAACGTAAGAAAATTTGAATTTCGCGGGCCACCCTGGAGCTTTCACCTTAAGAGGACTGAGCTCTTCGCGAAGTAGCTCGAGTGTGTTGTCACGTTCTTCGGACTGCGATCGACTTCGACGAGGACTTCATCGAAGTTACTTCGCGAGTAGTGTAGAGAAGGCATTACAGTCAAACAAGCGAACAAAATTTGGCAACGCTTTTTCTTCTTTCAACGTAGTGCATATAATTCAAGGTTAGGAAGGACGGCATCGTTGCACGTACGAATCTACGTTCCACTAAATATTGTCTGCAAAAAGGTCAACCGAGTGCACATTTCAGTGTAAAAAAGTGATAATATGATTAGTTTTAAACAAATAGTGTCTGTGTTTAGCTAAAATATCCAGACAAAAATGTATGGGCGGGCTATCGGAGCATCCACCTTAAAAAATGTTACTACTTTAATTGCATTATTTGTGTCATATTTAATCATCTTGAGTTTATTGTTAATTGTTGTAATTGTTGTCAATCACTGTTTTTTTTTTGGGATAAGTTTTCCTTAACATCAACATTTTGTTTGAGTTAGAAATGACTGGTACTTGCAAATTTTAACAGTGGTAGAGCCACGCGGCAGCTTTTGCTGTTGCACGGATGGGCCGGCTCGAACCGGGGTGGTACCACGACCTCACAGAAAACCAGCGTGAAGTAGAGTTTTACCTCTGCGTTTCGCTTGGTGAGTGCAGGTGGCCGGAGGCCCTTTTTACTGGAAATGAGGCATTCCATCTTAGTCCTCACGGGTGACAACGCATCTACATTTTGATTTGGAATAGAGGATAGATGTAGATGTCTATGAGCCGCAGCAACCACTTACCATCAGGTGGACTGTGTGCTCGTTTGTCACCCTTATCCTATAAAAAAAAATATAGACATGGAAACCTAATCAATCGCGAGTATTGATACAGCAGACTTAGTGCGCTGGCAGACGGTCGCGCCGCCCACTGTCCCGTAATGTCCGCGTCGTTGCTCTGAACAAGAGCATTCGTTTCACAAGTGTTACACTTTAAACTGTGACGTTACCTTAGCTTCAAGCAGCTCTTGTCGACGTGCAGGTGGACGAGAACATGCAGCGCGCGCAACGCCGCGGCGCGTGCGCGACGCAGCGTTTTTGGTGGCGGCGGGACGTGGGCGCGCCGGCCGACGTCGCCACGCAGGCCACTGACCAGCACGACAACTACGCCGAGATGACCGTGGACGAGATCGTGAACGGCAAGGTATTGTAAATAAGAACAGAGCAAGGACGAGACCGGCTGTGAGTGCAGACGCAATAGAGGACGGCAAATTAACGGATTAATTTAAAAATTATAATTTAATTTAAGGTGCATAAACTTCGTTATCAGTTGTCTCTGAAGAGATCGAGACAATGCCAAGATACGAATAACCGCACCCGCCTCCGGCCCGTAATATACCATACGCGATCATGTATGATATATTATGTGCGTTTATTGCGTGTTTGAGACAGATTTTTCTCCTTGGCCCGGAACCGAATGACACTGAATTTGTAGAGATTACAAGTTAACATAGCCCGCCCCCTTGCCCGTGTCTTTTTGTGAAAGGTAAATCAAAAATGAAAATGATGCCAAAAATGTGACCGCTGGTCATTCAGGATTCTGCAACTAGTTCTAGATTTTAATTATCTACTTATACGACAAAGTTCAGTAAATTCGTTGATGTTATCGCTATATGCGTTAAAATTAAGGGCCTTTTCACTTACTCTGGCTGACCATTCCATTCCATTATTTCCAATAATTCATTTCATTATTTTTCTAATAGGTATATAATTGTTTTATAAATGATCCTAAATAAATCGAGTTTGATACCCCTGCTTTAAATGAATCATTACCGCACATCACAGTCGGTCTATTTATTTATTAAAAATTCTGACGTAAGAGAATGAGAAAGTAAGAATTTTAGGAGGGCGTATTCCCCGGGCTGATCCCGCTGATCGAATCCTACTTGTCGGGAATGGACGTGGACGCGGACACTCACTGCTCGGTGCAGCAGTACCTCAAACTCATTCAGCGCCGCGCCAGCAACGAGATCTCCACCATGGCCACCTGGATGCGCGAATTCGTCACTAACCACCCGCAGTACCAGTAAGATTTTTGACGTTATACTTATTTTTTATGATTTTTGTTATTTTTAGTGTAAATATTTTTAGTAAAAACTTAATTTAGCACATCATATCATGTTCCAAGTATTTCATAGGCCGAAAGCTGTTTTGTTCTGTTCTGTTCTGTGGAGGTCGTAATTTATTTTACAAATTAAAACTTAGAAGATTTTTTTAAACTTTCTAAGTTTTAATTTGTAAAATAAATTACTTAAATATATAAAAATTAAATTAAAAAAATTAAATATATAAAAATTTACAAACAAAAAACAAAATGCCATAAATATATAAATAACTGTAGTAATTCTTTTTCTTTTCTTGACTTCATCTGCCTTTAATTTGTTACAATTGGATTTTTTTTTATAGAATATGAGTGACAGACATCAAAAATGATGAGTCTTAATTTTTTAACTCGGAACCTTAATTATTTTTTTAATATAAAAGTAATCTATGTTACTCGTTATAACATCAGCTATCTGGTAAAATCGGTCCAGTCATTTCGGAGATCACCGGACTAACAGACAGACAAAATTAAATACAAATGTTTATATGTTATAAGTACCATATTACTTTTCATATGCATTTTGTATATAAATGAAATACCACTGACTTAGTGACTTAAAACTATACACCCGATTGTCTTTAAATTTAGTATACTCATTTCGCTATGTAGCCACTTACTAAGAACGGATTTTACGATAGTCCAATAAAAAAAAACTCATATGATATTTTACATCCGTTCGCCCAGCGAAGCGAGCGTGTATCAGCTAGTTTGTATATATTTGATATATTTTTGTTTTCAAGAGTGTAAAATATAAAACTATCATTTCGATTCTGGATTAATTTCTTAGGTATAGTTATTAGTTGTAAATATTAACTGACCTAAATAAATTACTTTTCCTACATATTCTATTTTTAATCATATTTACTGTAATATTATATATATATATATATATATATATATATATATATATATATATATATATATATATATATATATATATATATCTGTGGAGGTCGTAATTTTTGTTACCTTACCACCTCGCTTTGATCTGTTAATTGCTGTAGCACTAGCCTTTTTGGGTATTCCGAAAACAGATCGTTTATGTGGAGCCCATTTTCATTTCATTCTAGATTACTGAATGCCATCAAAAACATAACTTGTAAAAAAGCCAAGTCTCGCAACTTAGTTCTTCTACCGTAAAAAGTTGTGAGATCCATGTAATACCAAGTCGGTTAATTTATTCAGTCCATAGATTGATACATAGATTGACTTGGCAATCGCATGAAAACACAATATATCTCACAAGTAATACATATTATATTAAATTAGATTGTTTAGTGCGATTGCCAAGTCAATCTATGTATCAATCTATGGACTGAATAAATTAATCGACTTGGTATTGCATGGATCTCACAACTTTTTATGGTAGAAGAACTAAGTTGCGAGACTTGGCTTGTTTTTACAAGTTATGTTTTTGATGGCATCTCATTTCTTTTTGTAGATAGTTATATCTAGGTAGTTATTTACACCTATTATTCCATTATACATATATAGGTACACTGATTCATTCACTGCAAATGTAACTTTATAATACTATATGTTTATATGGGATTACAAAGTTATTTATGCAGTTGATGTATCTCGAAAACTGGAACGAAATTGTAAAATATTTTAATTTTTCCTTGATTTATATAATAAACAATAATTGTATTCCAAATTTGAAGTTTCTATGTCTGCTAGAAGTGCCTCACAGTTTTGATGATCGGTCAGTCAGTGAGTGACAAAATTAAGAAACTTTGACTAATTAAAAAACTCTTAAACTACTGGTTCAAATTTAATAAAAGTTGAAATATACCGAGTTTATACAATGCCTACTTGGTTAGTAAAAATTCAGGCTTCTAGTTTTATCCATAACAAAGTTATAGGGTTTCGGAAATGGCCTGAACTGCTTCGAGAAAAGGATGGTACGGCCGTGCCGCTTTTTTGCTCGACTTGGCGGGGGCACTGCCGTGCCCCCAGATATCATCTCCAAAAATGCTGATAATAACTTAGGTGATATGGGGTTACTTTGTCAAACGCCTTACTATAGGAAACAGTACAAATTGAGATTAATGCGTAGTGTCCTTGTAACCAACTATGAAACGCTTCCCAGTTAAATTAATGTTTTAAGGAACGATGGCATTATTAAATTTGCCAAATCGTAAATAATAGATTTTGATATATCCCTTAAATTTTGTAAAACTTGTTTTGACAATGTGTATATGAATATGATATACATGGTCAAAAAATTATTACGAAATCCAGATTGCTTTTTTTAAGAATCCAGAAGAATGGTTTTTAATCATTCAGTTAATTAGTCCATTCAGTATCAATATTTTAAGTGTTTAAAATATACAATATTTCTGTTAAAATAGGAGCAAGTGGTGATATAATAGATTTTTTTTACCTTGAAATAATTCTTTTATTTTCTGCCATTGTATCTCAGTATAAATTATTATTTTCTTCTTACACACTGTTCATAAATTTTACACATTTATCCTGAATTGCTGTTCATTTGCTTTCGGCCTATAGCTTGAAATTTTTTTCAATCATAATGTCGATTTTTCCATATTCATCGTCAAACATGGTTTTTCTATAAAATATGAACACCGAATTTGTTCCATTATTTGCTGGCTGCCGCTTTTCCGAACACAGCGAGCGATGGCACCGTGTCTTTTACTTAAGTAATCTGGGGGCACGGCAGTGCCCCCGCCAAGTCGAGCAAAAAAGCGGCACGGCCGTACCATCCTTTTCTCGAAGCAGTTCAGGCCATTTCCGAAACCCTATAACTTCGTTATCGATAAAACTAGAAGCTTGAATTTTTACTAACCAAGTAGACATTGTATAAACTCGGTATGTTTTAAATTTCATTAAATTTGAACCAGTAGTTTAAGAATTATAACTAGTCAAAGTTTCTTAATTTTGTCACTCACTGACTGACCGATCATCAAAACTCTAAGGCACTTCTAGCAGACATAGAAACTTCAAATTTGGAATACAATTATTGTTTAATATATAAATCAAGGAAAAATTAAAATATTTTAAAATTTCGGTCCAGTTATCGAGATACACCAACTGCATAAATAACTTTGTAATCATATATAAACATATAGTATTACAAAGTTACATTTGCAGTGAATGAATCAGTGTACCTATATATGTATAATGGAATAATAGGTGTAAATAACTACCTAGATATAACTATCTACAAAAAGAAATGATATGCCATCAAAAACATAACTTGTAAAAAAAGCCAAGTCTCGCAACTCAGTTCTTCTACCGTAAAAGTTGTGAGATCCATGTAATACCAAGTCGGTTAATTTATTCAGTCCATATATTGATACATAGATTGACTTGGCAATCGCACTAAACAATCTAATTTAATATGATATGTATTACTTGTAAGATATATTGTGTTTTCATGCGATTGCCAAGTCAATATATGTATCAATCTATGGACTAAATAAATTAACCGACTTGGTATTACATGGATCTCACAACTTTTACGGTAGAAGAACTGAGTTGCGAGACTTGGTTTTTTTACAAGTTATGTTTTTGATGGCATTAATAAGTTGTACGAGTTGGAGTTCAGTTTAAAGAAGTCAACCTTAAATTTCAAAATTAGAATATTCGCTTTGGGCTGACTGCCACATTTTTTTCACGTCTTGGAATGGCACCTGGACTTCGTTATCAAATGGCACTTTTTTTAAACTTTCGGACTGGAATATTATAAATAATTACTTTTAGGAATTACTCTTTCATTCATTATTATTGACAACATTTTTCGTTTCGATTCATTATGCTTCACTAATTATTACATAATTTTCTTTACAGAAAAGATTCGATCGTATCCGAGAAAATTAACTACGACTTGCTGAAAACGGCACATGGTATTCAAACTGGCAAGATTCCAGCGCCTACTCTACTTGGCAGTAGCAATGTGTCCAAGACTAATGAAGACATTCCTAAAGCATTTAGCAAAATGATGAGCAAAGATTGTCCCTAGCCGATACATCACAGTTCGGTTTAGTGCCTTTATGTGCAAATGTAATTGTTTTTGGTCTATGTACTTGTTACAACATAGTTATTGTTGCCTTAAATAGTATATACACAGCAAGAATATAATTTAGTTCGCTATAAATAGCTTTGTTGACATGAGATCGAACAATGTTCTCATCTATATTTTTATTTGTAAAATATTTAAAAGCTACACAATATCATATAGCTCTAACAATATTGGATAAACGTAAATACATAAATTTGTATTGCATTGGCTATTTATAACATTATATATTATAAATTTTAAAATAAACACGAATGTAGGTGATATTGTGCTAGATACAATTATCCTGTGTAGCAAAGCCAGATTTTCCAAAGTCTTACAGTACAGTACTTCAGTTTTACAAAGTCAGATATTATATTGTATAACACATTCTATTATATTTGAATTAATATTGAATACCCAGTATTTTAAATGATACAGGCATACATCACCCGCAATAATTTCTTGTTTGTTTTTTATATAGAGGCCTTTATATTTTTTTAAATTTAGTCTTTAAAAAAGAGAAATGGTAACCTTTTCTGCCGACTTCCAAAAAGGAGACGGTACTCAATTCGACGCGTATGTTTTTTTTATGTGTGTTAACTCATAACTTTTTAATGGGTGGACCGATTTCGATGATTCTTTTTTTATATGAAAGCTGATACTTCTCGTGTGGTCCCATATGAATTTGATCAAGGTCAGACTAATAGTTTTTGAGTTATTCTTAACAACTTATATTGAAGTCGGTTGTACAAAATTTTTAATTTTTAATTATAGTAAATCCAAAACCAATGTGATCTTTTGTGATAGTTGATGGCTGTAGACTTAGAAATAATCAATGCACTCGAAGCAAAGAAATGTACGTAATATGTTGCAGATAAAAAATCTACTTGCTGATTTTGCACATTTTTAAATTACTTAGTTTCAAGATTAATATGTAATTTTTCAGGTTACGAGCATTGTCAATTCTTTCGGAATAGGACTAGGTTAAAAAGAAATTCCCGCTGTTCGGGACGGATGCGATGTTGGCTTCTTAAAGGAAAGTGAATAGATCTAACGTGATCATCATCTATCTGGTTTACTTGCAATCATGCTACGTTGGCTGTATACGTAAGCGGCCTGTCTTAAAGGCGTGCCTAATTTGAAATGAAACGGTTATGATTTTTTTTTTTACTTTTTTATTCCTCAAGTATGTGTTGATTTTCTAGTTAGAGTTGCTATAATAAATATTAGATATTTTTTCCCTCATATCCTGGATTTAATATTTACTTATTGGCGACCATAGTGACAGTTTATATCATCACAATTAGTAAATTATTGTTACACTAAACTTGTGAAAACCTGTTTATCTTGATGAAATTGTTCATTAAATCTAATTGAGAAAAAGAAAACTTTTACAAAAAAGTTTAAAAAAACATTATAATAATTTTCACTCAGAGTTCGTATAAGGTTTTGATTTACTTCATACTTCATTCATAATTGTTTCCGTTCACATGAAAATTGATTTATTATATCGGGCTATGATCATGGATTATACTATCTAAAATATTATTAAAAACAAAAACATTGTTTATATAATATTTAGATAAAAAAAAACAATGTCTTTGTTTGTAATAAGTTCATTATTTCAAATAATACTGTTTTAGCATTATTTGAAATCACCCACTACCCCATTCTACTGTATCTTGGAGGCGTTTATGTTGGAATTTATGTTTGTAAATTGCTCGTGGTCAAATATCCAAACCCGACACAGTTATTTGTAGTACATACACGTATTTGTTCCATGCGGGAATCTAATTGGCGGCCTGCAGCTTAGCTACAGAGCCGTCGTATATTACGCAAGAATAACGAAAGAAAGAGAGCTAGCTATATTGAACTGCAAATGAATATGAGAAAGATGACGAATAGAACAAATTTCGCTCACCGTACATATTATTTATGTTGGCCGACGAGTTATGAGAACTGCTGAGCGAAAACGCTCTTCATGTATGAAGAAGTTCAATTCATTTGCCATTAGCGGTTCATACAAACTACTCTTTTATAATTACGTAAGTCTAATCGTATGCATATAAGCATTCATTTGAGTTTTGCATGCTTTCAAGCGAATGTACTGAACTTCTAATAATAATTTACGATTCTTTTATAAAACTGGATTCATTTAAAATTTTATTTATTCTCGGGTGTATCAATATAATACAATAATCTTATATGACATAATTTATCAAAATAAAGAATATCAATTAATTTTAATCTGCAAAGTGGAAAGAGATATACTATACAGAGTTATTTTTCAAAGAGTAGCCAAACTGTAAAGTTGAGATTATATATATATATATATATATATATATATATATATATATATGTATATATATATGTATATATATATGTATATAATGATATACCGTTATTGCAATTTTTGAAAATACGAATAAATGAAACTTCGACTTTAATTTGAAATTATACCAAATTGCATGTGATTTATGGGCAACAACGTTTTTACTTACCGATCGACCCTTATGAATGTGTGGCGTGCGCAGTAAAATCGGGTAAAATAATGCATTACCACGCATTTCGAATTTAAAACATAAAAAAAGGACAGAATGTTTGAGATTTTTTTCGTTAATTTTTCTTCGCCATTTGCCTATATTACTTATTTTGATCCTTTTGTGCAAATTTGACTGGTTATGGCAAAATAACCCTGCATAGTTTTTATTATTGTGTGCGGGCAACTATTGATCGCTTGTATCATTCTTTCGGCTATAGCTCACTGCTAAGCCACAGTCATAAATACTACTAACACAGTCGGTCATCGAAGGCGTCTAGACGGGGCAATCGTGCGGTGCGGTGCGGTGTGAGACGCGGGCTGAGCATTTCCCGAGCGGCCCTGAGCCTCTCGGGAACTGTCCGCTAGGGTTGCCTGTCAATAAATTAAAATTGTTCACACTTCATGTGCGGTAAAAAACTGTGGGTCGTCCTCATTTAAATATAAATAATTAGTTTCACCAGTTTCCACATACACATTAATTTGTTTAAACGTGAAATAAAATAAAATCAGTTTTTTATTACTTCCCGTTCTGACAACCCTAGCAATTTATTGTTTATGTCGACTTTTCCGACAACATCAAACGCGAGACTGACTGTATGTTCTTCTTAGGCTGTGGCTACACTATGCTTTTATTGAATTGCAGCATAGTTATATATTATGTAACTTTAAACATATAGATGTACATATATAAAAATATTCAATTATAATGCAATTTTCTGTTGTGTTTGTATGTTTAATGAGCAAGCTAGACTAACGCTTGAATTGAGCATAACAAAAATATCAAGTTTTGGTTACATTATATCTGGCTCTGATGGTTTTCGTAAGTAGACTTAGTTATTATTCCCGCAGATTTTCAATGTTTTAGAACAAGTATTTAACTAAATCTAAATAGAAATTTAGCGTTTTGTGTACGTATAATACACTAGTGGTCATAAATATATGATAGTACAGTTGTGAACTCTAATTTAAACCCATTTAAGGTTGAATATCATACAGCAAACGCATACCTTAGAGCTGCTACGAGTATTTTGACATGTAAGTTGGTAATATTGGTGTTGAGTACGCGTTGTGCACTGATGTTACTTGGGGCAACTGCTCTTAAATCTATCTTCTATACTTGTATATGTGTAGATACAATAATAACATTATGACTATAATGAAACTATAAAACACAAGTGGACCTTATGGAGTTATAAAATAAAACTAGATTAATTAACGTCTGATACATCATACGTACATACGCATTACTATTAATTTGAAACTTTCGATCTTATTGCATTACGAGTGTTCTTAGACATATCTTGGAAATGGGTTCCATGTTGAAGTGGCATACTGTACCACAATTTGAGGAAGACGTCGACGTTAAAGAATTTTAATAATAATATTATTAATATTATACCTCATACAATTGATAAATTTGAATCCTTGCAGTTAACATTATTTATCCTTAACGGATTGGAATAATAGATAAGTTATGCCACCGTATTCCGTTTTACCGCGCTAAATTTTCACAGTATTACTATTCAAAACATTCGTAACATCAGTTCCTGTAGAGTAAGAAAGAGTAATAGAAGTGTGTAATAAATGGTTGTGAAAGAAAAGCGAAAAACCAAAATTTTCGTATGATGTCTTCAGACCAACAAAAATGATAGTACTAAACGGGCTTATGGTTTACTTACGGGCTGTGAAAAAAGAAAGATGTGTGCTTGAGTGCGTGTCAAGAAGTCAAGTTGAGCTTGGTTTTGGCGTCACCTGACAAGAGTGTTTTTTGTTGGTCTGAAATTAAGCGTTATATGTTTAAATTATAAAATATCTTACAAATTTGCGATCTTCTTGTTGACAATAATAATAATAGCTATTGTTATTGTTGTTAAAAACTAGTTTTGGTATATTATCAAGTGATTTTATTATTTAAAGTGTCGTGACTCGTGGCATTGCCATAGTGCGCACTCTAAAATATGTGAATATAGATATATAAGGCTATTGATTTTGTTGTGTGCCATGAAATTTAATTTTAATGATTGACTTTTATGGGGGTATGTATACTATTTTCTGTGTATTATATATTATTGTTACTCTATGGCTACTAATGGCGGAGATATAAAACTTTTAATTTAAATCATGTATCACATGTATACTCTCACTTTCAAGAAAATTTAAAATTTGAAAGCTCAATTCTCTAGTATAATTTTCTGACATTACGTTTTGCAACATTTAAATGAAACAAAATAATATTTTTCAATTTTCGTTCGACATGCTTGTTTTTTTTTAAAATAAATTATACATTAGCAATTTTTTTTGTTAGACGTTATCATAAGTAAATTGTAAAAAGTAATTAGCTATTTTAGATCTCGTTTATTTTCATCTCTTATTTCAAATGAGACAATTAAAAAATACGGCAAGTTACTATTTCATGTTGTAAAGTTCTATGGCGCATATTGTAATCATGGGCGCCTCAGGAGCGTTTGTCGATGACCGGCTGCTTGTCGTGATGGGCGGTGAATGTGTAGTGAAATAACAAGAATGTGTTTTTTGGAACTTTATAACAGGGGGCAACAAAGGAAACCATTAGTCTGCCATTCTTGAATTTATTCTGCTGGAAACATTGATACTTATACTAAGACTATAGTTTAAATACTAAATATACTTAACATAAAAAAGTTACGTATCCAAAGGTAAAAAAGGCTATTTAAGCGACGTTTCGGGCGATATTAATTATAATATATTTAGAATCTGCAAGTTTTTCTTGCATCGTGTGAGCTTACATTTAAAGCCGATAAATTCGCCTTATTTATAGATTGGTGGGTACTTGACGGCAGATGGAGGGCTCAAAAGTGTTGTTCTTTTATGGTGAATGAATATGCTGAAGATAGACTATAACCATCACGTTCACGAACCCCACATATAAAATATTTAGTCCGACAATGGGGTGCCGCTTCGAAAGTGCGAAACGTCTGGTACGTGTGATTGATGAAGGAGAATCGGTTATTGTGGTCCCTTAAATACTCTATAAAAAGTGATTGAAACGTAATGTAAACGACCTTTATCTCGTTATAGATAATGGTTTTTTTTATAGGAGGAGGCAAACGGGCATGCGGCTCACCTGATGGTAAGTGACTACCGCCGCTCATGAACAACTGCAACACCAGGGAGGGAATTGGTAACAATAATTAGAAGCCTTTTATTTGAAATCCACTTATGTCCAAACTAAAGTAGTTAAGCGTTTTAAAACTATATTGCTCTTTAGTAAAAGAAATGTCGCTTAAAACAAATCGCCTTTTACGGTAAAAATCGGTAAAAAGTGATAAGTTGGCAATGATTCCCTTAAAATTATTTATGGGCACAAGTTATACTTTATTTTATAATTAATTTTATATTTTAGCAAAAAGAAGCTCATCCATTTTGCGTTTTTTTTTTATATTTTAATATGGTATAAATTGTTATGAAATATGTTATTTTTTTTTCTGTTACCAATAATTATATTGATTAATAATTGCATTACATAAATAAAAGAGTTAAAATATTACAAAATGAATTTTATTTTTAAAGAATATTTATGCCGATTTAATTATTTAAAATTTATCGACCAGCTGCAGTATATGTTGTTGTTCTTGTTGCCGCCACTCTTCACTTCCCGCGTCGCCAAGATTCCCAGCATATTCTATGGAAAAAACAGCAATGTTATCGTAACAGAACAGTGATCAGACAGATACTTTTAAATAAACTTTTATTTTAATGGCCTCAAAAATGAGAACTGTACAAATTGATGTTTCCCTATATTGTAAGTGTCAATGCTATTCTGTAATGTAATTCTGTATTTGATATGGAAGGAATTGATGTAGATACAAAGAAAATACAAAAATGGAAGGATGGTGTACACAAGCGGCCTTTACACGTAGGTTACATGTCGTAGAAAATATACAACTGCGACGCACGCTCGAAAGTGTATATGTGCATAGAATAGAATAGAATAATTATTATTCAATATGCATTACATGTGTAATTCTTATTGAAAGTCATTTTTTACTTTACCACTGGTTCGGAAAAATACCCTCTGTCCTGGGAAGAACCAGCAAGAAACCCAGCGGGACATTTTTTTTTAAATAAATTTTACAATATAAATGATTACTAACTATTTACAAAATTTATTTTAGAAACAGCTTGGAAGCGACCACCTCATTCCCAGGGGTTATTATCAACCATGTATTCATTTATACTATAATAACCCTTTTTATACAGTTTCAGCTTAATAAAACATTTAAACTTGGTAATAGAGAGAACCTGTACACTTTCCGCGACCTTGTTGTAATAGCGTATACATTGCCCCAAGAATGAATTACTGACTCTGTGGAGTCGAGAAACTGGCATTACTAGCTTGTGTTTGTTCCTAGTGTTTACAGAATGTATATCACTTTTTCTACTAAAACTATCTTTGTTTTTGTGAACATACATTAAATTTCCGTAAATATACTGAGAGGCCAAAGTTAATATATTAATTTCTTTAAATTTATCTCTAAGAGACTCTCTCGGTTTTAGATTGTAAATTGCTCTAATGGCCCTCTTCTGTAAAACAAAAATAGTTTCTGAATCAGCCGCATTTCCCCATAGCAAAATCCCATAAGACATTATGCTATGGAAATAACTAAAATAAACTAATCTAGCTGTCTCGACGCTAGTGATACCTCTAATCTTTTTTACAGCATAGGCTGCAGAACTTAGTCTGCTTGCTAATTTGGATATATGGGCGGCCCACTGAAGCTTTGCGTCAAGAGTGATGCCAAGAAAAACAGTGGATACAACAGGGCTCAATTCCTCCCCATTTAAAAAGACATTGGTATTCAGATTTTTAACATTCGTTGTTTTAAATTTAACACAATTAGTTTTATTTCCGTTCAAATGCAGATTATTAACGTTAAACCAATGCACTAATTTTGAAAAGTAGCGAACCAATGCACTAATTTTGAAAAGTAGCGCGCAATCGAAAACGACACTACGTCAGGGATACACATGACAAGACTTATAATTTAGCAAAAACTTCAATGTACCGGCAATTGAGAACAAAAACTGTCACAGATGTAGATCGCGAGGACGCCGTCTGGGAAGGGGGGGATGTTGGTACAATAAATATGCCACGCAGTTGTATTACTTAAACTTCTTAAAATCACGTTGATCAAGTGCGCACATAAATAATAACAGCGTTTTCTTAGTAAATTTAAACAAAAGCAGTGTTACATTGTTGAAAATAACGTTTCTGGTTTATAAAATAAAGAATGGATATATAGAGCGAAGAGTGAACGCAGGGCACAGAGTAAATAAGGCTCTTCACTCTATTGTGAGAAGGTAGAATGTATCAAAAAAGGCACATATGGCAATTCATACATGCTGTGTTAGTCCCGACCTTAGTTTATGGTTGTGAAATTTAGGCGTGGCAGAAAAAGCAGGAAAGTAGGATAAATGTATAATTTTGTATCCATCCATCCAACCCCCTTATAGTAATAGAGTTCGTTAGTAACTCATTTTTGAAGAAAAAACAGCTCTGTTGAGAGACCCTAGTTTTCGGCATGGAATGAGGTGTGCAAATGTTTCCTTTTCAAACCTTATAAGACTGCATGAGCGAATAAATTTTCTAATGAAGAAAGAGCAATGGCAGAAAAATAGTTGACAAAAATTATAGCGTCTAGAAATAAGTTATATATAAATGAGTTTTATTATTTTTCTATGATTTTTCAAATAAACATGTATTTTAATTAAAGCCACAGAAAAAAAAGCAAATATTTTTGGGAATATCAAATGACTTAAATCATTTTTACTCTATTCAAATGTTGCCATTTAGTATATTCATACTATTTTCGTATACACTTTGTAAGACTACCAACACAACACACAAAATATTTTTATATTAAGTTATTATTAGTAATAACTGTACTATCAGTAATAATGAAGATAAAAGTGATATGGCTGAGAATAAGTCTCTTACAAAGAATTTCCTACAATAATACTTTATCTCAATCATAGTAGGTACTATGTAACAATTCCATTTAATGTTATGCCAACACTAGCTAAAATAAAATGTCACTGTGAGTTTTGGCGGGAACTTGATCGGCGGCAGTTTGCTGCTCCTGTATTATAGTTTAAATAATAGTTTGAAGTGGATTTTGATATGTAAAAGTGGTGCGATTTTATGTATTAACTGTCTACGCATGTGAACTATTAGTGGAAACGGTGAAACAAGTGCTCTGATGGTGATGGATTTTCAATATAAGCTGTTTGCATAGGTGTCTTTAGATACCATCGCCAAATGTCAGCTGCCTGCTGGCTCAAGTTGCCGTCAAAATCTCCCAAGGGCTGCACAATGTGACGCATCAACATATTGTGAAGCAGGATGCAACTATGAAGGATAATAATACATAAAGACAAGGCTTGGGGAAATTATAATAAACCGAATAAAAACACTCAAGACTTGGCCTAAAGGTCTAGATACCAGGCCATAAACTCCAAAAAAAAAGTCACTGTTTTTTAACTGGCTTTACGGCTCTGGGTTCTAGTCCTTCTGAGAATGTCACTATGATACAAAAGGCCTGGAGCCATGCCAGAAATATACATTTATAGTATGCAAATATATAATAGAGATACAATAATCTAAAAACTCTCAATTATGTATTATGTATATGCTATATATATGCTAACATCAAACAACCTCAGGAAGTATGACTTTTTCCAAGTGACATAGAACATAACCTAAAAAGGTTCAAATGTAAATATCTTTTTTTTGACGCCTTCTCAGTACAAAATTCTTTGACAGAGTTATTATGGGACTGACGCTTAACATTTTAAGATATTTTTGGTATATAGACGCTA
The DNA here is from genome assembly GCA_033319125.1 of Parnassius glacialis. Classification (NCBI taxonomy): domain Eukaryota; kingdom Metazoa; phylum Arthropoda; class Insecta; order Lepidoptera; family Papilionidae; genus Parnassius; species Parnassius glacialis. The sequence goes on along the minus strand of JAVANC010000001.1, from coordinate 36,560,832 downwards.
CCATTTCTTCTCAACTAATTTCATGTATGAAAGTCTGCCATTGTTCTTTGTGTAATGTTAGAGTTGTTTTCAAAGATTAGGAAATTACAGTAGACGGACGGTTTCTGCTGCGAAAGAGCAAAACACTGGAGCAAGCAACAAATAACACCTAGTGAAACGAATTAATTTGTTAGTCACTTTTCAAACGTAGTGTGTGATTTGAACGAAAAGTTCATGTTTTCCTTTGGAAAATTTTCCCCAGGGATAATAAAATGTAAATTGTGTCCATTTCAGCAATACTCTTTTTGATTTGAAAATATCTGAACATAGAATTATACATACCTCTCATAACATGCCGTATGATTTTTAAAGAACCACCGCGTAACGACAACACTCGTTGAACTCGCTGTTTTATTGTAGGCGCTCCCGCAGTACATACCTTAAAAAAATAATCAAGTAAAAATCTAGGTGCCGCTCCTCAGTGAAGACATTCTCATTGCAGTTTTTGAAGTTGCTTTTACTTTTTGTTAAAAGTTTAATTTTTTTTATTATAACCTACAAATACAAATTGTAACTATTATGCAAAATGTTAGAAACATTACTTCCAAAATAATTCTGTCAATCAGCTGCAAGGTGAACAGCCCCCCAGATAGGCGCTTTAAATACTGCGCATCATCATCAGTTTCTTCAGGGTCAAGCTGAAACAATGTATAATGATTTGTTGGTTAATACAAATACATCAAATATATCCCCCCATCTTCATCATCGTCATCAAAGCCTAGCAAAGTCCACTGCTGAACATTAGATTACTTCATAAGGTGGATGTTAGCCGTAGTTGCCATGCTTGACAAGCGGTTGGTAAAAGCAGTTTTTGTTAATTTCTAGTTGTTATTAGAAAGAGGCTGCTGATCATCTCCTGGTTTGTTTCCCTCTGTCCCCTTATCTGAAACCCACGTAATGGGATAGTGGATATTCTTACAGCGTCACTACACGGTCTACTCTTGTAAATAGTCCACGGCTGGGCATGGGCTTCTTCCACAGAAAGAAGTACTTCTTCTATTACTCCTAGCGTCATGGTTATATATAAACAATGTACAATATGTCATAAAAACCCTATTCGACTCGTGAGACCGTCATATGATTCTGTTCATTATATGTCCTTATTTAAAAAAAATTACCCCGCAAAAAATTTTGATAAATGGAAAACACATTGTTTCATGCGACGAGGGCGACCGTCAGGTAAAAATACCGCCCACACGTTAAAAGATACCGTCGCCGCCGACGGTGTTGACATATTTTAAAGTTAAGCTAAAAAGAAAGCAAATTGTAGTAAAACATGTATTTTCAACAACAAAAACATGTTTATTAACATTTTTTTAATTTTTTAGTTACGTCATTGCAGTACCTACATATGTGTCTATGTCAGATTGGAAAAGGTGCTTTTTTACATATTGTACGAAAACCAGTTGCGTGTTGCATTACACGTTGCGCGAGAACGTTCCTGAAGATGGATCAACGGCCTCTGTCAAGTGAAGGTGAACGCACATTTATCAGCACCGTACGCGCCGCATTTACTGAAGGCCTCACACATTGGCACGTACGCGCCGTACGCAGCGCACGTTAGTTTTTAGTGTTGCCAAGAACTTTACAGTTTTTTCTGACCACTGGTGTGAAACGTTACTTACAGTGACATTGATCGCTCAGATCGCTATGGAAAAAACTGTTGTTAGAGCCTGCTTGGCAGAGAAAGAAGAAAATAAAATTCGAAGAAAGATTCTGCATTCACAATATTAATTTAAAAAGGCAGTGGTATGGAAAGTAATATACGTTATATAAAGACTTATTAGATGATGACGAACGATTTTACAGATACATGTGTGCATTTGCATTTGATGGATAGATCGTCTTACGTCTTGTCTGACAACTCATTGATGCCTACACAGTAGAAGTAAATACTCCTAAAATTAAATAAAAATACATTTCCAACCGTGTAAGTGGGTTAACGGTGGAGTGATCGAGAAAGATGATCATCTTGCCACTAATTAAAACTTAATTCTACTGAACCACTAGAAAAAACATTAGCCACTGTATACAATATTTCTCCACTAGAAGTCGAAAACCGTGTAGTTGTAACCACCAGTTTTAGTGGAAAATCCACTAAGTAGGCAAAATTAGGCAACCCTGAGTATCAGCACATTTACACCTACCGAATTTTATAAAATACGGCGCGTACGGTGCAGATGAAATGTACGAGGTTTCATATAGAATATGATTTCTACAACGAATTTAGAATACGGCGCGTGCTACGCGACAACGCTAAAACTATTGATGCAAGCAAGACGCAATCTTATCTACGTATAATAATAATCTTATATACGCCTTTTCTCGTTTGGTCGTATTGTTAATCGGGAATGTTCTAGAACTTTCCTATGTAAAGAAGTGAATGTTTTAATGGCCCGGATTGACCTAGAATATTATCTATATTCATCTTATAAAAGCGTGCGTCGGCGAGCGGAAAATTAATTATTTCGGGAACCTGATAGTGAACTCTACTCCGGGAACTTACGAGCTTGGCGACTACGAGCGATCGACCTACGACATCTGCGATTATTAAGGAACTCACCGAAGCTGAGCGATTTTGGAAGACATAAATGTATACTTTTTTTTATAGGATAAGGGTGACAAACGAGCACACAGTCCATCTGATGGTGTTGCTGCGGCCCATAGACATCTACATCTATCCTCTATTACAAATCAAAATGCAGATGCGTTGTCACCCGTGAGGACTAAGATGGAATGCCTTATTTCCAGTAAAAAGGTATTCCGGCCACCTGCACTCACCAAGCGAAACGCAGAGGTAAACCTCTACTTCACGCTGGTATTCTGTGAGGTCGTGGTACCACCCCTGTTCGAGCCGGCCCATCCGTGCGACAGCAAAAGCTGCCGCGTGGCTCTACCACTGTTGAAAATACTAATTTTTTTGTAGTTGAAAATATAAATACTTGCTGAGTGTGTATGTGTGTGTGGAAGAATACATCCATTTCTCATCCTAAACGGAATTATTATTTTACTCACACCGCAGGTAACAGTATTATGACCTTTTTACCCATAGAATTGTTAAGAACACTAGTACGCGCACCAAAAGTGAAGGAACTAAAACTAACGCGAAACCGCGTAAGTTCACTCCACGACGTGTTAGTGCGCAACGTCACGTCTTACGGAGAAAAGCTCGCGAAAAATTGTAAATATGATAGTTTGTGTTGTAAAATATTGTCTCAACAGTGATGATAAACATAAAAAGTGATGGTATTACATTTCACACATAAGCTCATAAATTTAGTTTAATTTAAGATAAAAACAAAAAAAAACGTGAAAATACGTGATAATAAAAAACAAGAACATACATATTTCTAATTTGTAAAAAATACTTTCTTATCTTCTTATGTTCCAAACTAAAACTTCGTGTACAGACACAATACCTTCAATAAGTAGTAAAAGACTTGGACGACGAATTTCCAAATTATACTTTACCTAATAAACAAACATCGCTCTTTGTAACGTAAGTTTTTAAATTCACCGAATAAGTGTGCGCATGCGTAAAACATATAATCAGCAAATGTTTCAACACACGCATCACGTATCATACGAAAAATGCGAGTAACGAAAGACATTCATGTGTAACGTTTCGTCACTCGGTACTAGATAGCGCACCCGTTACTCAGTACCGAATACATACGGTTTGCTACAGCTTTAAGCAGTACGCTAGCCGACTAGCTCCGAGCTATATGTGTATTAGTGATTGTTCCCGCGCTCGCGCTGCGTTTCGCGAGACGCTGTTTATGTACTTACATGTCAATATGTGCCTATACTGTTACTATTTAAGTGAATAAACTGTGCATTCGGATTATTTGTAACGTTTCACTTATCAACTGTGACCAATGAGCGTTATATTGGCTCCCAACGGTGGGCCACGAACGGAGCTACGGTGGCTCTCGAAGTTTCTAGTAGCACAAGTAAGTATGCGAGTGTGTGCCTAGTGTACCTACGAATTTATCCCTTGATATTGCGACGCGAACTACAAGGATTCAGTCATAATGCCGCCACGAAAACCGCGTAATAATGACTCCAGTTAAGATGAGGAACCAGTGAATCCGACACCTGTGGCACCTGTAAACCCGAAACCACCTGCAGCACCTGTGCTTATGTCCGAGATCCAGCTGTCGTCGCTTCTGGCCGCCTTCTCTGCGGCACGAGCTGAGGCAAAGCAGAAGCTCGTCCAGTCTCTTCTAACATCGCACTTAGGAGCGCCGCCGAATGTCGATTCAAGCGCTGCCGGCGCGGCCACTGTCACGTCACCGCGGTCGTCATCTATCCCAGGGACATTCGTAAAATGCACTGCACAGTTCCACGGTTCGTCTCAACACCCGGAAGCATTCATTGACGCGGTGGAAATGTATAAGGATTTTGCATCAGTTAGTGATGAGATGGCACTTCGCGGAATCCCTATATTACTTCAAGGAGATGCTGCAGTGTGGTGGCGTGGAATCCGAAACGAAGTACACTCGTGGTCGGATGCTATGAAACGCCTGCGCTCGATGTACGGAGTTCCACGGGCTGCATATAAGTTGTACCGAGACGCTTTTGCCGCCGAGCAAGGATCGGAGCGTGCAGATATTTTCGTCGTGAAGATAAGAGCTTTGTTGGCTAAACTACCCAACGAGTTACCAGAGGAAGCGAGATTAGATATGATTTACGGGCTTCTACATAAGAGAATCAGAAAACGGTAGTCAATAGATACTGTGATTGACATCGAATCTCTCATTGAAAGATCTCGAGTTAGTGTCGCTGTCGGAGAACGCTGTGCTGCTATCGTTCGCGCCGCCACAACCGTCGACGTCGTCGCCGAGTGTGCCCGCGAGACCTAGCCGCAGGCATGGCGAGGGACTTCAACATAGTACTTCGGGTTCGAGTTCGACGGCGCCGCAACAGCGCGCCCCTGACTCCGCTTCGTAATCATCACGTGACCGTGTGCCTGTTCCGCGTAGTGATCAGTGTGCGAGCAAAATTAGTGATGGTGGGAGAAAGTTATTCTGTGTTTACTGCAAAACGCGAGGACACGTCCGTGACTCCTGTAATAAGTTAAGTAAAGGATCTCATTCTTCTAACTAAGGTATTCTTTGTTATAATTGTGGCGAGAAGGGTCATATTAGAGTAAACTGCCCTAAATGTTTACAAAGTATACCTTTTAATGATAATGTTAAGGTTGAAAATGTATTTTCGTCCGTCTTTGTCAGTAATTGCGACTCGAATTCGAAATCCGATTGTAAGGAGCAAGATCGGCCTATCGTACGAGTGAGTATAGGGGGATACTCGGGTACCGCGTTGTTAGATACCGCCGCGCGTCGTAGTGTTGCGAGTTGTTCACTTTACGCGTTAATGAAACGTATCGGTTTAAACTTTCGTACCGAACTGATGTCGGTAAAGCTTGCGGACTGTACTATTAGGAATAGTGAGGTGCTACTCACGGAGGTCAAAGTTCAACTTGCTTCATTAAATATACCTATCGAGTTCATTATTTTACCGAATGCCGTTAATAACGATACTTTGTTAGGCATTGATTTTATAACTAAGGCTAGGATGGTTATTGATTTTGATAAATGGAATTGGCGTACAGTTGATCAGCCCCGGATATTTCACGCCTTGTCATGGGAAACTCGTCGCGAACCTGTTGAGTGCGCCGCCGCATTGAACGTGTTGCGAGAGGACGAGGCCACCGCGCTATCGGAGTCGGAGAGTTCTAGACTGGCGAATCTATTAGGTGAGTATTCTGACGTTTTTGATATTGTCGGAGAACCGACCAATCTCCAGCAACTTCGTACCTTCCTGCAAACTTGCCCTTGGTTTAGAAAATTTAAACCAGAGTTTGCGAAGGTAGCTGAGCCGCTTACGCGCCTTACCAAAAAGTCACAGATCTGGCAATGGGGAGATGATCAGGCCAAAGCCTTCGTACATCTTAAGTCCCTTCTGGCTTCACCACCTATTCTTGTTCAGCCAGACTAAGCGAATCCTAAGGACGGACGCCAGCGATTTTGCCCTAGGTGCAGCTTTACTCCAGGGGGAGTCTCCACAAAATGAACACCAAATCGAGTACGCGAGCCGTCTCCTCACATCAGCCGAGAAAAATTATACCACTACGGAGCGGGAAGCGCTAGCAGTTGTTTGGGCCGTGGAAAGATTACGTGGGTATATTGATGGTCACTAGATAGTGGTCAGAAGTGATCATCAACTCCTGAAGTGGCTGTTTTCTGTCAAATCGCCTAGTGGTAGACTTGTTCGTTGGGCTTTAAAGCTACAATCCTTTGGTCTTCAAATGGAATACACTCCTGGGAAGGCTAATGTGCTAGCCGACACACAGCCGTCCAGTCATCGATAGCACTTTGACGGAATGTGGTGTCTGTCCCGTGTCTATGGATGTTCCACGTTGGGATGCTACATCAACCCGTGAAGTCCAACTGGCTAATCCAGAGGTAGCCAAAATTCTTAAGGAGTTGGAAAGTTCTGATGAGCTGTCAGTTCATCGGTGGTCGGAGAGGGGGTACCTGGTAAGCCAAGGTGTTTTGTACCGGTACGTGGACGACACCGATGATGAGGAACCTCAGCTGGTAGTACCTGAGAGTTTGCGGGGCAAAGTTATGTTTGAGTGTCATGACTCGCCTAATGGAGGTATTCAACGGACTTTGCATCGTATATACCAGCAGTTCTATTTCCCTGGTATGAGACGCTATATCACAGATTACCTGAAGACCTGCACTGAGTATCAGCGGTATAAGTCTACCAATTTTAAACCGCCTGGCTTACTCCAGACTCCGGTACCGGATCAACGGTTCGAGGTTATTGCCGTCGATCTCTTTGGACCGTTACCCATAGGACCTCAGGGTGAAAGGTGGATTTTGATAGTGGAGGACACAGCTAGTAAGTGGGTCGAACTGTTCGCTCTGACCGAGGCCACAGCCGAAACCTGTGCGAAAACTCTTGTTAGTGAAATCTTTATGTGGTATGGACTTCCTACGCGGATGATCTCCGATAACGGTGTCCAGTTTGTGGCTGATGTTATACAGAAGGCTCTGTTTGCACTAGGTGTGAAACAGAACCTGGTACCTTTGTATCACCCAGAAGCGAATCCGGTAGAACGGAAGAATCGGGACCTTAAAGCTCACCTCGCCATTTTCGTTGAGGGTAACCATAAGCAATGGTCTGAGGTATTGCCTTTCGTCCGATTTGCTCTTAATAGCTCAGTCACCGTTTCTACAGGCATCCCTCCGGCTTTCTTTACATTTGGACGTGAGCTCCGTTCTCCTTTGTCGGTTCAGACTGATCTACGGGCGGTCATCGAGTCTGAAAACTTAGTCCCTCAAATTACGCCTTACCTTTTGAAGCTTGCTGACTCTCTCTCGGAAGCTAAGGAGAACATTGAACATCAACAGGATCTTCGGAAGCTCCAAGCCGATTCCGATCGCCGTAATTTGGATCCATTACAAGAAGGCGATATCGTACTCATGAAGTCACATGTCCTGTGTAATGCTGCTAAGGGTGTTACTTCCAAATTCATCCCGAAGCAGGATGGTCCGTATGTGATCTCCAAAAAGGTGAGTCCAACTATCTACCTTCTATCTTCGCAGAAGACTGGTGAAGTCGTTGGTAAGTATCATGTGAGGGATCTGAGTAAATACCATGACAGGGGTGGTGAAGAATGTCCGGAGCCGGTTGCTCCTAAGCATCGCAGGGGTCGTCCTCATAAGGATCGCAGCTAGGCGCTAACTATTAGTTTGACCATTCGTGATGTTCTCTCTTGGTCAAAAGGGGGAGTATGTAGCGCGCCGATACTTACCTATGTCACCCGATATCTCACTATCCCTTCTCGTACGATACCCCGCCTGCGCCACGGGATCACGCCACTCGTCCGAACCTTTGACTGCCGGCGCAAGCAGTACGCTAGCCGACTAGCTCCGAGCTATATGTGTATTATTGATTGTTCCCGCGCTCGCGCTGCGTTTCGCGAGACGCTGTTTATGTACTTACATGTCAATATGTGCCTATACTGTTACTATTTAAGTGAATAAACTGTGCATTTGGATTATTTGTAACGTTTCATTTATCAACTAACGTTATACTATATTAAATCCGTACAGAGTAGAAGTATTTAAATGTCCATTATAGTTTTAATTAATTTGTCACACTTGCCTCGGGTGCCCATATGTATAATTTTTTTTTCTTTTTTTTATAGGATAAGGGTGACAAACGAGCACACAGTCTACCTGATGGTAAGTGGTTGCTGCGGCCCATAGACATCTACATCTATCCTCGTTTGCAAATCAAAACGCAGATGCGTTGTCACCCGTGAGGACTAAGATGGAATGCCTCATTTCCAGTAAAAAGGGCCTCCGGCCACCTGCACTCACCAAGCGAAACGCAGAGGTAAACCTCTACTTCACGCTGGTTTTCTGTGAGGTCGTGGTACCACCCCGGTTCGAGCCGGCCCATCCGTGCGACAGCAAAAGCTGCCGCGTGGCTCTACCACTGTTCAAAATTCTAAATAAATTCTATTAAAGTATTATTTTTAAGTAACTATTTAAAGATCATATCTTGTTTTAAAACTTATATTATTTAAATTTATATCATAAGTTAACTCATGGCATTGTTAAAAGTACCTTACTGTAAGTAATTTTACTTGCAAATGTTAATGCGTGAACTTGCCCCTCCAATGCTCATGACTCGTGCCAGTATCTGTGTTGCTTATTCTTTACATGTCATTTTAGTTCATTGCATCATAACATGATGTATCCCATAAATATGATAAAAATAAATTATTTACATGTAGAACTGTGTATGTGAATAAAATGTTGCCAAATCCGCAATATGGGCAAGGTTTTAATTTCTGCTCGGGCGATAATAACATTTGATACTTACCTCCATTTCTTTTTCCGTTCTGTCCACTTTGTCCATATATTTAAAATGTAATTCTAATAATCTGTCAACTTTTTCTAAATCATTTTCAGTAAATTTAGCAAGAAGTCGCTGTCTCTGACTACCTTGACAATTTCGTAACATGGAAGATATTATGGATACCACATGTTCTGAAAAACAAATTTGAAATGTATAAGGCAAAAACATTAACATGACATTCATATAATATGTACTGTTGGGAAAATAATAAAATATACTGATTAACCTTCATGCTGGTCAACTGTCAACAACCTTTTTCTTTTTGGCGTTTTCATGAAAAGTGGAAATACTGTTCTGAGACCTAAAATGTCCACAAACTTATTGCAATTATCTTTTCCATCAGGACCTGCAAGCGCATGATCTAAAACTTTTAAAGATCCATTGCGCGACATCTTTTTTTCCCTATGAAAAAATAAAATATAAATGCATTGAATACATACAATTATTAAGGATTTAATTAGGTTTGATATCATAATAAAAATAAAAATAATTATTTTGAAAGCTTTTATAGCAAAAACATCATAAGGAATCTATGTTTAGTAATGGACTGTATGATTATAGGTATTATGTAAATACGAGAATACTATTAACTAATTAAATTTCTTTTAATTATTTTTAATTAAACGGTTACTTGCAATTTTAAGTGCTGATTTACCACGTGCTTCGCGGTGAAGGAAAAAATCGTGAGGAAACCTGCATGTCTGAGAAATAAGAAAAAACAATATTTCGAAGACATGTGAAGTTCGCCAACACGCATTGGGGCAGCGCGGCGGACATTTCCTTGCTCTAAAACCCTCTCAGAAATGAGAGGAGGCCTGTGCCCAGCAGTGGGACGTAAATAGGCTACAACTTCACTTTACTTTTATTTTTATTTTCAATAAACTTTTTGACATTATACTTGATTACCTAAGCATAAGATTCATTAGCTGCAAGCCTTCGCCACGTAAAAAGCGGTCCCTGTTAGCGGGCTCCATTAATGCACAGCACAGTGCATCAAACATATTCTCCATAGCTTCTTGTTCCTCCGCACCACTTGGATCATGCCTTTTATAAAACTACAAAACATTTTTATTTTCAATGCTAATATAAATTATAACTTATTACAAGTTGAATAACAGAACGTAAGTTACCGCCAATTGTTGCAACAGAACATCAATTCCATCTAATTCTCCGAGCAATTTTCTGTTTTCTGGTGTATTTTGTAACAATATTGATAAAATTTCTGTTGCATACAACTTATTTCCATCAAAAGGCACCTTTAACTGAAAATGTAAAATTAAATAAGAATATGCTTAATTTTAATGATTTTAAATATAAAAACACAAAAATAACATCTACATTTCATACCTTTAGCCTTTTGAGAATCCACTGTAAAAATCCTTGCTTTGCCACTTCATGACACAATTCTGGTCTAAATTCTGTAATGTTTTCTATTATACCTGATAAAAACAATTGAAAAAAATATTTTTTAATCCATACAAATAAATAAAATTGAAGTGTCTGTTTGTGATGTCAAAACAACAGCTTTTTACTAAATGCATATGAAAGTATATACCGTACTTATAACAAAAACACAATTTTTAAAATGTTTGTCTGTCTGTTTGTTCCAGTTAATCTCCGAAACGGCTGGACCGATTTCGACGGGACTTTCACTGGCAGATAGCTGATGTTATAAGTAGTAACTTAGGCTACTTATATTTTAGAAAAAGAATTAGGGTTCCGCACAACATAACTAAAACCGAACCGAACGCGGGCGAAGTCGCGGTGAACAGCTAGTGATAAAATAATACTTCTGTTTACACACAAAATAATTAAAATGATCCTTTAAAACTAAAAGCAAGTTTTCAATATAGCCCGATCTCAAGGAATTTCACAAAGCACAGTCCTGAATCCTGATCCACCTGCATCTATCAACTTTCTGCATCTATTTTGCTTATTGAGTTGTCACTTCATCAAGTGGAAGGCAGCTTACCTGTACGAAGCACCAAGCATGACAAGTTAGAAATCAAAATTTATGATCATGATTGTACTGCTAAAATGTAATCTTAAGTGCAATTTACTCCTTAAAGCAAACGTTCTGTAGAAAATTATTAAAAAATATGTACCAGAACTAATGTTTTCCTTCGAAATAGCGTGTCATCGAATTTCCGCTTACGCGATTGCATGTTCATACCCAAGTAGTATAAATTTGATGTCATTTAGACATTGCCTCTTCCTAAACATCATATTGAGTTCCATTATAATATGTCACGGTCCTATCACTGCTGCCTTAATTAATAATATTAATTAACAAATCTCAAAGAAATTTGAATAATTTTTGTTTTTAATTTTTAATAATATGTTTTTGTTATAAACAGCCCCCCTAGGAACACCTCCCTCATAGGAGAAATATTTGCTATAATAAATAAAAAATTTTGTTTTTATTAAGTTGTTCTTGTTTTTAAACGTTTTAAAATTGGTTTTTGATAGGTAAATTATTACATTTAGAATCTGAAAACAAATTTTAGATTAGATACATTATCTCCTTACGATGTATCTGGTCAATACACGATACAATACAATTTGTTGAAGTCCAGCAGTGAACTGCCGCAGGCTGATGATGATGATGATGAAGTGAAGTATCCAAAAAACAGTGTAGTGAGTTTTCACTGGTTTCATGTTTTACAACAAGTTTTGAAAACCAAAAGATTTCGACACAAATCTATACAAATAAATAAAACTGAAGTGTCTGTTTTATAATGTTAAAATAACAGCTTTTTAACCGACGAAAAAACGGAGGTTCTCAAGTCGACGTGTATATTTTTTTTATGTTAGACCACGCATAACTTTTTACATAGTGGACCGATTTTGATAATTTTTTTTATTAGATAGGGTATACCCCGAAATTGGTCCCATATAAATTTGTTACTAAATGCATATGAAAGTATACTAATAACAAAAAACATTTTTTAAAATTTTTGTCTATCTGTCTGTTTGTCCCGGCTTATCTCTGAAATGGCTGAACCGATATTGACGGGACTCACTGGCAGATAGCTGATGTTATAAGGAGTAACTTAAGATACTTTTATTTTAGAAAAATAATTAGGGCTCCGCGCTAACAAATTAAAACCCATGAAATCGTAGTAAATTCCACGCGGACTAAGTTGCTAGTTAAGAAGCTGAAGGTCAGCTAGTTATTGTCGACATGAAAACGGGTTGTTAGGCAATATGCTTGTTGAAAATGATATAGTTATGATTTAATAAGCTCAATCAATGATATTTTGTAATAATTAACATAATGGAACATACTTTATCAATTTTATAACATTTTGGAGCTTAATATTAAAACTCATATGTGAAATTCCTATTATGTTTCCAACAACTTTTTAAAAAACGCCGAAACACCCCGAAATACCAAATGTATAACAAACCAATAGAACTGTGATGGAAAAATAAGCTTGTAAGGGAAGTCTTTACTGGATTTTCGGGCTACAATAAATTTAATTCATGTTTTAACGATATATTGCTATCAAGCGAAATCCAACTGCAGCACAGACTAATTACATATTTTTTTTTATAGCAGAGGGACAAACGATCATGCGGCTCACCTGATAGTAAGTGACTACCGCCGCCCATGAACAACCGCAACACCAGGGGAATTGCAAATGCGTTGCCGGCCCTTTAAAAGGGAGTAGGTTCTTTTCTTGAAGGTCCCTAAGTCGTATCGGTCCTGAAAAATCTCTGGTGGTAGTCGAGTCCACAAGGAAATTGTGCGAGGAAGAAAACTTCTTCTATATCGCACAGAGGCGGATCGCCAATCATCCAGATGGTATGGATGGCATCACGTGTTTTGTCGCGATGTGCGATGGTGAAATTGAGCGGCTGACATTAGTCCGAACAAATGTTCGCACGGAGAGTGCTCTGAGGATTCGAACCGCTCTGCGCTGAATGCGATCAATTATGAATAATACACGAAATCATTACCCGTATTCCCCTGTTTCCTCCTTCAAAACTAGTCCGATTTAATTATTATTTTTTCCAAGGACGGAGGATAATATGATAAAAGATTGTGACTATACGTTTTTCTTTATTTTTAATGTTTGTTAAATTATTTGTGATGTCCAATAACAAAGTCCTAGTATTTAAAATTATTGTGTAATACATATAAATAGAAACATGATAGTAGTAGATATAGATTGTACTATAAAAAAATTGCTCTACAGTCATCATCTAGGGAGAAAATAGAGGAATATATCTGTAAAGACTAAACACGGACCAACCTTCTTCTTAAATGTTTTGATAATAATATAGATATTTTGTCGTCTATTCACAAGTTACAAGACATTTTAGTCTTTTAAATTGTTTTGATTTTTATGCCACCCTGCCATTTATATTATTAAATCGTATTCCTAATGTTGTGAGAATTAACATGTTCTTTAAAATATACCTAAGGTGTTATGTACTGCGTCACGTTCATCTGGCACTTGCTCATCAAGACGAGTAAGATTGTGTAATAATAATGCAGGAGCTTCTGCTTCTGCCAAAGCATTTATTAACTCTTCTGCGCCTTCTTCACTTTCATGGAGAATGTCTACATCAGTAAACTCCTGAAAATATAATAAAGGTATACAATTTCCTCTACATCGAATACAGGTCACGGCGACGTCTCTGCATCTGAAATCTGCGTAGAACAGACTTATAGTTCACGAGTGTGTGCACAAGTATAGGTGCACTCAAAATTACCTTTCTCTGCTGGAACGACAACCTAACACGACCGGAAAGAAATACGGCTTTACGTGCTTTCCGAGGCACGGGGTGAAACACCGCCAACATTCTGACCCCAGGCTGTTATTGAGAATATATTGACAGAAAGACGCAATAACTATGGGCCCACATGTTCAGCAGTAGCGCTGACGACCACTGACCTATGAGGCAGTCTATAAATAAAACATAATAAAGAACTAATTTTCAAGCTTCGTGCTTGAAAAGCGTTTCTTTAAAATTCAAGAGCACCGCTAAGTCGTGCAGGCTACCCGCTGCATGCGATGCGTGCAGTGCAGTGCTAGTGCGCACTATTATACTTTAATTATTATGTATATTATAACTATTACTATTTAAGTTTCTCCAACACAGACATAATAAAAAGTTAAATACTTTGACATATGGCATAATACTACCTAATAATATGGGACATGGCAGATAAATTCTAAAGACAGAGATGCTCATCAATAATAACTTATTAAATATTTCATTACTGCACTGTGTGTGTACAGTACACCATGGTAAAGCAACACTAGATGCGAGCGACAGAGCACACTGCGTGTACCCAGAATGGTATAACGGTGTGGGATCTCGCGTAAAATGTTTCATATGCTATTTTCGGTATTAGTGTCATTATCATTTTGTTTCAATTTATCGATATTGGACCTCAATTATAATTAAAAATACAAAATTATACTAATCAATTTTACAGTATAAAAGTTCTTTCTTTACAATAAAATTAACGGAATTCTGCCAATATTAAGTCAGATATGAAAATGACATCTAACATGAAAAATAATAATGTGAGTTTATTAAAACGTATGGTTATGGCATACCTGTAAAAGATGAACAACTTTGGTCGATATATCAGTGTTATCATGTGATAACAGTTCCAAAAGTGAGCTTATGCATTTTAGTTCCACTAATAATGGGTATTGGTCAGGCACTGTTGCAACGGCACTTAGGTCCTTAAAAATAAAAACAATTATTTAAAAATAAATATCAACAAACTCACTCACAAGAAATTCACTAAGATCTGAGATATTATTGTGTCAAAAACATTAAATAATGATTACAGTGAATAAATATTAAATAAATGGAGAAGCCATTTTAGTCAGTTAAAAATGCAGAAAATAGTAAGTAAAATAATGTCAATAATAAGTATCTAATAGATTTATTAGAATTAATACAATTCTGGGTTACTTCACACATTCATACGCGTCTTATTGACCAATGGTCATACATTATATACCATAATACACTATCCATACAAATAAATATCTGTCCTGGCTTCTCATGGGTGTTTTCTGGATCTCGACCACAGCGCCATCTACCGGATCCAATTGTTAATCTAAACCATCTAGAGACCCACTCAAACACACACAAAAAATTTCATCAAAATCGTTCGAGCCATTTTCGAGTTTTAGCGAGACTAACGGACAACAATTGATTTTAATATATAGAGATAACATATGTATAATGCATAAGCTTTTACGCCTATTATACAGAGTGGTAGGCAAAGGCTACGAAATTTCATTCGGCATGATCCTGACACACCTCTCTCGCTTGTTTCACATTCGTATACCGTGGTTTAGGTTACTCTTATTTCGGCCTATCTTCAATATATTGCCCATTTAGTCCATAAACTTCCATCTGGGACGTGCGTCCCTTGCTGGGTTCTGAACCACTTACTTATGCAGAATAAATTTTACAATATCACTCTTTCCTCATTAATTCTTTCTGTGTTAAAACCAGTTAGCATTCTTTTCTTAATCCTAGTCACAACATCTTGCAAGCCACATGTTTGTCTATCACAGAATTTCTTACTTTTTCATTCAGTCGGCACACATACATACTTTAAATATTTATAATGTCCACATTTTTACAGCATTAATTTTGCTGTCATACTTCTTCTGCCACACCCAACTTTCACTACTATACATTAAAGTAGGAACTAACACAACATTATGAATTGCCATATATATTAAATATTATTATACGAGGGTGACACTGAAAGTTTTCGTATAATGATATTTTATGACTTTTGATGTCATTTAAGTAAACAAGAAGGTTATGATAGACTTAGATTGGCCTTTCACGATGAAGTCCCATTTCGTGCCACTGTTTACAATTGGTTTAATGAGTTTAAACACAGTCGAAAAGTCAAAATCGCAAGGTTCGAGGTCGAGGTGACCCAGTAATTCCACCAAAATAGTGTCCATTTACATCAATACATCGCTGCATCCGATGGGACCACTGAGAAAAACACTTTGCCCACTCATCCTTACGGGTCTCTTCGACGGAATTTTGAAATGCAGCCACTGCTTCTTCGGCGTCCATAAAACGTTTTCCTCGAAGTTTTTCTTTTATTTTCGGAAATAAATAAAATCGCAAGGTGCGAGGTCGGGGCTATAGGGCGGGTGACCCAGTAATTCCACGTCTGACGTTGCCAAGTAGTCGATTGTTTGCTTGGCGGTGTGCAACGAGGCGTTGTCGTGGTGAAGAGGATCCTACTGCGAGATCGTTTCTCCTGAACTTTTCCAAGACAAGTGGCAAACAATTGTTAGTGTAACACTCTGCAGTAACTGTTATTCAATCCTCTAAAACAATTGTTACATAATGACCTGTCCTTTCGAAGAATAAGGCTACCATCTTTTCTTCCCACGCTTCGACCTCTCTTCACTTTAGTTGGCAACTCCTTGGAAGGAAACACCCAGACAGCAGACTGTCTCTTAGTTTCAGGATCATAACAATAAAGCCAGCTGTCATCACCCGTAAGTATGTTGAACACAGAATGTGAGTCACCTCCGATAAATCTTTGGACCATTTCACGACACCAATCAACACGACATAGTTTTTGGGCCTCTGTCAAATTATGAGGTATCCACCAGGCACAAAGCTTCCTGACCGCTAAATGTTCATGGAGGATTTTGTGCACTTGACTCATACCAATGCCTAAACTTGTCCGAATCTGCTGATAAGTCACTCTTGTCATTCTCTATCATATGCCGCACAACACTGGTGATATCTTCAGTTGTCACCATAGAAAGCCGTCCCTCACGCAGATCATTGATGAGAATAGTACGACCACGTTTAAACTCATTAAAACAGTTGTAAACAGTGGCACGAGATGGCGCTTTATTGTGAAAAGCCTATCGAAGTCTATCATAACTTTCTTGTTGACTTAAATGACATGAAAAGTCATAAAAAATCATAATCATGTTAAATTAATACAGACGTGACAGACAACTTTAAATTTGCTGCCAAATCGTAAACAAATTACTAATAAAATACATACACAATAATACTGGCAAAGAGTTCCATTTTCAAAACTTGAATTTATTTTTTTATTATATTGTGTACAAGTGGCCAGTTCTCAGAACTTTCAGTGTCACCCTCGTATATATTACAGGTAGAAAATACGATTTAAGATTTATACAGGCAAACCTATAATTGGCAGTTATAACCATTTATAAAATATTGTCATTGTAAATTCATAAGAGCAGTTGCTTTTCTAAATAAATAAATTACAGTCTTTGATGTATTTCATCTTAATGCTTGGTAACACACCAAGTTTAGTGTAGCATGTATGTCCTTTAAAAGTAATTAAATTAATGAAATAATACTTGTAAAGCTTCATGCAAATCAATTTCGCTTTCCATAAATTTTTCAGGCTGATCAGGAAACTTTATTCTCATTTCTCTATTTTTCAGTGCTTTCTTTTCAAAGTTTAGGACTAATTTCTTAACTGTAGTGTCATCGAGCACTTCACCCTGCAATTTAAAAAAACAATAATAATCACATGAAATTTAAGTACAGCTTTGTAGTGGTGGTGTTTAAATATGAACTGCCCATATCATCCCAAGGGTGTTAAGAAGTAACAGAGGGAAATGAAAATGAGAAATGCAGGAACATCTTTCTGATAATAACTGAAATTAATAAAAAAAATTGTAATTATATGGGGAAGGCTGTAATGAATAATGAATGAATTTAGCTGCATCTCCATTTACCATCAGTTAGAATAGTAGTCAAGCACTGTCTTGTAATAATAAAAATAAATAAGTACAATCTAAGAAACATGTTGAATACACAGCACTTGTAATAAAGTTTTTAAGGTTCGGTTCTACCTCAGTGGCCTCTGTTTCAACAAATCTAAGAATGTCCTCTCTTTCCTTATCAGTAATCATGGGTTCCTTTGGTAAAGGTTGACCTTTTAAGTGGCCCATTCGGTGTGTTTTAGACGAACCAAGGCGCCTTGTCTTAGGTGTTCTGACTGTTTCATCTTCAGAGTCTTCACTTTCATCCTCATTGGGTCTCTTCGGTGTTGGTGTTGGCTGTAATACAGTTAATAATAAAAACTTTCTTTAATACAACAAAAGCGACCTCAACTATTTGTTTACTTCCATAATTAGCAATTATTTCAAAATATTAAAATAATTATTTCCTTAACAAGGTAATTTTCAAATAATACTTTACTCAGATGATTTTGAAGGAATTGTATAAAAAGGAAAATTAATGAAATTATGATAGTAGATATAACCTTAAAAGAAAGTAATTCGCCGACGTCCATTGCCTAAACGTAGTGATTATATTCTCTTTGAAATTTGAATACAATTGAATAAATTAAATACACAACAGAAATCAACAGATGAACACATACGATACTACGATACGATTTTAAAGATTCAAAGTACTCTGTGGATACGATTACGATCACAGAATACTTTACTCCTAGCGGAGAATTACCATACGACAGATTCTATCACAGAGTACATTTACATCAGGGCCAGTCAACTTCCTAATAGCAATTTGGTACCTGGAGATGACCTTGGGGGGCTTTAAAGAAACGAGATGGATTAATATCTATCTCCCTCGCACTTTATGTTATCTTGCCATGAAAGAAATATTATTTTAAATGACACATCATTTTAATCATTTTTTTTATTTAATAATTATAATACTTTAATATATAATATATTTCGTTTAACATATATTTATTACGACTTTATTGAAGTAACAAAATGTATGAATATGAAACTGCATACTATAACAAAAGGCAAGTTATGGCAATAGTAAATAAACAAAATAACAAAATAGAAATACAAATCAAAATGGCAGATCCCATGCGCTTGCGGTTGTGTTGTTGTTTATTTGTGTTGCAAATTAAGTTTATATTTTGATATAAACTTATTTCTTACATTACTAACGTTGAGTTGAATATCCCGTTCCTCCGTTTTAGTGTTTACAGTGAGAAAGAGACTCAAAAACAAGTGCTGTGCATTGTGCTAAAGAGACAGAGACTCAATTTTATCTTTCATCATGAAAGAAAACGAAAGGAAATGTTACAAGTGTGGATGTTCTCGTGCTCATGATCGTAACCTCACCATGCGTCGTTTTCCTAAGCCTGGGAGAACAAATAGCTTACGGTACGTATGCTAAATAGCTTTTTGATTACTGATTAAAACAGTTTTAAAATGTTTAAATTTGAACCACTGAATTAATAAAGTAACAGAAATAAAAATTATTATGGGCCGCATCGGCTAATAAAACATAAGATACATTAAGCGATTTAAAAACGTGTGCAAATAAATCTGAAAATTAAAGAGAAATTATGCAGAACAGCATGAGGTGTATCACATAGAAATCATAACATAATAAAGTAGTTATAGATGTATTGGTACACATAGAAATAACTTGTGGAATAATATTTATGTATGTATACAATACAATCACATTGTTTGAAAGGAACAATCTCTTGTATTGCACTCTTCTACCAAGCATGTTTTTAGCACCTCAGTAGTATATTATAATCTAATTGTATTTTTTCAGATGTGAATTATGGGCGAAATACTGTTTTCCTCATGACTTGGTGGTCACCAGAATTTCAAAACAAGCTTTATTCTAGGCATTTAATGTTGTGCACTAAACATTTTAAGAAATCATCATTCATTGATAATTTTGGAAAGAGGCTAGTCAAATCTGCAGTACATGATGAGGAATGTGATAAGGTTAGTTAATTTTTCTTTTGTTACTATCTACATTTTTTCTTTTGTGTGGCTTTTCTCATACTACAGTGAAAAGATTATCTCGTTAACAAACGGTGGTAACAGATTGAGTGGTGATTTATAAGGGTATGCGACGTAGCCATAAAACAACAAAAGATATAAACTTAAAAAAAAAAATGTTATCTTTTATTTAAAAAAAAAACCTTATCCATACTAGGATTTTCTCCTGTATTGTGGAGGCAGTTTACAAACATAAATTGGATAAGGACAAACATCCCCCGGCACAATTATTTATAGGCCAAACAAATACTTGTTCTATGCAGCATTCGAACCTGTGACCTTTAGTGCCGCAACTCAATGCTAAGCCACTGCACCGCGAGCTGTCAATGTTGTTTAAATGACATGATTATAATTTAGTTACTTACAGAATATATTTACAAATAAAAGAAATTGTTAATATAGTGTCTTAAAAATAGGATGGTGGTGGTAATGGGTTAAAGCAACATTCATTAATAAAAACAAGTTGTATTTAATGTTTATAAATTTATAAGGCTGTTTGAAATTTAGAGATTGGTTGACCAATGCTGGGATACATGATATAAATAATGATTTGATAATCTCTAATTGTCAGATCACATTAGCTGACCTTCATTTGGAACAAATGGATGTGATTCAGCATATTGCAGGTCCATCAACTACTAAACAACCACTGTCTGAAAATATTCAGAACACTATAACTGTTCCAAATGTATTTGAGCCTGTTGCGGGTCCGTCAAAATTTATACAACCCTTGTCTGAGAATGTGCATTATAAGACCATTCCTGACAAAACTAGTGCTATTTCTCAAGTAACTGAGAATATCAACCATGTTGCTGCTGCAAATCCATCCACAAAAAACAAAAAGGATAAAGATAAAATTAAATATCATCTGAGAAAAATTAACAGGTTTTAAAAAAACTAAAGCATCTGAAGAATGAAGCATTTCTCAAAGTATTGAGCAAAAATGATTCAGTAAATGAAATATTAAAATGTAAAATATCCCCCTCTTTTGCATTATTTTTGCTAGGAGAATTGCAAAACTATAAAAAAAAAACCAAAAGTCGAAGATGGGACATGGACTCCAAAATAATAGTACTAAGACTGTATAAAAGGTCACCTAGGTGTTACAAATTATTAAGAAGGATGATTTGCCTGCCAACACCTAGTTCATTAAAAGCGTTATTAAGCAACTTTCAAATGAAAGTTGGTATTAATCACCAAATTTTTAATGTTTTGAAAAAAAACAATAAAGCAACAAACTCCCTCAGACAATGAGTATATCCTTATGTTTGATGAGATGTCAATAAAAAAGAATTTGTTTTACAACAAAAAGGAGGACATAATTGGGGGTTATCAAGACCATGTATTGCAGGGCAGGTCACCACAAATGGCAACACATGCCCTTGTGTTCATGATTGGCGGAATCCGTAAAAAGCTGAAACAACCAATTGCTTATTATTTTTCTAGCGGATCTGTGACTGCAGATAGGCTGTCAGTTCTTATAAAGGAGGTGAGTATTATGGTCTTTTATTTGTTATTATGTCAATATATGTAGTAGTACTTTTTTACTATATTAATTTACCCTTTTATCATTCTAGGTCCTGCAACATTGTTTTGATGCTGGAATTAACATTTCAGCTACAGTGTGTGATATGGATGGTGTGAATAAGAGAGCTTTAAGTATCTTGGGAGCATCTGTAGAACAGCCATATATTCTGCTAAGTAATCGAGAAGTGGTTACCTTTTTTGATACTCCGCATTTGCTCAAATACTTTAGAAATATGTTTTTAAAATATGACATTAAATGTCCAACAAATATAACATCAAATGATCAAATTGGATTTGGTAAGATATTTTGTTTTATTACAATCATAATATTATACATATTTCCAATTTACAGGATATTTACACAAATGTTTTTTACAGGTGTTGCTAAATGGAGCTATATAAAGGAGTTTTATGAAACAGATAACACCAATCCCAATTTTGTGTGTGCACCTTGCTTAAAACAAGAGCATTTAAATCCAAATACGAAGCAGAAGATGAAGGTGAAGCTAGCTGCACAAGTGTTAAGCCACTCAGTTGCTGCAGGAATGTATGCTAAAATTTCACCAGGTAAAGTAAATTTATAATTTAAAGTATAATATTTAAACATATGTCCACCCATTAAAATAATTATTAACTTAACCGGTTCAGTGCGGATGGTACGCCAGGCGTGTCATCGATTACCCCTTTGCAACCGGGAGTTAAAAAATTCGCATACATTAGTAAGAACTTAGAATACGTTAGGAAACTGTTCAGGTGTCATGGAAAAATTACTGAAAAAAATCACAAGGAAGCTGGTCTTCAGCAATCAGACCCTCACATACGTGAGGCTCAGGAATAATTTGCTAGTCGCACGATCGTGAGTGTATGTCAATAATTAATGGTTTAGGTCATATAAATGAAATAATAAACATCAATTAAAATAAAATATGAATATGTATGTTTTCCTATTACTTTAATCAGTCTGTATTACAATTATATATAAAAATAAACTGTAATTATTTATAAAATCACGTATAACAAATGAGATCTTCTTAATTTCTATAATTGGAACAAAAATAAACTATAATTACTTCAACAATCAACAAAATCTTAGGTTTTACTTATTACAATCAATGAGATCGACTTATTATTGTATATGATAAGCCTTAAAACAATTTTTATCACGGGATAAGCATAAATACACATTACATTTATCACACCTAATTTTTTAACGACTGCTGCAGGTTTCCAATCTACAAGTTCTCGGCGCTTTTATGTCGTCGCTGGTGGGAAAATGCTCATACCCATCATATCGTTTTTCTGCTGACGGTCTATTTGCTGGTCTGTATATTTTGTAGTCGCGACGAGGAGATGATACCTGGTCATCATCTTCACTATCCCTTCGAGTTCTACTTGGTGTACAAGATAAGGCATCTGCCACATCCAAGCGGAAATCGAGTAAAGGCATCGTATCTTTCCTTGCATAATTGTTTCTATTGCAGTCGTTTCTATACAGCCTCCAAGAGTTTACGAGCGCGAGGTCAAAAAAGTGTGTTAACAATTTTAAGGTCCATTTTTTTTGTTTTTATAAAAGTTATATAACACTCCATCTGTTGATCCAGGACGTCAACTCCTCCCATGTGTTGATTATAATTTTTTACTATTTTTGGAGCAGTCACGTCAACATACTGTCTAATGGTTTTATCCCACCTTTTAACGATAATCGTCGCGGCAGAGCCAGTTAAAGTACAGTTGGATGCAAGTAATACCGATTTATTATCTTTCCACTTTACTATTGTAATAGGTTCGCAAACAAAATGTTGGCTTTCACCACGAGTCATTTGTGAATCAATTTTAAATTTTATTGTAGCTCGGTCAGGGATACGATTTAACATTATTGTCCCAGTCGAATGCAGATTTAACTTGTTCATTTCTTCAATCAAAGGAACGGTGGTAAAATATCTATCGTGGTAAACGCAGCTACCTGGGGGAATACTTTTAGCTAGATGTAAGATTACCGAAGGACCCAGACCGAGATTCGTATCACCAAACATCGTCCTTGCACCCCTGTATAACTCGAAATCTAACATTAATCCTTCACTAGTTGTGAGGACGAAGTTTTTAATCCCCACAGGCCTAGGTTTGTTCTTCACTACCTGACGAAGTTGACAGCGGCCTGTAAACGGTATCATTTGCTCATCGATCGAGTAAAATCCCGGCACCCTTTCTAATTTACTACAGGCACCTTTAATTTGGTCGATCATAGGTTGAACCTTCCATAGTGGATTACCAGTTTCGGATGCAGATGGAGAATCTGAGTCAACTACGTGTAGTGAATTGCGAAGGGTAAAGAACCTGTCCCGTGAAATTAAACCACTGACAATTTCCAACCTAGTACCAGCCCTCCAATACATAGGCTGTCGGGGATAAGGTACACAACCCATGATTATTTGTATTGCAAGGAGCTTTGCGATCTCACTGCTTGACAATCTCACTACTTTTCAATTCACGGCCCGTAGTACGTAAGTAATATAAGTTAGTGCAGTGAGATATCCTTTCTATAAACTCGTTACACGTAAACTATGTAGTCACGAAAGTAGTCGATAGGACGCCTTACTACTTTTTTAGGCAAGGGAAGATAGTTATGCAGTTTATCTACAAATGGAACTTGCTTCCATATTCTTTTCGTACCACTTGATGTTGATGCCGATCTATTCCCTTGAGAACATGGTGTTGACACCGATTTTCTTCCCCGAGTACTGGTGGTTGATCTCGATCGCTCAGAGGATAAATATACTGACCTTTCTCGATAACGACGCGATGTGGATGATAATGATGGGCAAGACGGTTGCATTGTTGATGGAGACTGCGTCCTTGGTGGAGGAGGATGTTGCGTCATTATTGAAGCAGGAGGTTGCGGTGTCGATGTAGATGGAGGTTGTACCACCGGAGGACACTTCAGTTCTGAGATTTGGTGGCTTGTTTCTTCATCTGCATTAGGATTGTCACCATCGAAGAGATTTTCGCAAGCCAATTGATCAAATAGGGTATTTTGTTCAAATTCCAAGTCGTCATCATCAAAATCTTCAATCTCCGATAGGTTTCCGTCCATCAATTGTTCTAATATTACATCATCCGTAATTGGAATCCCTAATAAAGAAGAAAATTCCATTTAAACACTGTATAGGATCAAAATAACAAAATGTAACAACATCACGTGCTACGACCGATGTTGCATGATCGTGCGTGTTCAATTTTGACAGAAAATAATTACAAAACTAATGCTTCAATTTGCAAAAACTTGATAAGTAAACCTACGGGAACTCGTATCTAATCAAATAGCATCAAATAATATGAAATATTCCAATACAATTACTAAAAATCGATCTACTTACGTGCGGTGGCACCGGGATTAAAAAACGCAGCCATCCCTCATGCGGCTTTCGACGATGTGGCAGGACGAAACGCGCGCGCAGAGACTAAAACTATTTTTTGTCTCATTTTTATGTAGACTCACGATAGATCGACGCCGATTGCGTCCGCTTAAGTTGTTTATATTGTTCTTTAAAATTTTGTAAAGTCGAAACTCACGATCAGTTTAACTCGGGTGGAAAGGGTTACTTTTGCGTGTGGCGTATGACACGCGAGTCGTGTCTTTTTAAAAATCGTTATAACTTGCTCAAATTGCGTTTTTGGAAAATTTATCCAGAACAAAATATTCATTATTTTGCAAGTACTTCATGCATGCGGCTTCGTTTCTGGATATTTTGAAAATTTGAAATTTTTAGGGGTTGACAACCTTTTTTAACTTGTACATGGTACTCTTTTTACTTTGTAGGTTTTCAATCATGTTGTGGATAAATAGTCTAATAAGTAACAAATAATAGCAATCATTGCGATCGCTCACAAACCCTAGTCGTAAATAAATTTCTGGAAAACACGTGTCCTGTTAAAAAAAACAATGCGTTTGTCTGATTGTTTAATTTTGCTTAAAATGGTTGAACTGCCGTCTATTACTATCATATGGCCGAATAGACCTACGAAGTACCATGTGCTCTTGTGATATGATATAAGGTTTATTTTTGCTTGAAACAGTTTGAAACCGTTCATGCATAAAAAAAAATTCGCTAATAAATAGTCTTTTGTCAATCTGCCGCCGTATAGCGCCGGCGTTTGTTTCCTTTTGAAAACACTTTTTTTATAGGAGAGGGGGCAAACGAGCATACGGCTCACCTGATGGTAAGTGACTACCGCCGCCCATGAACAACTGCAACACCAGGGAGGAAATGGCAGATGCGTTGCCGGCCTTTTAAAAAGGAGTACGCTCTTTTCTTGAAGGTCCCTAAGTCGTATCGGTCCGGAAAAATTGCTGATGGTAATCGATTCCACAAGGAAGTCGTGCGAGGAAGAAAACATCTTCTAAATCGCACAGTGATGGACCGCCAATCATCCAGATGGTGTGGATGGTATCGGGAGTTCTGCCGCGATGTGCGTTCGTGAAATTTGGCGGCTGGGATTAATACGAACAATTCCTCCGAGCACTCCCCGTGGTAGATGCCAAAGAAAATGCACACTTGTCTTGCTATTCCTACTAATTAGACGTTTTCGAATCGACTTTACTTTTACATTTGTATAACATTAAATAATATTTAACATTTGTAAATATTAATGAATTATAAACCTTATTTTTTTCCAAATTAAGGTTCTTGATTGTTTGATATTTACAAATATTATTATTAGGTGAAAATTTAATTTAATAAAAACCAAGGTTTTTCAAGGTGATTTAGCTGTACCTACTTATATAAATATTTTTTTTATAAAACAATAAATAGTACAAAAGGTTTGTAATCTCTTCATAAAAAAAGTCACTTACTCTCAATTTCAAAGAAAACACGTAAAAAAACACGTAGTTACCCACTAAAAACAAGTATCCTTCCATTTGTAACTTATGTTTGATGTCAAATAAACTTAATTAGGTCTGAAGAAGTAATAAAAGCATAAAAAAGAACATTACTTTTACACATGGCTGATGGCACAACAGGCGTGTCATCAATGTCTGTGGCGCGTCAATGAAATATCTGTTTGCCACCACAGCTAAAAGTTGTCGAAAATCGGTGCTGCAACGAATCGGTTAAAAAGGAACTAGGCTCTCCCAAGTACAAATTATTGTTTATTTATTTATTTATTTAACAATTTATGTACACACAAAATAATGTTACAATGAAGAAAAAAAAAAGATATTTTGTACAAAGGCACTGCTTATTTCATATTGAAATTTCTTCCAGCAGGCCTGATACTGAACAAATTAAAAGAGAAGCTGATCTAGTGTGCACTCTCATAATAAAATTTTATATTAAAATATGTATGTTTAAATATAAAATTTTATATTTAAACATACATATAACTAAATACCACTATAAATACATATACACACATACACACACACACGCACGCACACACACACACACACACACACACACACACACACACACTCATATATACATATATATACATATATACATATATATATATATATATATATATATATATATATATATATATATATATATATATATGCATATACGAGGGTGGATTGAAAAGTACTCGGCCTAACACAGATCCATTCAATTCTAAAAATCAAATCTACCCACATTATTTAGTTCAGTTCAGACTAGTTCATTGTGTGAAGTTCGAAACGTGTGCGATAATTAGTTGTGATTTTATAAATTTATTAACAAAGTAATCGGACATAATTTCCGCGAATGGAGCAAATCGAGCAGCGTGCCTTCATTAAGTACCTCCATAAGAAGGGGCTATCATCAAAAACCATCCATGATGACATGGTCAGTACATTAGGCGATTGTGCTCTGTCATATTCATCCGTCAAAAAATGTATAGCAGAATTTAAGCGTGGTAGAGAGAGTGTGAAAGATGAACCCCGCTCTGGAAGGCCTTCGACGTCAACTACTGACGAAAATATTAAAAAAGTACTTGATTTAATAATGGGAGACCGCAGATTAAAAATTAGAGAGATAGCCGAGATTATAGGCATCTCTTATGAACGAACTCAAAACATCATTGTCAACGAGTTGGGTTTCCACAAGGTGTCTGCGAGGTGGGTTCCGCGACTGCTTTCAGTTGAACAAAAAAGGACGCGATTGACTATTTCACGCGACTGTTTGGAGTTATTTGAAGCCGATGCAGATGATTTTTTGAATCGTTTTGTTACTATAGACGAAACATGGGTTCATTACTGTACACCGGAAACAAAACAACAATCAAAACAGTGGAGAAGACCTGGTTCACCACCCCCTAAAAAGGCTAAGTCGATTTTGTCGGCAAATAAGGTGATGGCTTCAGTATTCTGGGACTCGAAAGGTGTGATTATGATTGATTATCTTGAAAGGGGTCAGACTATAAACTCTGATTACTACTGCACCTTACTACGTCGTTTACGAGAGGAAATAAAAGAAAAACGTCGAGGAATGCTCAGAAGAAAAGTCCTGTTTCATCAAGATAACGCCCGTGTTCACACGTCAGTACAGTCAATGGCTGAAATTCACAACTGTGGCTTTGAACTGTTACCGCATCCGCCGTATTCATCTGATCTGGCACCATCAGACTTCTTTTTGTTCCCTAACCTAAAAAAGCACTTGGGAGGTCAAAGATTTTCGACAAACGACGAGGTCAAAGCAGCTGTAGACGCATATTTTGACTCTAAGGAAGAATCATTTTTTTTTCAACGGTCTAAATGCTTGGAAGGGGAGGTGGCAAAAGTGTATTGAACTTGATGGTGATTATGTAGAAAAATAAAAATATAACTGATTTAGTATGTGTTTATTTTCTTGGTTAGGCCGAGTACTTTTCAATCCACCCTCGTAAATATAATAATATATTATATATATAATCATTGGGACGACAAAGAAAGATAGTGCTCTTTGACTCGCCTTTTGAACACGGACACTGTTTAAGTCTCTCGAATTGCAGCAGGAAGAGAATTCCATAACCTAACTGCATGTACTGTGAAAGAGTGAGAATAGGACTTAGTTCTAGAGGAAGGGAAATTTAGGAGGGTTTTTATTGTGTGATATGTGATATTTTTTTTGAGTTGTCTTGTAACATACTTTAAATCATATTTCTTTAACAGGGGAACTCTTCAGAGGCGGTCACTACAGCTAATGTTATTGCAAATATGGACAAGCTGTTTGATTGTGTCAACGCATGCACACCAGACCTAAGAAGGGGGAAACCATTTTCGACAAACATGACAAATAATACACCACATCTCACACATTTCATTTTAATGAAGAAATTTTTTACCCGTTAGAAAATCTTTTTGGATGCATTCGGGCCAATTGCGGCTGCAATTCAAATCCCACTGCTGGGTAGTTTGTTGCGGGTCTTAAAACGACTGTCCTTAGCAACTTATCTTTTATTGGGACAGGAAATTGTGAAGAAGACCAAAATCAAGTTATATTGACAAATTTTAAAACTTTATTGTCTCCACCTACAGACACACACACTGCTTATGCCACAATTTCAACCGATGAGTTAGAAGAAAGTGTAAATTCTACATTTGAATGTAGCTTGGAAGAAAGCAGTGGCGAAATACAAGCATGTGCGTATGTCTGTGGGTTTATAGTAAAAAATAATCTCAACAAATGTGAAATTTGTAAAAAAAATGTTGTATCTGAGACACAAGACAGATCATATACTTTTATTGACTAAAGAATATAGTGATCTAAAAAAATTCCCTGAAATACGCCTCTACAAACCTCATTAACTGTATTGAAAGTAGTGCTACGATTATTTATGATTTTTTAGAGGCAGAAGCATATAAAAAAAAATTAAAAGGGACAATTAAAGTTTTGTTAAAAAACTCAATAAATTTGGAGTTTCTCGATAAATGTCCAGAACATAAAGATATGAATATAGATTACTTATTTAATAGCGTATTTCACATTTGTATGAAGAGATTTTGTATTTTGAAAAATCGGCAATTTGCAGAAGAGTACTCTGCATCTGCTCAAGAAAAATTGATATCTTGCAGAATAAATAGGATATTACATGAAACTACTTTTTCTGTATGTACAGTCATAATCACTTCGGTGGTGACATTTTAAAGTTTGGTTGATTGTACCAGTTAATGCAGACTACTTTGTCCTGAGTAGTAGGGTAAGTGCACCAATGAATGAACCCTTAAGGCAATTTCAAACTTTGAAAATTATAAGCATCTATATATGGGTGGCTGTGCTTTAATAATGCCACTCTATTACATTCAAAATTTATTCAAGTTTAATATTATATGGGCAATCTGCCGTTAAAGGACATAATTACTAAGATAATCGACATTTTATGCCAAAGCACCCAAAATCACCAGTAAATGAACACCAAAATCCAGTGCATGAACATTTTAAACTCCAATGAATGAACGTTTTCTGTTGATACTAATTAAGCTAGAAATCACAAGTTTCTGATTATTTATTAAATGTAAATGAGGTTTTATAATTTATATACTTCTTTGAATAATATAACTATGAATTTGAAAGCGATGGTGTAGGCATATTTATAAAAACACAGTGGGAAATATAAAAAAAATAAAAAGAGAATAAAACGAAAACATAACTTTTATTTAAATTGTAGGCACATTAAAATCACAGAATAATCAACGTAGCCGTTACATGCTATTCGACATACTACTCTTAATTCCAACTAGGTAATCACATTAGTAGATACATTATTTCAGTCTTTACTCTTACAAATTAGGCTTTAGGTATCACTTTTAATTAAGAACTTTGATTATGTTCTACCTAGATAATTAAAACAATAGCGGACTAGAATCATCATTGGTTATAAAAATATATAATTAACAAAGATTAAAAAACATGTTGTACCTAAATCAAATAAAAACAATTTTTATGAAACTTATCAAATTAAACCTTAAGCTTACAATATAACTAATCAACAATAAGCGTAACAAAAATATGATACCTTAATCTCTTCACATTCTAAAAATAACTAAACCGGTTAATGGTATTATTAATTTAAAAACTAACCATAAAGTGTGAGATAAGCGTACCTAATCAGCAGTACATTTTTTCTCACTATAAAAAATATCAAAAGAATTAAAACAATTATTATTCAATATCTTTAAATACTAAATCGTCAAAACAAATTAATCCGCGCCTAGAAATATTCGGTGTACCGAATACACGTTTAATATCATCGAAATCAACTTCTGCAATATCTGGCACTATTGGTTTTTCAAAATTGACAACATTTTCCACAACGGATTTTTTTCTAAGAAAATCTACTTTATATTTTCTTTCATTGTCATTTACCATTATCACTTTTCCTACAAAATGACGCATTCTCTTTCCACTCTCAAATTGAACCAGTACATATCTATCAAATAAATTGTCCTTAAATTCAGTACAAGTCGTAGTAGTTCTCCTAGTTTCTATTTCAGTCTCTTCACTTGCTTCTAAATTATCTGTTGTTATAAAATCTTCGGCAGGTTGTGTGTGATCATCATGTTCTACTTTCATTTTCTTAGCTTGCTTTTTAAGGGGATTTTTTGGGCGTTTCAGTTGAACACGTTTTTTGCTTTGAGATTTTTGTTTGTTCAGTCTTTTTTCTTCTCGTTCCTTTCTTTTATTCGCTAATTCTTCCTCCTTAATTTTTTTCTCATCGTCCTGATTTTTTAAATATTCTTTGTATTTGAGCCCTGTTAATCCATAAGGTGCAGGCATTTTTTTTGTAACTTTAAATTTCTTTTGTGGTAAATCCTGTATTTTCAAAAATCCTTTCTAGTGGATTGGATGGATTTGTATCATTCGATGAATTAATACTATTAGTGGGATCTATTACAGACTTTATTGCAGTCTGACTATCAACTGTGGACTCAAGCGAATTTTTTGCTTGATTAGTGTCATTGCTGCAACTGGGAATGGCTGGTATGGATGATGCGTTATTCTGAGGAGAAGAGCATTTATTAGGAGCGTCAATAATGGGGTCTTTTTCTACTATTATTTCTAAAGTATCATACCATGGCAATGGTATCACATCAGGTATGTCTATTTCATTCTGAATAATAAAATCTATGACATCTTCAGTTGTATCAAAGGGTGGTAAATTGGGTAAAATACTAGTCTCACCCAATAATATGGAATTATCCGATGGCAGTCGGATTGCCGAATCTATTATAATTGAACTATTAGTTGCATGCATTTCTTCAGTTTCCACATTTGTAATTTCAGACTCGACGATTTCGGGAACACTATTCCTTTCCAGTGCCTGGCTTGATTCCAGTTTGGAATCGTCCTCGTTTGAAGTAGACGCTTCTATAGATGATACTGACAGATCAAGAGGAATGATCGGGGTATTCGGTGTTATCGTGTCACTCTGTTTTTTATTCTCAAGTTGATTTCTACATTTTTTCCACAGCTCAAAATATTGATGGGGATGAGAACGGTTTAAATTGTAAGACATGACAAACTCATTTCTTATCATCTGGCCAACTTCACCTTCTATAACCTTGATCGTACTTCGTAGATCCTCTTTTTGGTCATGAAGACTAGAGGTTGTGGTGCCTTTTTGGTTTTGTTGCGCAATTTCTTGCCTTCTATTACTTATGCAGCGTGAGTAGTCAACTGCATCTGGAGACATTGGATATAAACCACAAACTCTAAATGAATTTTTTATCGTAGTTGGCTTAATGCTTCTGTCGTAAGCTATTTTAAACAACGCAGCAAAATTTTGTTTTGTTATAGGTACAGTGGATGCCTGTTTATGCTTTCTCACTACCCTTTTCCAATTTTTCTTCAACGGTCCAAATATTCCTACATCACAGGGCTGCAAAATATGAGTTGAGTTGGGATATAAACAGAAAATCATTATTCCTTTTTCACGACAGAAATCAAACATGTCACGATTGATATGGGACTTGTGGCCATCCAGAAATAGCAATACAGGCAACCGGATTTCATTTTTTACCAACCATTCATAAAATAACTTAATGTAGGTAAAAAATACAACTGATACCATTCACCCGCTGTCGGAACGGCCAATATACCAAGTATCTGGGAAATTTTGAATTACGGCTGGTGGCATTCTTTTATATGGATACAAAACAAACGGTGGTACATCAGTACCATCAGCAGAGAATGTACATAGGACTGTGATTGATTCTTTTTCTTTCCCACTTGCGATTTCGTATGTATTTTTATAATTTTTGGGCCCCAAAATCAGCCCCGTTTTAAGACAAGTCATGACGCCAGTTTCATCTGAATTGAAAATACGAGTCGGGTCATCTTTAATGTCTAAGGCATTTTCTTCCTCTAAAAACTTGTTCAATTCAGTAAACCAATTTCTGATGGCCTCTTCTGTAACCGCTGCCCTAGCTTTTGATATTATTTCAGCGTTTCTTTTAATTACTTCGGGATGTCTTCGCAAAAACAAAGTAAGCCATTTTTTCCCCGGTCGGCCTTTTGTAAATTTATTCTCCCTCTCATTTTGTTTCAAGAATATTTCCACAGTATCATAAACTTCTTCCGGGTGCATTGGAAACCCAAGTTTAGCTTTTGTTAAAATCCATTCTGCTAGCTTGTTTTCTTCGTCGAAAGTTAGTTGTGTTAATGGACCCATTTTTCGTTGCCATGGTACTTTATTATTTAATTTATTACTTAACGTTGATTTGGGTATGTCGTATATTTTGCTGGCTTTATTAATAGACAAATCGTTATTTGTTATACGGGTAAGAGCCTCCTCTAACTGTTGTTGAGTATAACGGAATCTTGCGTATTTCTTTTTAGTAGATTCCATTATTTTTGAACTAAAAAAAAAAGAGAAATTGAAGTTGAAGCGTCTGAATATTTTTTGTAACTACCTAATTACTGAGATAAAACTAAATATCACTGCTTGAAATATAACAAAACATTAATAGTTTATTTATTCATTCATTGGATTTTAAAAACCAGTAAATGAACGTAGCAATAATACTATAGTTCATTCATTGGTTTTTGAAAACCAGTAAATGAACGTAGCAACAATACTATAGTTCATTCATTAGATTTAAAAACTAGTAAATGAACACTAGGGTGTTCGAATACTGGCCTAAAGGTAGACAATCAATAATTAAACCTTTCTACAAAAAATAAACCAATTCTGAGAACAGAAACATGCAAAATTAGCCAAAAGTAACAAAACAGACCAGAACCAGTGAATGAACACTCGTTCATTTACTAGAACTTTCTCACTTTCATGATCTAGTAATCGAACACCCCTTTATTTTTATTAAACACATGAAATTATAAACAAGTTGTTTTCTAATGAATAAAATAATCATTGTTCTATCTTATTATGCAGTTTTCTTTACACTGTCACTCATATAACGTGAACAACGCTAATACCAAAATGCACTGTCTTACCTGAGTCCTAAATTCTCGCTCATACAATCACGAAACACAACACAACACGTCCACTTTAAGCAGTCGCCATTTTGTAACTACGGGTCGCTGGCAAATGTTTGTGTGACCAGTTTACGTAAAAAAATTAGACCACTCGAAAAAAAAATACAGTGTTTGGTAGAAATGTTTACTTTTCTTATTATATTGAAAAAACTCACTTTTGTTCATTCACTGGGGGGTGTTCATTCATTGGTGCACTTACCCTAATTACCACATGTAACATAATAAACATACACTGAATTTTTAATGTGGACAATTTTTCAGTTATTCGGCTATGTCAAATGCAGTTAATATGTTAAAGATAACACTATCTTCATAAAATGAAAGTAGTTAACTTTAATACAATACATTTTTGGTTACTGTATTGTGCTTTTAACTCAATATTCTAAATAGGGTGTCTTAGGATGTGTTTAACATGTTAAATTTTGCATAGCTTAAAATTAAATAATTTTTCTGGAGACCGACGCAATAATTTCCTTATCTTACATTTGTGATTTAGTATCATTTTGTTGTGTAAGATATATTTATTTGCATTTGGTCAGTCTCAGGTAAAACCGATTTTAATTTTAGGACCATATTTACACTGCAGCAGGGCTAAAGAAATTACACTTGTAGGTAGTGCTAATTAATGACATGAAAATGTTGACTTATTATTTTTTAATGCAGTCAATAACAATAATATAACGAAAATAATTTCTACAAATGTAATATTATTGGGGGCATCTATAATATAATCAGGTTATTGGAGTTTAGACATAATATTGCAAAGCTATTGCCTTGTTTGTAGAAAGTGAAGGTAAATAATGTTTTCTTGTTAGAAAGAAGTGTTTATATTAGATTGTCTAATCTTTTTTTATATAAAACCAATGTACCTTTACTTTCCATTTTGCTTAAATGTCATGTTACATATGCCGTTTACTTAATAGGTGAAGTGATGAACTAAGTAGCTATAAAGTAATAATCGTTGACACGTGTTTTATATTGCCTTGTTTGTAGAATGTGAAGGTAAATAATGTTTTCTTGTTAGAAAGAAGTGTTTATATTAGATTGTCTAATCTTTTTTTATATAAAACCAATGTACCTTTACTTTCCATTTTGCTTAAATGTCATGTTACATATGCCGTTTACTTAATAGGTGAAGTGATGAACTAAGTAGCTATAAAGTAATAATCGTTGACACGTGTTTTAGCGAAGTTACGAGATTGCTTATTTCCTATACTTCGCTAAAACACGCCTACCTCTTAAAAATAGACTATTCTGCTTTACATAACTACTTAACTATTAAATCGATATTTAGTTAAGAGCTGTTGAGAACTCATACATGCATAAAGTTAAAAATTTGTTAATTACTCCGTCACTTACGTCCATCAATGTACCAACGGTTGTTCTATGTACCAATGTGGACAAGTATGTAATGTAAATAAAAATTATGTATTTCAAAAACCACTTTTACTTGAAAAATAGTTCCTTTTTTATATTAAAATGATTGCTAGTCGTTTCAAAAGTGGTTTATGAATGTAAAGTAACGTAGTACCATAATTTACAAATAACTTTGTGCTTTTGTTTTCGCTTTAATTTAGCAATATATATCATTGAAACGAAAAACTACAAGCTATATCTATCTATATGGTATTTTACATTCTTAAGCCATTTTTGAAACGAAACAACCAAGATGCCAAATAAAAAAAAATCACGTATCAAAATTCCCGCGCAAAAAAGTTTTAGGGGGCACCACAGAGATGGCGTGCATTATGGGTGCCATTTTCTTTGTTTGGAGTTGACATTCTTCCCGCCTAAGGGTACTAGTGTTCTGTGATTTACATAGAGATAAACATTATATTTATAGTCCCACCAACTTATCTGTGAACTGACAGCTGCGGCAAAATTGTGAACTACAGCTGCCATTTAATCAAATGTCACTCGATACGTCATGTTTTGAGAATTTATAGAAAAATAAAAAATGCCGAAAACCATTACAAGTGATGCCCGAAATATTATTTTAAAAGTACTTTTGTGAGCAAGAAGCTCGAGGGCAAGCACCGATAATGCCTTTCAATCAGGTCTATAAAAGAGTATCAGCTGCTACAGGTCAGTATTGCTATGTTTTGTTCCCTACTTAGATTATTTACTCTCTAGATAACGCGTCACGCAATGAGCGATGCAACAAAAACAGGCCAATTTTTACAAGCGTGTTTGCGTGATCACGCACACAGGCTTAGCGGTTGCTATGGTAACGGAATAAATAACTATGACTTACACCAGTGTCATTTGTATCTGGGAGATACCAGCTAAAGAATCTATCCCGATAAAATGGGGAAAAACTGTAAAATTGTCATGTTAATAAAATCATAAATTATAATATTTTAATATGGTGCTTTCAATTGTGTGTTTAGTTGTCTGTTGAGTTAGAATCTAATTTTTTTGTAAAGAAAAATATAATCAAATTAAAATCAATTACGCAATTACAAAATATGTTTCATTGTTTAAAGTATGATATTGACTTATAAAAATACAAGAGATTGGCTGGCGATTTCGTCTACGTCATAGTTAAATAATTTATCCCACAGGTACCCTTTACCGTAATTTTAATGGTCCTCTTTTTGAATTTGTTTTTTAAATAATTTGCGTTTTGAGGTTGCATCACTTTTTGCATTATCTAATTTAGCTGTATGATAACAGAGTATGGTCAATTATTTTTCGGCGAACAGTCTTATTAGGTTCACTTGGTGAAGAGAACCACATGCGTGTTCAGTTGCAACTAAACTACAAGTCTTTTTCACGGAAATGTTCAGATTATATCACTGTGGTTTTGGATAATTTCCAGTACACTTCTCCACGGCTTTTTCTCATTATGTCCACTCATAATTCTAATTCTAATTATAGGATCAATAGGTAATCCTAACATCATGTATCCAAATGGCCACATTCAATTTTGACAATTATTATACAATACAATTTAGTAATACAAATAAAAAAGAGAAAAAATAAAGAAAAAATATTTAAGACTAAATAAAAAAACACCCGACTGCGCGGAAGCATGCAAAACAAGAACAATCGGTCCATCCGTTTAGGCTGTAGGCTCAACCAAACAATTTTTGAAAAATACCCACATACACATACATACACACACCATGATGTATTTCATCCTTCTGGTGCAGTCGGGTAAAAATGAACATACATCAGCTTTTAAGACAACTATACGGGGAAATTTGCAATCTAAAACTAGCAACACCAAAAAATGACGCGTTGATTTTGTAAATAAAATTATCAAATTATTAGTTTTGTTTTCGTAAATTACTACAAGTTTTGAGTTACTCACCGATGGTAAGAGATTTTGTTAGTTGTTTGTAAACGTCTTTTGTAATTTCTGCAGATTTTGATCGCGGAACTTGTTATTTTCACCAAAATAATTTACCTCAAAAAATTAGCCGTGCGTGCGTATCTCTTGACGTTACAATTGACAGTGAGGAGCGGGAATCGCTTTAGAGGCTAACAGTTAGCTGATATTTTTTTCGACGCTTTTGAACCGCCGTTACTCTATCTAGAGAGTAAATAATCTAAGGTTCCCTCCTTTCGTATTTCCGATAAATGGATTGGTTAATACAATTAATTTCTTTTTCCGATATTAGTCAAGGATTAATTTCCAAAATAGTTAAAGAACCGGAAAACGCATAAACCATAATTAAGATACATAGAAAGCAAATTACAACGCCCGGTATAAAAGGCATAAAGGCATATTATTTAATTAAAGTTTAAATTGTTCAAGTAAGATATTTTTGTTTCTTCTTGTTCTTGGACATATATCTGTTAAATCTGTGTTCTAGTCTTTTTATTCCGTGACTAATTTATTACCCTAGTATGTGGACTCTATTTAGGAATATAAGACCCTTAGATGGGAATATTCCCGAACTGGCAACATTTCAGCGCAGAAGCACCAAGCTGTCAATTCACAGATAAGTTGGTGGTACTATATGGGAGATTCTATGGACAGATTTGTGACGAGCTGACTGGAGCTGACTAGTGACTATACACTCCATAGATAAATATATATATAGCAAGTTATCTATGGAGCTGACTAGCACTGACCATAGATTACTGTATACAACGTGTCCCAAAATTCAACGATAAGCCAACACCGGAGGATAGACCTGCCCCCGACTAATCGGGGAAAAAAAGAAAAAAAAATATATCCCAATTATCTTTTAAGTTATATAAAAAAAATTAAATTCTTCAGAAATTGAGACCGTTTATGGTATTTTTCACTACCATGACCACAATTTTTTAAATATTTTTTGTTTTTTTTTTATAGGCAACCTGAATAGTACTGCTATCTACCACAATTCTTAAAAACTCCAGAATAACTCTTGTTTTATCACGAAAATTAATGAAACTTATTTTATTCCCTAAATTTTTTGAAGACTTTTACTTTTAACCAAATTTAACTTATCGTGGTGTAAAAAAAAAGTATGAACACTAGTACGGCAAGTTTTTTTAAAAATTGACGCAACTAACCAACATTCCAAAATGGTATAATACTCTAGGAAAACAAGTTATAAAAAAATATGGGCCTATTATTTCTTAACAGGGGCCAAATGACGGTCGGGTGAAATAAAAGTATTAGTTCTTGAAAAATGTTTAATATTTCAAAACAAATAGTACAAACAGTTTCACGTGTAATTTATTAAGTTATTAACATTATAACAAATGTTCGAACTGTTTGCCACCAGCATTAATAAGATTTAGTATGTGTTTATTTTCTTGGTTAGGCCGAGTACTTTTCAATCCACCCTCGTAAATATAATAATATATTATATATATAATCATTGGGACGACAAAGAAAGATAGTGCTCTTTGACTCGCCTTTTGAACACGGACACTGTTTAAGTCACTCGAATTGCAGCAGGAAGAGAATTCCATAACCTAACTGCATGTACTGTGAAAGAGTGAGAATAGGACTTAGTTCTAGAGGAAGGGAAATTTAGGAGGGTTTTTATTGTGTGATATGTGATATTTTTTTTGAGTTGTCTTGTAACATACTTTAAATCATATTTCTTTAACAGGGGAACTCTTCAGAGGCGGTCACTACAGCTAATGTTATTGCAAATATGGACAAGCTGTTTGATTGTGTCAACGCATGCACACCAGACCTAAGAAGGGGGAAACCATTTTCGACAAACATGACAAATAATACACCACATCTCACACATTTCATTTTAATGAAGAAATTTTTTACCCGTTAGAAAATCTTTTTGGATGCATTCGGGCCAATTGCGGCTGCAATTCAAATCCCACTGCTGGGTAGTTTGTTGCGGGTCTTAAAACGACTGTCCTTAGCAACTTATCTTTTATTGGGACAGGAAATTGTGAAGAAGACCAAAATCAAGTTATATTGACAAATTTTAAAACTTTATTGTCTCCACCTACAGACACACACACTGCTTATGCCACAATTTCAACCGATGAGTTAGAAGAAAGTGTAAATTCTACATTTGAATGTAGCTTGGAAGAAAGCAGTGGCGAAATACAAGCATGTGCGTATGTCTGTGGGTTTATAGTAAAAAATAATCTCAACAAATGTGAAATTTGTAAAAAAAATGTTGTATCTGAGACACAAGACAGATCATATACTTTTATTGACTAAAGAATATAGTGATCTAAAAAAATTCCCTGAAATACGCCTCTACAAACCTCATTAACTGTATTGAAAGTAGTGCTACGATTATTTATGATTTTTTAGAGGCAGAAGCATATAAAAAAAAATTAAAAGGGACAATTAAAGTTTTGTTAAAAAACTCAATAAATTTGGAGTTTCTCGATAAATGTCCAGAACATAAAGATATGAATATAGATTACTTATTTAATAGCGTATTTCACATTTGTATGAAGAGATTTTGTATTTTGAAAAATCGGCAATTTGCAGAAGAGTACTCTGCATCTGCTCAAGAAAAATTGATATCTTGCAGAATAAATAGGATATTACATGAAACTACTTTTTCTGTATGTACAGTCATAATCACTTCGGTGGTGACATTTTAAAGTTAGGTTGATTGTACCAGTTAATGCAGACTACTTTGTCCTGGGTAGTACCTAATTACCACATGTAACATAATAAACATACACTGAATTTTTAATGTGGACAATTTTTCAGTTATTCGGCTATGTCAAATGCAGTTAATATGTTAAAGATAACACTATCTTCATAAAATGAAAGTAGTTAACTTTAATACAATACATTTTTGGTTACTGTATTGTGCTTTTAACTCAATATTCTAAATAGGGTGTCTTAGGATGTGTTTAACATGTTAAATTTTGCATAGCTTAAAATTAAATAATTTTTCTGGAGACCGACGCAATAATTTCCTTATCTTACATTTGTGATTTAGTATCATTTTGTTGTGTAAGATATATTTATTTGCATTTGGTCAGTCTCAGGTAAAACCGATTTTAATTTTAGGACCATATTTACACTGCAGCAGGGCTAAAGAAATTACACTTGTAGGTAGTGCTAATTAATGACATGAAAATGTTGACTTATTATTTTTTAATGCAGTCAATAACAATAATATAACGAAAATAATTTCTACAAATGTAATATTATTGGGGGCATCTATAATATAATCAGGTTATTGGAGTTTAGACATAATATTGCAAAGCTATTGCCTTGTTTGTAGAAAGTGAAGGTAAATAATGTTTTCTTGTTAGAAAGAAGTGTTTATATTAGATTGTCTAATCTTTTTTTATATAAAACCAATGTACCTTTACTTTCCATTTTGCTTAAATGTCATGTTACATATGCCGTTTACTTAATAGGTGAAGTGATGAACTAAGTAGCTATAAAGTAATAATCGTTGACACGTGTTTTATATTGCCTTGTTTGTAGAATGTGAAGGTAAATAATGTTTTCTTGTTAGAAAGAAGTGTTTATATTAGATTGTCTAATCTTTTTTTATATAAAACCAATGTACCTTTACTTTCCATTTTGCTTAAATGTCATGTTACATATGCCGTTTACTTAATAGGTGAAGTGATGAACTAAGTAGCTATAAAGTAATAATCGTTGACACGTGTTTTAGCGAAGTTACGAGATTGCTTATTTCCTATACTTCGCTAAAACACGCCTACCTCTTAAAAATAGACTATTCTGCTTTACATAACTACTTAACTATTAAATCGATATTTAGTTAAGAGCTGTTGAGAACTCATACATGCATAAAGTTAAAAATTTGTTAATTACTCCGTCACTTACGTCCATCAATGTACCAACGGTTGTTCTATGTACCAATGTGGACAAGTATGTAATGTAAATAAAAATTATGTATTTCAAAAACCACTTTTACTTGAAAAATAGTTCCTTTTTTATATTAAAATGATTGCTAGTCGTTTCAAAAGTGGTTTATGAATGTAAAGTAACGTAGTACCATAATTTACAAATAACTTTGTGCTTTTGTTTTCGCTTTAATTTAGCAATATATATCATTGAAACGAAAAACTACAAGCTATATCTATCTATATGGTATTTTACATTCTTAAGCCATTTTTGAAACGAAACAACCAAGATGCCAAATAAAAAAAAATCACGTATCAAAATTCCCGCGCAAAAAAGTTTTAGGGGGCACCACAGAGATGGCGTGCATTATGGGTGCCATTTTCTTTGTTTGGAGTTGACATTCTTCCCGCCTAAGGGTACTAGTGTTCTGTGATTTACATAGAGATAAACATTATATTTATAGTCCCACCAACTTATCTGTGAACTGACAGCTGCGGCAAAATTGTGAACTACAGCTGCCATTTAATCAAATGTCACTCGATACGTCATGTTTTGAGAATTTATAGAAAAATAAAAAATGCCGAAAACCATTACAAGTGATGCCCGAAATATTATTTTAAAAGTACTTTTGTGAGCAAGAAGCTCGAGGGCAAGCACCGATAATGCCTTTCAATCAGGTCTATAAAAGAGTATCAGCTGCTACAGGTCAGTATTGCTATGTTTTGTTCCCTACTTAGATTATTTACTCTCTAGATAACGCGTCACGCAATGAGCGATGCAACAAAAACAGGCCAATTTTTACAAGCGTGTTTGCGTGATCACGCACACAGGCTTAGCGGTTGCTATGGTAACGGAATAAATAACTATGACTTACACCAGTGTCATTTGTATCTGGGAGATACCAGCTAAAGAATCTATCCCGATAAAATGGGGAAAAACTGTAAAATTGTCATGTTAATAAAATCATAAATTATAATATTTTAATATGGTGCTTTCAATTGTGTGTTTAGTTGTCTGTTGAGTTAGAATCTAATTTTTTTGTAAAGAAAAATATAATCAAATTAAAATCAATTACGCAATTACAAAATATGTTTCATTGTTTAAAGTATGATATTGACTTATAAAAATACAAGAGATTGGCTGGCGATTTCGTCTACGTCATAGTTAAATAATTTATCCCACAGGTACCCTTTACCGTAATTTTAATGGTCCTCTTTTTGAATTTGTTTTTTAAATAATTTGCGTTTTGAGGTTGCATCACTTTTTGCATTATCTAATTTAGCTGTATGATAACAGAGTATGGTCAATTATTTTTCGGCGAACAGTCTTATTAGGTTCACTTGGTGAAGAGAACCACATGCGTGTTCAGTTGCAACTAAACTACAAGTCTTTTTCACGGAAATGTTCAGATTATATCACTGTGGTTTTGGATAATTTCCAGTACACTTCTCCACGGCTTTTTCTCATTATGTCCACTCATAATTCTAATTCTAATTATAGGATCAATAGGTAATCCTAACATCATGTATCCAAATGGCCACATTCAATTTTGACAATTATTATACAATACAATTTAGTAATACAAATAAAAAAGAGAAAAAATAAAGAAAAAATATTTAAGACTAAATAAAAAAACACCCGACTGCGCGGAAGCATGCAAAACAAGAACAATCGGTCCATCCGTTTAGGCTGTAGGCTCAACCAAACAATTTTTGAAAAATACCCACATACACATACATACACACACCATGATGTATTTCATCCTTCTGGTGCAGTCGGGTAAAAATGAACATACATCAGCTTTTAAGACAACTATACGGGGAAATTTGCAATCTAAAACTAGCAACACCAAAAAATGACGCGTTGATTTTGTAAATAAAATTATCAAATTATTAGTTTTGTTTTCGTAAATTACTACAAGTTTTGAGTTACTCACCGATGGTAAGAGATTTTGTTAGTTGTTTGTAAACGTCTTTTGTAATTTCTGCAGATTTTGATCGCGGAACTTGTTATTTTCACCAAAATAATTTACCTCAAAAAATTAGCCGTGCGTGCGTATCTCTTGACGTTACAATTGACAGTGAGGAGCGGGAATCGCTTTAGAGGCTAACAGTTAGCTGATATTTTTTTCGACGCTTTTGAACCGCCGTTACTCTATCTAGAGAGTAAATAATCTAAGGTTCCCTCCTTTCGTATTTCCGATAAATGGATTGGTTAATACAATTAATTTCTTTTTCCGATATTAGTCAAGGATTAATTTCCAAAATAGTTAAAGAACCGGAAAACGCATAAACCATAATTAAGATACATAGAAAGCAAATTACAACGCCCGGTATAAAAGGCATAAAGGCATATTATTTAATTAAAGTTTAAATTGTTCAAGTAAGATATTTTTGTTTCTTCTTGTTCTTGGACATATATCTGTTAAATCTGTGTTCTAGTCTTTTTATTCCGTGACTAATTTATTACCCTAGTATGTGGACTCTATTTAGGAATATAAGACCCTTAGATGGGAATATTCCCGAACTGGCAACATTTCAGCGCAGAAGCACCAAGCTGTCAATTCACAGATAAGTTGGTGGTACTATATGGGAGATTCTATGGACAGATTTGTGACGAGCTGACTGGAGCTGACTAGTGACTATACACTCCATAGATAAATATATATATAGCAAGTTATCTATGGAGCTGACTAGCACTGACCATAGATTACTGTATACAACGTGTCCCAAAATTCAACGATAAGCCAACACCGGAGGATAGACCTGCCCCCGACTAATCGGGGAAAAAAAGAAAAAAAAATATATCCCAATTATCTTTTAAGTTATATAAAAAAAATTAAATTCTTCAGAAATTGAGACCGTTTATGGTATTTTTCACTACCATGACCACAATTTTTTAAATATTTTTTGTTTTTTTTTATAGGCAACCTGAATAGTACTGCTATCTACCACAATTCTTAAAAACTCCAGAATAACTCTTGTTTTATCACGAAAATTAATGAAACTTATTTTATTCCCTAAATTTTTTGAAGACTTTTACTTTTAACCAAATTTAACTTATCGTGGTGTAAAAAAAAAGTATGAACACTAGTACGGCAAGTTTTTTTAAAAATTGACGCAACTAACCAACATTCCAAAATGGTATAATACTCTAGGAAAACAAGTTATAAAAAAATATGGGCCTATTATTTCTTAATTCAAGAAATTACTATTAAAATTATTACATCTCCAATTCGATTAGATAAAGCAGTCAATATACCAGCATTATAAGATTTAATATTTTGATAATAAATTACTAAACAATAAGAAACTAAACAGGGGCCAAATGACGGTCGGGTGAAATAAAAGTATTAGTTCTTGAAAAATGTTTAATATTTCAAAACAAATAGTACAAACAGTTTCACGTGTAATTTATTAAGTTATTAACATTATAACAAATGTTCGAACTGTTTGCCACCAGCATTAATAAGATTTAGTATGTGTTTATTTTCTTGGTTAGGCCGAGTACTTTTCAATCCACCCTCGTAAATATAATAATATATTATATATATAATCATTGGGACGACAAAGAAAGATAGTGCTCTTTGACTCGCCTTTTGAACACGGACACTGTTTAAGTCACTCGAATTGCAGCAGGAAGAGAATTCCATAACCTAACTGCATGTACTGTGAAAGAGTGAGAATAGGACTTAGTTCTAGAGGAAGGGAAATTTAGGAGGGTTTTTATTGTGTGATATGTGATATTTTTTTTGAGTTGTCTTGTAACATACTTTAAATCATATTTCTTTAACAGGGGAACTCTTCAGAGGCGGTCACTACAGCTAATGTTATTGCAAATATGGACAAGCTGTTTGATTGTGTCAACGCATGCACACCAGACCTAAGAAGGGGGAAACCA
Source organism: Parnassius glacialis (assembly GCA_033319125.1). NCBI lineage: Eukaryota > Metazoa > Arthropoda > Insecta > Lepidoptera > Papilionidae > Parnassius > Parnassius glacialis. The sequence goes on along the minus strand of JAVANC010000001.1, from coordinate 36,515,905 downwards.
TTTTCGACAAACATGACAAATAATACACCACATCTCACACATTTCATTTTAATGAAGAAATTTTTTACCCGTTAGAAAATCTTTTTGGATGCATTCGGGCCAATTGCGGCTGCAATTCAAATCCCACTGCTGGGTAGTTTGTTGCGGGTCTTAAAACGACTGTCCTTAGCAACTTATCTTTTATTGGGACAGGAAATTGTGAAGAAGACCAAAATCAAGTTATATTGACAAATTTTAAAACTTTATTGTCTCCACCTACAGACACACACACTGCTTATGCCACAATTTCAACCGATGAGTTAGAAGAAAGTGTAAATTCTACATTTGAATGTAGCTTGGAAGAAAGCAGTGGCGAAATACAAGCATGTGCGTATGTCTGTGGGTTTATAGTAAAAAATAATCTCAACAAATGTGAAATTTGTAAAAAAAATGTTGTATCTGAGACACAAGACAGATCATATACTTTTATTGACTAAAGAATATAGTGATCTAAAAAAATTCCCTGAAATACGCCTCTACAAACCTCATTAACTGTATTGAAAGTAGTGCTACGATTATTTATGATTTTTTAGAGGCAGAAGCATATAAAAAAAAATTAAAAGGGACAATTAAAGTTTTGTTAAAAAACTCAATAAATTTGGAGTTTCTCGATAAATGTCCAGAACATAAAGATATGAATATAGATTACTTATTTAATAGCGTATTTCACATTTGTATGAAGAGATTTTGTATTTTGAAAAATCGGCAATTTGCAGAAGAGTACTCTGCATCTGCTCAAGAAAAATTGATATCTTGCAGAATAAATAGGATATTACATGAAACTACTTTTTCTGTATGTACAGTCATAATCACTTCGGTGGTGACATTTTAAAGTTAGGTTGATTGTACCAGTTAATGCAGACTACTTTGTCCTGGGTAGTACCTAATTACCACATGTAACATAATAAACATACACTGAATTTTTAATGTGGACAATTTTTCAGTTATTCGGCTATGTCAAATGCAGTTAATATGTTAAAGATAACACTATCTTCATAAAATGAAAGTAGTTAACTTTAATACAATACATTTTTGGTTACTGTATTGTGCTTTTAACTCAATATTCTAAATAGGGTGTCTTAGGATGTGTTTAACATGTTAAATTTTGCATAGCTTAAAATTAAATAATTTTTCTGGAGACCGACGCAATAATTTCCTTATCTTACATTTGTGATTTAGTATCATTTTGTTGTGTAAGATATATTTATTTGCATTTGGTCAGTCTCAGGTAAAACCGATTTTAATTTTAGGACCATATTTACACTGCAGCAGGGCTAAAGAAATTACACTTGTAGGTAGTGCTAATTAATGACATGAAAATGTTGACTTATTATTTTTTAATGCAGTCAATAACAATAATATAACGAAAATAATTTCTACAAATGTAATATTATTGGGGGCATCTATAATATAATCAGGTTATTGGAGTTTAGACATAATATTGCAAAGCTATTGCCTTGTTTGTAGAAAGTGAAGGTAAATAATGTTTTCTTGTTAGAAAGAAGTGTTTATATTAGATTGTCTAATCTTTTTTTATATAAAACCAATGTACCTTTACTTTCCATTTTGCTTAAATGTCATGTTACATATGCCGTTTACTTAATAGGTGAAGTGATGAACTAAGTAGCTATAAAGTAATAATCGTTGACACGTGTTTTATATTGCCTTGTTTGTAGAATGTGAAGGTAAATAATGTTTTCTTGTTAGAAAGAAGTGTTTATATTAGATTGTCTAATCTTTTTTTATATAAAACCAATGTACCTTTACTTTCCATTTTGCTTAAATGTCATGTTACATATGCCGTTTACTTAATAGGTGAAGTGATGAACTAAGTAGCTATAAAGTAATAATCGTTGACACGTGTTTTAGCGAAGTTACGAGATTGCTTATTTCCTATACTTCGCTAAAACACGCCTACCTCTTAAAAATAGACTATTCTGCTTTACATAACTACTTAACTATTAAATCGATATTTAGTTAAGAGCTGTTGAGAACTCATACATGCATAAAGTTAAAAATTTGTTAATTACTCCGTCACTTACGTCCATCAATGTACCAACGGTTGTTCTATGTACCAATGTGGACAAGTATGTAATGTAAATAAAAATTATGTATTTCAAAAACCACTTTTACTTGAAAAATAGTTCCTTTTTTATATTAAAATGATTGCTAGTCGTTTCAAAAGTGGTTTATGAATGTAAAGTAACGTAGTACCATAATTTACAAATAACTTTGTGCTTTTGTTTTCGCTTTAATTTAGCAATATATATCATTGAAACGAAAAACTACAAGCTATATCTATCTATATGGTATTTTACATTCTTAAGCCATTTTTGAAACGAAACAACCAAGATGCCAAATAAAAAAAAATCACGTATCAAAATTCCCGCGCAAAAAAGTTTTAGGGGGCACCACAGAGATGGCGTGCATTATGGGTGCCATTTTCTTTGTTTGGAGTTGACATTCTTCCCGCCTAAGGGTACTAGTGTTCTGTGATTTACATAGAGATAAACATTATATTTATAGTCCCACCAACTTATCTGTGAACTGACAGCTGCGGCAAAATTGTGAACTACAGCTGCCATTTAATCAAATGTCACTCGATACGTCATGTTTTGAGAATTTATAGAAAAATAAAAAATGCCGAAAACCATTACAAGTGATGCCCGAAATATTATTTTAAAAGTACTTTTGTGAGCAAGAAGCTCGAGGGCAAGCACCGATAATGCCTTTCAATCAGGTCTATAAAAGAGTATCAGCTGCTACAGGTCAGTATTGCTATGTTTTGTTCCCTCCTTAGATTATTTACTCTCTAGATAACGCGTCACGCAATGAGCGATGCAACAAAAACAGGCCAATTTTTACAAGCGTGTTTGCGTGATCACGCACACAGGCTTAGCGGTTGCTATGGTAACGGAATAAATAACTATGACTTACACCAGTGTCATTTGTATCTGGGAGATACCAGCTAAAGAATCTATCCCGATAAAATGGGGAAAAACTGTAAAATTGTCATGTTAATAAAATCATAAATTATAATATTTTAATATGGTGCTTTCAATTGTGTGTTTAGTTGTCTGTTGAGTTAGAATCTAATTTTTTTGTAAAGAAAAATATAATCAAATTAAAATCAATTACGCAATTACAAAATATGTTTCATTGTTTAAAGTATGATATTGACTTATAAAAATACAAGAGATTGGCTGGCGATTTCGTCTACGTCATAGTTAAATAATTTATCCCACAGGTACCCTTTACCGTAATTTTTTTTTAATTTAATAGATTATTTTAAGAAGAATTGTTCCGTCCTGCATTCTTGTACCAGCAAGAGTTGATATATGCGTACCCCATTGAAACTTTGCATCTAAGGTCAATCCCAGGAACACAGTAGTCTCTTCTATTTTCAACCAATCATTATTTAACGTTAAATGTTTGTAACTACTAATTTAATGGTCCTCTTTTTGAATTTGTTTTTTAAATAATTTGCGTTTTGAGGTTGCATCACTTTTTGCATTATCTAATTTAGCTGTATGATAACAGAGTATGGTCAATTATTTTTCGGCGAACAGTCTTATTAGGTTCACTTGGTGAAGAGAACCACATGCGTGTTCAGTTGCAACTAAACTACAAGTCTTTTTCACGGAAATGTTCAGATTATATCACTGTGGTTTTGGATAATTTCCAGTACACTTCTCCACGGCTTTTTCTCATTATGTCCACTCATAATTCTAATTCTAATTATAGGATCAATAGGTAATCCTAACATCATGTATCCAAATGGCCACATTCAATTTTGACAATTATTATACAATACAATTTAGTAATACAAATAAAAAAGAGAAAAAATTAAGAAAAAATATTTAAGACTAAATAAAAAAACACCCGACTGCGCGGAAGCATGCAAAACAAGAACAATCGGTCCATCCGTTTAGGCTGTAGGCTCAACCAAACAATTTTTGAAAAATACCCACATACACATACATACACACACCATGATGTATTTCATCCTTCTGGTGCAGTCGGGTAAAAATGAACATACATCAGCTTTTAAGACAACTATACGGGGAAATTTGCAATCTAAAACTAGCAACACCAAAAAATGACGCGTTGATTTTGTAAATAAAATTATCAAATTATTAGTTTTGTTTTCGTAAATTACTACAAGTTTTGAGTTACTCACCGATGGTAAGAGATTTTGTTAGTTGTTTGTAAACGTCTTTTGTAATTTCTGCAGATTTTGATCGCGGAACTTGTTATTTTCACCAAAATAATTTACCTCAAAAAATTAGCCGTGCGTGCGTATCTCTTGACGTTACAATTGACAGTGAGGAGCGGGAATCGCTTTAGAGGCTAACAGTTAGCTGATATTTTTTTCGACGCTTTTGAACCGCCGTTACTCTATCTAGAGAGTAAATAATCTAAGGTTCCCTCCTTTCGTATTTCCGATAAATGGATTGGTTAATACAATTAATTTCTTTTTCCGATATTAGTCAAGGATTAATTTCCAAAATAGTTAAAGAACCGGAAAACGCATAAACCATAATTAAGATACATAGAAAGCAAATTACAACGCCCGGTATAAAAGGCATAAAGGCATATTATTTAATTAAAGTTTAAATTGTTCAAGTAAGATATTTTTGTTTCTTCTTGTTCTTGGACATATATCTGTTAAATCTGTGTTCTAGTCTTTTTATTCCGTGACTAATTTATTACCCTAGTATGTGGACTCTATTTAGGAATATAAGACCCTTAGATGGGAATATTCCCGAACTGGCAACATTTCAGCGCAGAAGCACCAAGCTGTCAATTCACAGATAAGTTGGTGGTACTATATGGGAGATTCTATGGACAGATTTGTGACGAGCTGACTGGAGCTGACTAGTGACTATACACTCCATAGATAAATATATATATAGCAAGTTATCTATGGAGCTGACTAGCACTGACCATAGATTACTGTATACAACGTGTCCCAAAATTCAACGATAAGCCAACACCGGAGGATAGACCTGCCCCCGACTAATCGGGGAAAAAAAGAAAAAAAAATATATCCCAATTATCTTTTAAGTTATATAAAACAAATTAAATTCTTCAGAAATTGAGACCGTTTATGGTATTTTTCACTACCATGACCACAATTTTTTAAATATTTTTTGTTTTTTTTTATAGGCAACCTGAATAGTACTGCTATCTACCACAATTCTTAACAACTCCAGAATAACTCTTGTTTTATCACGAAAATTAATGAAACTTATTTTATTCCCTAAATTTTTTGAAGACTTTTACTTTTAACCAAATTTAACTTATCGTGGTGTAAAAAAAAAGTATGAACACTAGTACGGCAAGTTTTTTTAAAAATTGACGCAACTAACCAACATTCCAAAATGGTATAATACTCTAGGAAAACAAGTTATAAAAAAATATGGGCCTATTATTTCTTAACAGGGGCCAAATGACGGTCGGGTGAAATAAAAGTATTAGTTCTTGAAAAATGTTTAATATTTCAAAACAAATAGTACAAACAGTTTCACGTGTAATTTATTAAGTTATTAACATTATAACAAATGTTCGAACTGTTTGCCACCAGCATTAATACATGCACGACATCGCCTTAAAAATGATCGTTTTATTTGTCTTGCATTTAATGTATTGCATTGTCTGCTATTAATGTAATCAGCAGCCTGAGTGATATTTCGACGAAGCTCGTCCAATGTCACAATGGGTTTTGAGTAGACCCTGTTTTTAAGACAACCCCAATAGAAGAAGTCCAGGGGGTTCAAATCGGGTGAACGGGGTGGCCATAAGATAGGACCAAGTCGCCCGATCCAACGCCCTGGATACTCTTGATTTAAATATTCTCGCATAGGACGGGCATAATGTGCTGGGCAACCATCATTTTGGAACCACATGTTTTGAAGATCACTTAAGGGCACGTCGTTTAACAATTCTTGTAAGTCATTTTGTAAAAAGTTTAGATAACTATTGCCATCTAAGTTTCCTTGTAACTCAAAGGGCCCAATTACTTTTCCATTTAATATGCCGGTCCATAGGTTAACCTTGAATTGATATTGGGATTTGTCTTGTCTCATCAAGTGTGGATTTTCATTACTCCAACTATGTGAGTTGTGAAGATTTAAATACCCATCTTTCTTGCACGTTGTTTCATCCGACCATAGAATTTTGTCTAGGAAGTGGGGATCTTCACTGTGCCTTTGCAGCATTACACGGCAAAATGTGACCCGTAGCGGATAGTCCCGCGGTAATAACGTCTGCACACGCCTGTAGTGATATGGGTGAAGTTTGTGACGTTTTAATATTCGATGTGCAGAACTTTTCGGGATTCCTGTAGCTTCTTCTATGGCACGTACCGAAGTAGTCGAGTCATTTTCTATCTCATTGAGAACTTCTTCATCACGATCCAATCTAGGTCTTCCAGCGCTTCTCCTACTGGATGGCATACGACCCTCCGAAAACGCTTGATGCACATTAATAAACACTCGATAATCAGGATATTTTTAAGCATTTGGGTATCTTTCTCGATACAGTCTGCTAGCAGCGTTAGCATTACATCGGCATTCTCCATAGATTAAATGCATATTAGCGTATTCCTGTGGTGTGTACGGTTGCGGCATGTTAAACGCCAAACAGTCCAAAATGCGCCAGAACTCTAAATCACAAAACACACAATCGTAGTCCAAGATAATGCCAGGTCAGTTCAGTTTGCAGATCACTTCCAGTCCAAATAATGCCAGGTCAGTTAAGTTTGCAGGTCGATTCCAGTCCAAAAAGCCAAGCCAAAAGTCGATAGTATGTACGAGGGCCACGTAAGTTGAATTGGGAACGGTGCGCAGTAAACAAAGGAGCAGAGCGTACTGAACCGACTTGCTGAGAATAATAACAGCTTCTCTACCTGCCCTGTTGTTGTCTCTTTTTAACGTAAAAATCTCTATCTATCTATCTCTCTCTAACATCTAAGGTATTAATGCCCCATTCGAATTCCTAGAAATTGTAACAGGAACCCATTTTCGGCATGTAGTAAAAGTGATTACTGACAATTACAATTTAAGGAATTTGGCCCCTGTTTAGAAATAATAGGCCCATATTTTTTTTATAACTTGTTTTCCTAGAGTATTATACCATTTTGGAATGTTGGTTAGTTGCGTCAATTTTGAAAAAAAACTTGCCATACTAGTGTTCATACTTTTTTTTACACCACGATAAGTTAAATTTGGTTAATAGTAACAGTCTTCAAAAAATGTAGGGAATAAAATAAGTTTCATTAATTTTCGTGATAAAACAAGAGTTATTCTGGAGTTTTTAAGAATTGTGGTAGATAGCAGTGCTATTCAGGTTGCCTATAAAAAAAAAGAAAAAAATATTTAAAAAATTGTGGTCATGGTAGTGAAAAATATCATAAACGGTCTCAATTTCTGAAGAATTTCATTTTTTTATATATAACTTAAAATATAATTGGGATATATTTTTTTTTCTTTTTTTCCCCGATTAGTCCGGGGCAGGTCTATCCTACGGTGTTGGCTTATCGTTGAATTTTGGGACACGTTGTATATACTAGAGACTTAGAAGTATATATCTCTATTATGGAATGTAAAGAGAAGGAGGACCATCTCTATATATGAAAAGTGTCCCTAAATACGTGTCCAATAAGGGTGGCGCTGCAGTGGCATAGGATAAATTAAAAAAAAGCGCCAGAGGTACAATTAGAATAAGATGGAGAAATAAACAAGGACCGACTAATTCGCTTGGTTTTGTACTACGTAAATACTTAAGATTTTGTATACTGGCATTTTACTAACTACTCTAGTCATGAAATTTTTTAAATATTTGAATTCAGCTGACTTCACTCCGTTCACAACAGCTATCTTCATATCGTAGTTTTTCAGACGCCAGCGCTATTGTGGTAGGTTTTGGAACCTCTATTTTCAGTAAATAGTAGGACACTTTTTCAACTTTCGCTCCTTATAAGATGGTTCTCCTTGTACTTTACACTCCATAATCTCTATGCTGACGAGTGACGACGGCACTGACAGCAGTGTTCCCACCACGGAATATAAAAAACAAGAGGAAGCCCAAAGTGGGCGGGGCAGGCGGGTCACAATTAGTGCCAGTAGAGCATAATAGACCGTCAGTCGCAGACTCAAATTGTTGCGAGCTGACGGGTCGCTGCTTAAGTAATATATGCGAAAATATGCTGTTTTGTGCAATTTAGGAGTATAAAAACGAAAGTAAAAATAAAAATATTTCGAATAGAGGTGTTTTGTACCAAAGGCACGTGTAATTTTTTAATTTTTTGGACAGAAAGTTAACTAAACATGGACAAAATGTCAAATTGCCTTTATTACCAGCAATATTGAACCTTGTTTCGTTAAGATAAGGTTAAGCTGTAAATACGTTTTGAATAAAATAGCTGCGATAGTGTTGTAACTACGCCGACATTAAAGTTTTCGATAAAATGTTATCACATTCCTGTTAATTCACTAATTTATTAATGAAAATTTGCAAATGCTGGATGTCTTTGAAAATATAAGAAGTTATAAGGAGAAGCCTACGAATGAATATTTGTTAGGGTTGCTAAGCCAGAGAAATAAGTAAGTACTTTAGTAGTAGTCATGACTTTTGAATAAAACTGAAATAAAAGTGATCTTAATATCATGATCTACATTGGTAACCGAATTCATTATCATCTAAAATTTTATATTAAAGTGTGAACACGATAATTTTTAAACAAATATGTGTTATTTCAATGACAATAAACCATTGCTAAATTATTGTTTTTTATTATTCTCCTTGTTTCCATTTCAAAAATGATAATTTAGCTTATTGTAAATAAATTTTCATTAAACACAATTAATTATATGCCGACTATATGAATTACAGGGATATACATGGTACATTATGACAATTTACATTCAATTTTGCTATTTTATTCATTTTATCATATATTGTTGTTTTTTTTTCAATTTAGTTTCTTCAGTCAATTCATATACATAATAATAATCATATACTGAATGTCGATATAAGCCAGATCCTGTTCAGGCAGAGTAACTACATCACTAACATCATTCACGTAGCAGTATAGATTAGTTAGGGCATGGGTAGGGCAATGTCAACGTTATATTTATTGGCATTATGTCTCTAATAGCGTGAATTTATTATTGCGATATCTAACGTTAAGAAGCTAAGTTTGCTCATTAATTATAGAACTTAAGGATTTATTGTTCATACTCAAATGAATTGAGAGCAAAATAATGCCTTTCTCTTTTATTTTTAAATAACCAATCACGCGAAAATTATTTAAATGGTACACAATTGTTGATACACATTTCTTTCTTGTGCATGTGTGAGTTTGGCGACATTGGTTTCGCTACAAATTAGGCGTTTTGCTACTTCCTCTTGTTTTTTATATTCCGTGGTTCCCACCATAGATATTTTTTTGGAGTTTATGGCCTGGTATCTAGACCTTTAGGCCAACCCACCATAGAAAATATACTATATAGGGTTCCCACTATCAGGTTTTAAAATTTTGCTCTAGATTTTTTGACAATTGCCCCAAATACCTTAAATTAGTCTCCGAAAATGCTTGATTTAGGACGTAAAATTTAAAGAGTTAGAAATAAAACAAAAACATAATTTTTTATTTTTATAAAGCAATTTTCTACGACCATAAATAGCTTATTACATAAGTAGTAAGCAATTAATCAAGAGAAGATGTTTACGCCTAAATTTGGTCATGTTTAACGTCATCCAATCACGTTCGACTTTGCCAATCGCCCGATCGTACCAGGTGTCACGCGTGTGTCGGGGAGGGGGCAGCGGAAGGGAGCTTCCCAGCGTCTTGGCGCTGTCGGGTGAGACAGTAGGTGAGAGTGACTTGCTAGCAGCGACCGGGTTAAGCCGGATTTTTGGGCTAGTGCTGCAGAAGTTCACGCGAGACCGGGTTTTGTTTGATTACGGTCTAGAATCTGAATTTGGGCGCGTGTTTCATCGTCACGTAGATATTTGAATTCTGCGATAGTTAACTCGTGCGAGAGTGCGGGTTAGTGTACGCGCGTGGAGGAGATATACGATATAGATAGCTTAGAAAAACAAGCACAACTCCCATAAGAAAAAACTAGGTTATATTATATGTTCAGTTTACGATTTTATGTAAAAATCGCGGTTGCCGCATTATTGATTGTTAATTATACACTTCTCACATACTATTCTATTTTATTTATGCCTTTGTTACATTAAGAAATTCGCTGGAAATTATTAATATTCAATTTTATTTACGCCTTCGTTACATTAAGAATTTCACTCACGTATCTGCCACTGACTGACGCGTTAGCACACACACGGATTTCTGCAGAATACCAGCGCTGGTCATCCCAATGGGGGTGTCAGCTTATGCTGAGCAGCTGACCCTATCGACTCAGCATTGCAACGTTCACATTTTCTGTACATAGTTTTTATTTTTTGTTGAATGTTATAGTTTTTCTTCTTTTTTATTTTTCGCTAATATTAATTATACTTGTTGTTTTCTATATATGTACATGTTGACTGTTTATTTTTTGCCAGTGTTGTTTGTTGAGCTGATTAAATTGTTTTATTATTATTATTATTATTACCTAGGATTCGAGCCGCGCATTCCTTGTTTGTTAGCTTCTCCCGGTTAATTGTCAGGATATCGTTATAATTTGTGATAAGTGTATCCAGGACATTGAATATTGACCTTTGAACTACTGTCCGTTGCCGTGTCGGGTATCACGTGTTCGATTCTGCGATGAGTGTGGAATTAGGCGAAGTGAAGTTAATCAAACGTACAATGAAGCTAAGAAACTGAATCAGTGACAGTGAAGAAAGAAGTGGTCCGGCGCTGGAGCTATCTGGAGCGATGCAGCATTTTAGAGCAGCCTGGAACTCGGCCGCTGCTGGTCGTCTATGCTTGCCAAGGTTCCACACATTCACACATCACTGTACACGCCTCTCTATCTACCATTACACACACTCACGGCCTGCCCAAGCCTTGGAGCGAAGTCGGCTCCTGATACAGGTAAGTACTTTTGCTTTCTAGTTTGCTCCCATATAGGTTATAGTAATTAGAGACATTCCACGCGGCCATATCGAGGCCCGACCTGCGTCTGTTCGTTAATTCTTCTGCTAAATGGGCCCCGGAGGATTCGACTTTGTAGGAGCAGCCGTAGACCGTAACAGAAGAAGTAGACGGTACCGGAAAACAGTTATACCATTTTTTGTTCATAATTTCCGATAGCTCTTTATTTCTTGACAGGGATTGAACTTGAACAAGTCTCTGTGAGACTGAGTTAACTAAAGTTCTAGTTGCAATATTTTTCAAAATTTTAACCAATTTTGTCTTCTTTGATACTATTTTCTTCATCATGTTACCTTAAATGAAATAAATAAAATAATTAAGTACTATATTCATATTTTATGACTGAATAATAAACATAAAAATATTAATTTATTATTTATATATTTTTTTATTTAAAACTTTTGATGTGTTCACCTTGATAAGGTAACAAATAAAGTGGAAGGTGCCATAAGAAATAATTAAAAATTATGTTAATATTAACATTGTTTATCAAATCACAACAAAGGTGGTAATAATTGTAGTTATGTTTTCGAATAGCTTTCATAAACAAGTTTGTTGTAAATATTCTTAGAGGAGTTTTCCTGATTTCATTGGGGAAGGAGTTCCAGAGAAGTATAACCTTAACAGTAAAGAAGTTGCTGATAAAACCTCCTGAAGTGTAGTGGAACTGTAATCTTTGGATTAGATGAAGAACAAAGGACTTTTATTATGATTTGAGGATAGATATTAAAACTTTGTCTAATTATATCTAAGAATAAACTAAATTAATCATCGGTTTGCTTTCTTGTACTTGTTCTACCTTTTGGAAACATTTTTAACGTGGTAGAGCCATGCTGCAGCTATATTAGTAGTATAGTTGTAGCACGAATGGGTCGGCTCGACCGGGGAAGGACCACGCTCTCACAGAATACCAACATCAAATAGCAGCTTAACACTGCTGTGTTTCGTATGGTGAGTGTAGAGAACCGGAGACCCTTTTTACTGGAAACGAGGCATTCTATCTTAGTCCTCACGGGTGGCAATGTATCTGCATTTTGATTCGCAAACGAGGATAAATGTAGATGTCTATGGGCCACAGCAGCCACTTACCATCAGGTGGTAACGGTGGTAGAGCCATGCAGCAGTTTTTGCTGTTGCACGTATGGGCCGGCTCGAGCCGTTTTGGTACCACGACCTCACAGAATACCGGCGTGAAGTAGAAGCGCTGCTTCTGCGTTTTGTCTGGTGAGTGCAGGTGGCCGGAGGCCCAATCCCCCCCCCCCCCCCCATCATCATGGTAGCGGAATTACACAATAGACTACCCCAGGAGGGTACCAGTACCCCTGGAGAATCCCTCGCTGAGCATCCACGACCATGTTATTCCAATCCTGAACGTGGGTGCTCAGGCTGCCCCGCGTAATCGGGGGGAGGGGGCAAAATTCCGCTCAAAAACATAACTGCTCCGGGCAAACTGAGCAACAATACCAAGGCGACCCCTGCCACGCTATCCGTGAATTTCTGCAACATCAGGGGACTTCACTCTAACCTAAACGCCGTCCACTACCATCTCGAGACGGCGACGCCGGCGTTGCTCTTCCTGACCGAGACGCAGGTTTCCTCTCCGGCTGATATTTCGTATCTCTCCTACCCGGGGTACAAATTGGAGCACTCCTTTGTGCCTCGGGCTGGAGTTTGCGTGTATGTCAGAGAGGACATCTGTTCTCGACGCCTCGGCAGTCTTGAAGGTTCGGACCTGTCCATCCTTTGGCTACGCGTAGACAGCGAAGACCATCCGCGCGTCTACGGGTGCCTCTATAGGTCCCATAGCGGTGATGCCGAAACAGACCGACTCATCGACCACGTCCAAATGGCTACAGATTCCTTGCTACAACAGGTCCCATCCGCAGAGATCGTGATCCTCTTGGCGATTTTACCCCCACCATGCCGAATGGCTCGGTTCACGTTTAACCGATCATGCGGGGTGATCTGTTTATGACTCTGCCTTGGCATATGGTCTGACACAACTGGTTACTTCGTCTACGCGGATTCCAGATGTGGAGGATCATACACCTTCCCTGTTGGATCTTCTGCTGACCTCTCATCCGGACGGATATCAGGTTTCCGTCGATGCCCCTCTCGGCTCTTCGGACTACTGTCTGATCCGCAGTATGGTGCCACTCACGCTCCCTTCGCGGTTGCGTTCTGCAGGTTGCCGCCGTGTTTGGCATTACAGGTCGGCGGATTGGGACGGAATGCGGTCTTTCTTTGCATCCTACCCATGGGGGCGGGTTTGCTTCTCGTCGGATGATCCCAGCGCTGTTGCTGACTCTGTCACTGATGTGGTGCTACAGGGAATGGAACTATTTATACCATCATCTGTAGTACCCTTCGGAGGCAGATCTCAGCCTTGGTTTGGTCGCTCCTGTAAAACTGCATTACGCAGTAAGTAGGAGTGTTATCAAGCCTGGGCTGCGGCTTCGGCGACTCGGGATGTATACAACAGCATACTTAAGAAGAAGTATAACTTCGCCTCCAGGTCCTTCAAAAGAGTTATTGCCAAGGCAAAGTCAGAGCACATAGGCAGAATTGGCGAGAAACTAGTTCGCCTTCCTTCGGGAACCCGTGCATTCTGGTCATTCGCCAAGGCTGTCAAAGGGAATTTCTGTAAGCCATCACTGCCATCTCTGCACAGGGAGGACGACTCACTGGCCCAAGACGCAAAAGACAAAGCCGACCTAGGCTCCCTTTTTGCGTCCAACTCGACTCTTGATGACGGGAGGAACACACCGCCGACCATCCCGCGGTGCGAGTGCTCCATGCCGGATGTGCTGTTCTCACAGCACTCGGTTCGCAAAGCACTTCTCTCCCTGGACATCCAGAAGTCGAGTGGGCCTGACGGAATCCCCCCAATTGTGCTGAGGACGTGTGCTCCGGAGTTGGCACCGGTCCTTACGCGTCTTTTCCGGTACTCCTACTCCCAAGGCGTAGTCCCGAATTCATGGAAGACAGCTTTTGCCCACCTGATCCCTAAAAAAGGCGACCGCTCAGACTCGTCCAACTATAGGCCTATCGCGATCACCTCCTTGTTCTCCAAAATAATGGAATCCATTATTAACTGCCAGCTCATCCGGTACCTTGAGGATCACCAGCTGATTAGTGACCGCCAATACGGTTTTCGTCGGGGTCGATCAGCTGGTGATCTTCTGGTCTACCTGACCCATAGATGGGCGGAGGCAGTAGAGTCCAAGGGGGAGGCGTTGGCCGTTAGTCTGGACATTGCGAAGGCCTTCGATCGGGTTTGGCACAAAGCGCTTCTTTCGAAGCTCCCTTCCTATGGGCTTCCCGAGAAATTGTGCAATTGGATCACCAGCTTCCTTGCAGATCGGAGCATCAAGGTCGTTGTAGACGGTGCATGTTCTGACTACAAGCCTATTAACGCTGGTGTTCCACAAGGCTGTGTGCTATCACCAACGCTGTTTCTTCTGTATATCAATGATATGTTGCTAACTGGTAACATTCATTGCTATGCGGATGACAGCACTGGTGATGCTCTATACACCGGCCGTGCTAATATTTCTCGGGAAAACGTCTCCGAGTACCGGAACAAACTTGTGTCTGAAGTCGAGTCTTTCCTGGACAAAGTCTCGGACTGGGGGCGACTAAATCTAGTCCAGTTTAATCCTCAGAAGACACAAGTTTGCGCGTTTACCGCTAAAAAGAACCCCTTTGTTGTATCTCCTCAGTTTCAAGGCACTCCCCTAGTTGCCTCAGCCAGTATCGGAATCCTCGGCGTCGACATATCGAGTGACGAGCAGTTTCGTGGTCACTTCGAAGAGAAGGCCAAATTGGCCTCTAAAAAGCTTGGCGTGCTCAGCAGAGCGGGACAGTATTTCATGCCGGCACACCGCCTGCAACTTTATAAGACGCAGGTTCGGCCTCACATGGAATACTGTTCCCATCTCTGGGCAGGGGCTCCCCAGTGCCAGCTCCTTCCACTTGACCGCATCCAGCGCACAGCGGCTCGAATCGTCGACGATCGAGCCCTTTCCGATCGGCTCGATTCATTGGCACTGCGAAGAGATGTTGCATCCCTTTGCATTTTCTTTCGCATCTACCATGGGGAGTGCTCTGAGGAATTGTTCGGATTAATCCCAGCCGCCAAATTTCACGAACGCACATCGCGGCAGAACTCCCGATACCATCCACACCATCTGGATGATTGGTGGTCCACCACTGTGCGATTTAGAAGATGTTTTCTTCCTCGCACGACTTCCTTGTGGAATCGATTACCATCAGCGATTTTTCCGGACCGATACGACTTAGGGACCTTCAAGAAAACAGCGTACTCCCTTTTAAGAGGCCGGCAACGCATCTGCAATTCCCTCCCTGGTATTGCAGTTGTTCATGGGCGGCGGTAGTCACTTACCATCAGGTGAGCCGCATGCTCGTTTGCCCCCCTCTCCTATAAAAAAAAGGTGGACTGTGTGCTCGTTTGTCACCCTATACTATAAAAAAAAAACATTAGCATTAGAATCAATTCCTGAAACAAACAATATATGTGAATGTTATGGTCTAATACATAAACTCAATATTAAAGAATTAATTTACATGTATGCTTCTTTATCTTATGTCTACATTAACTCTGGCTGCTATTAATAAGAGTTAGTTTATAAAAGGAGACATACCTGACAAACCTACAAGTTCTTCCTGAACATATATCTCCATACTTTTGGTACCTTCACTTGGTGGTTGTTCCATGACTGCATGTGAAAAATAAACAAATATTAATATTTAGTGTCAACTTAGTACCAAATACATATATAATGCAGTTCACCTCCAGTCTGTAGCCTATTCTTTTAATTTCATCATATTAATCTATATCTTCATCTTATAATATATTCATAAAATATCGATAAGATATATATCGATAATTTTTGTTACTTCCTGGATACTATGTACAAAGATATTATAGAACTATGTATGGTTAATACTTAAAGACCTAAGAAAAATTGTTATAAGTATATAAAATAGTATTAGTCTTTATTCTTTGATCATTGTTTATTAGGCACGTGCGTAGACAGAGAAAACTATTCTCAGTCTACGGCATGAAGGGGCATGTGGTTGTTGATTTTAATTGTTATTACGATTCGCCAATTACGGCACACTAAAATCTTACATCATACAACCTTGTCTGATGTGTATTTTATTCAATAATATATTAAAGATTATATATATAATATCACATCGCGAAGTTCATGAGAGATTTTGACGACAGCTTAACCCGGCAGACAGTTGATGACGATTATATTTCAATGTGATTATTTTATATAGCTTCCGTTTATATCTTATAGATTTTATAAAATAAGCGTGATTAAAAATCCTAAGATATAGTAATAGTAGTAATATATAGCCTACATGTGCAATAATCAAATACTCAAAATCGCTTGTTTGGGAATGTGGTCTCTACTATATGGAACAAACAAAAAGATCAACATTCACACTCCAAGAAGTCTGAAGACTATGATCATATCCTAGACGCCACCCGCCGTTACATCATTCTCTCAGATTTCGACATTGTATCGAACCAACTCTATTATACCTGTGGTCTATAATTTATTTTAGGTTCTCAAAACCGGGCTCTCTTGTCAATTAATGTATGGACTAATTTTGTACGTGGTAGAGCCATGCTGCAGCAATATTATTAGTATAGTTATATATAAAAAAAACCTATGCGGCATTAATAATAGCATCATTGAATAAATTACGTCGGCTTCGTAGGTCGATGTAGTACTTGACACAACGTATAGATGACGCTGTTACAGAATTATTTCATTAGTATTAAAACAACATAGTATTTTAAAATCAATATCGATATAATCGATAGATACAAAATCAATAGGTGAATACATCCATTTTAGAGGTTTTCAAATAATTTATCAACTTTAAAGTAGAAATCTGGTAAAACAAATCTCAGATTTGAAATAATTTTGTAACAGAGCCATCTACACAGTGTGTTAAGTACTACATCGACCTGAGAAGATGGCAGGAGGTCATCATTTGAAGTAAATCCTCTTAATTTGTTTCTCGTATAATCTTAATTCTCGTAATTTAGTAACGAGACTAATTATTTTAATAACAAAAATGATTTTAGTTGTTTTCTTATAAATATAATTTAAAAAAGAATTCTTCTGAAGGGTCTACAAATGTGGCATATGCTAATCTGAATGGATCGACTGGGACTCCACAGATTAAAAGTAGTAGATCCACGTCGTAGCTGTATTATGGTTGTAGCACTAATGGACCGGCTCGACAGGAACCGGTAAGAACCACGCTATCACCGAATAGTGACGTAAAATAGCAGATTAATGCTGCTGTTTCTCATGGTGAGTGTAGATAACCGGAAACCCTTTTTAAAGGAAACGAGGCATACCACCTCAGTCAACACAACAACATGCAGATGCATGTTACATCTTAATCGAGGGTAGATTTAGATGTCTATTGGTCACAGTGTCACAGATACCACAGCATCCATTTACCATCAGGTCACAGCATAAATGTATAGTAGGAACAGTACGGAAACTACCTACAAACGCTCGAAACGGCACACTCACACAAACATGCGCAACGACGAGACTTCTAAGCGCTCGTCGCGGTGCTCTCAGTAGCGAGTGTCGCGTCAAGGCTTTTTAAAAATGCCACGCTTCCTGCTGATTTTGAAAGGTAAAAATGAGTTTTATTGTCATTGTTATAATCGTTATCGAATTATAAGTCCGTGTGTGTGATCATAATGAATTCGTGACCTTATTTGTAAATCCAGAATGCGGCGGTTTTGAAGCTATTTAAAGCTGATAGTGCAATAGTGGTAACAAAAAGTAAATCCAAGATGGCGGCTGCAATAGGTATAATTTTTTTCGTCATGGGTGGCATTTTAATGGGTTTCGAGGGTGTGGAAGCCGATAGTGCTGTCGAAAAGTAAATCCAAGATGGCGGCTGCAATAGGTATCAATTTATTCATCATGGGTGTCATTTTCATGGTTTTCGAGGGTATTGAAGCCGATAGTGCTGTCGAAATATAAATCCAAGATGGCGGCTGCAATAGGTATCAATTTATTCGTCATGGGTGTCAGTTTCATGGTTTTCGAGGGTGTTGAAGCCTCGTTGAAGTTGAGTGCTGGCAAAATGTAAATCCAAGATGGCTGCTGCAATAGGTATCAATTTTTTCGTCATGGGTGCATCGATCACTAATAAAAAACGTGGGTGTTATTTTCATGGTATTTCGAGGGTGTTAAAGCCGATAGTGCTGTCGAAATATAAATCCAAGATGGCGGCTGCAATAGGTATCAATTTTTTCGTCATGGGTGTCATTTCCATAGTTTTTGAGAATGTTGAAGCCAATAGTGCTGTTGAAATGTAAATCCAAGATGACGGATGGAATAGGTATCAATCTTTTCGTCATGGGTGCATCGATCACTAATAAAAAACATGGGTGTCATTTTAACAGTTTTCGAGGGTGTTGAAGCCGATAGTGCTGTCGAAATCTAAATCCAAGATGGCGGCTGCAATAGGTATCAATTTTTTTAGTCATGGGTGCATCGATCACTAATAAAAAACATGGGTATCATTTTCATAGTTTTCGAGGGTGTTGAAGCCGATAGTGCTGTCGAAATATAAATCCAAGATGGCGGCTGCAATAGGTATCAATTTATTCGTCATGGGTGTCATTTTCATGGTTTTCGAGGGTGTTGAAGCCTCGTTGAAGTTGAGTGCTGGCAAAATGTAAATCCAAGATGGCTGCTGCAATAGGTATCAATGTTTTCGTCATGGGTGTCATTTTAATAGTTTTTGAGGGTGTTGAAACAGATTTTTAATTGTTGCTTTAAAAAAGAACACATAAACTGCAAAGTAGCTGATCTATTTTACAAAAAAATAAACAAAATCGGTTCGCCTTGTTTCCCAACCGTTTTTTTAAAAAAAACCTGTTCATAAGAATGATAATTTTTTACACAATTAAATTCAATAATAAAGAATTCCCAACTTGTCGTAGCAGACGAAAATATTTTTCTGTAAATAATTTGTAATAATGAAGAATAAAGGTACGTACGTTTTCGTCCAACCGCAGCTCGCGTACGCTCCCGCCGAAACTTGTAAAAGGTTACGCCGTAATGATAAAGTTAAAGATCTATAGTTCTACAAGTTGTTGTGTGTTAATATTAAATTGTTTTCCGTGTTTAAACTATTGTCTTTTGCTGAGATTACCCGACGCCATGAGTTTACATATTTGATTTGTATTTGTAAGCTAGTTATTTAAATTCGATTGATTGATCACTAAAGAACAAAAATATAAAAAAAAAGCAATATCAAAAACATTTACAGTGTCAAAATTGTGCTGACGGTAGGCTGTTTAAAGGTAACAGGGGATTAAATATACATATTAAACGATGTCATAGTAAACTTATTTCGGCTTCACAGCCTGCCGTAGAAATTCATAACTCTATTAGCAATTCCTCTAATGACACAAATTTTTCCCTTTTTTCGGAGCAAATTTACAATTATTATTATAATTATATTTGTACCAGTGCTTAAAAGAATTCCTAGAGGTGCGAGGATGCAGCTTGCTAAAGCATTATCATGCACTATTCAAAATTGTTTCACTAATAGTGAAAATAGTTGGCAAAAATTATTTACTTTCGCGTATTCCCATTTTCATTTTGATAAAACAATAAATAAATCAATTACGTCTCAACTAAAAGAGACATCTTTTCAAAATTTAGATTACCCAATTAATACTCATTTATCTCGACCACGTCCTAAATTTGATTTTAAAAAAGTAGTTGAGTCGAAAGTAATGGATGGCGACTTAAAAAATGCATCCCGTATTTTATTCTCAGACGACATCCTGGCTCCTCGTAATGTCGAAACTCTTGAAAGCCTTCGTCAAAAGCATCCTTCGGTCAAACCTTCTCAGGGTTTACCGCTGCATCCCAAGACTCCTATGCAACCTTTACAAGTTTCGGAAAAAGACACTTTAGAAGCAATTATGTCATTTTCGAATGGCTCTGCTGGCGGCATTGACGGAATTACGCCTCAACATCTTAAAGATCTTGTAAGCGCTTCTGCCGGTGACGCCGGCGGAGTACTTCTTAAAGACATTACAAAATGTAACTTTATGCTTTCTGGTAATGTTAATCCAAATTTAAAGGTATCCGTCCTATTGCCGTTGGTTCCACATTTCGACCCTTAACTTCAAAATTAGCTTGCAGGCACATAATCTCTAACCTTAAGACCAAATTTCAGCCTACTCAACTAGGTTTTGGCACTAGAGGTGGCTGTGAGGCGGCGGTACATTCAGTGCGTACATTTTTAACAAACTCTGATGCAGATGTTCTTGTGAAGGTTGACCTAAGGAATGCTTTTAACTCTATCGATAGGGTAACCTTGCTGAAAGAAGTGGCTAATAATACCCCCGAAATTTATCATTACGTTTGGCAATGTTATAGTCAAAATACTAATTTGCTTTACGAAAACCATGTTATCGATTCTGCTGTCGGTGTTCAGCAGGGTCACCTGGGTCCAGCACTTTTCAGTTTGGGAATTCAACCAATTATTTCAAATTTGAAATCCAAGCTGAATGTCTGGTACCTAGACGACGGTACACTGGGAGGTAGAGCAGATGACGTCCTCAGTGATCTTACTCATATTTTTCAAAATTTTAAAAATATTGGTCTTGAACGAAATAACAATAAATGTGAAATATTTTTTTCCAATAATTTATCTACTTCTTATAGAGACACTTTAATTCAAAATTTTAATCATATTTGTCCAGGAATAAAAACTGTCAGTACGGAATCACTATACCTGCTAGGTGCCCCGTTGTTTTAGATAGTATTAAACCTGTTTTAAAAACAAAATTTGATCAGTTTTTAAACCACGTTGATAAATTGTATAAATTAAACCCCCACATAGCTATTACTATTTTAAAATATTGTCTTCTTGTACCTAGATTTACATACTTACTCCGCTCGAGTCCAGTCTGGAAATGTTCGGATATTTTACAAGATCTTGATAATAATCTTAAAATAGCTATAGAAAAATTCTAAATTTAAATTTAAATACAACAGCCTGGACTCAAGCTACTTTACCTATAAAATTTGGTGGCATTGGTGTGATTGTTTGGTTAACAGTGGTAGAGCCATGCGGCAGCTTTTGCTGTCGCACGGATGGGCCGGCTCGAACCGGGGTGGTACCACGACCTCACAGAATACCAGCGTGAAGTAGAGGTTTACCTCTGCGTCTCGCTTGGTGAGTGCAGGTGGCCGGAGGCCCTTTTTACTGGAAATGAGGCATTCCATCTTAGTCCTCACGGGTGACAACGCATCTGCATTTTGATTCCCAAACGAGGATAGATGTAGATGTCTATGGGCCGCAGCAACCACTTACCATCAGGTGGACTGTGTGCTCGTTTGTCACCCTTATCCTATAAAAAAAAAAAAGAAATCTTTCTAGCGTTGCATTGCCTTGCTTCCGTGCATAGTGTCAGTGACTTATGTAATATAATTTTAAATAATAAAGTAGACCTATGCTTTGCTACGGAGGCGGGGCAGACATGGCAAACGCTCTGTCCTGGTGAAAATGTTCCACTGGAAGTTAACCAACAAAAACAGTGGGATATTCCGTTCGTACAGGGCGTGCAGAAGGATTTGTTTCATAATTTCCATAGTGACCAAGATAAGGCACGCCTTCTAGCTGTTTCGACTAAGGAATCTAGTCACTGGTTACACGCTTTACCATCAAGTAATCTTGGTACATTACTTGATGCGGAAAGCTTACGCATTGCCGTAGGAATCCGACTAGGAGCGGCGATTTGTCAACCCCATCAGTGTCCCTGTGGTAGCAGCGTCGACAAGTTTGGGCTCCACGGACTTTCATGTAAGAAAAGCGGTGGTAGATTTTCACGACACAGTTCTTTGAACTATGTCATCCGAAGGGCTCTTGTCTCTATAAATGTTCCCTCGGTTTTAGAGCCTTGTGGAATATTTAGAGACGATGGCAGGAGACCCGACGGTATGACATTGGTCCCTTGGGAGAGAGGTAAAGCCCTAGTGTGGGATGCTACTTGCGTAGACACTCTGGCGGTCTCTCATCTCAGGGGTACCTCGTTTAGAGCCGGGGCGGCATCAGAGGCAGCTGAACTGAGTAAGTGGCGCAAATATGAGTCTCTGAGAGATGACTACATATTTGTACCATTTGCTGTAGAGACTATCGGTCCGTGGGGTCCACGTGCGGTGGAGTTCCTAAAGGAACTCCATCCGCGGCTGGTCGTTGCTGCTGGTGATAAGAGGGCTGGTTCTTTTCTCGCTCAAAGGCTAAGTATAGCAATTCAGCGGGGAAACGCAGCCAGCGTTCTTGGCACGATACCGCGGGGAGCAGGGCTGTATGATAATTAAGTTACTAGTTTTAGTTTTTTTTTAATTATA
The DNA here is from genome assembly GCA_033319125.1 of Parnassius glacialis. Taxonomy (NCBI): domain Eukaryota; kingdom Metazoa; phylum Arthropoda; class Insecta; order Lepidoptera; family Papilionidae; genus Parnassius; species Parnassius glacialis. The sequence goes on along the minus strand of JAVANC010000001.1, from coordinate 36,493,303 downwards.
GTTGTTAATATTGTATATAATAAAATATTGTATATAAAAAACAATTTAAAGTTACAACCCTATTGCTTCAATGGAGTGTAGGTAATTATGTCCTCAACTAGGCTTAGTTTCCATACTGTTCATATTTATTTACTGTGATCAGATGAACTGTGTACTCGTTTGACATCCTCATTCTATTAAAAAAAATGACGGCAAGTGATTTGCCCTCGAGCTAGGGCAAAGCGCTTGCAGTCATTTTTTTGAATGCAGCATGTTTATGAATAAATACAATAAAGGATAATTTTTAAAGGAGGATAATGTAGGGCACTGAATTCCGTCATAAATTGTTGAACAATTTTGGACAACGTCTATACACCTCAAGTGTTTATTTACACATGGACTTAAATAATTCATAAATTAAATTTTATTTTTTTCCCGATATATTACTTCAATGTTAGGGGGTTAATTTGCATCATGCTACCGGCGGCCATTTATTTCGACCTTTCTAACTTCATTTTAATAGACATTAAAGATATATATGTAATTTTATTATAAAATAGTTTAAGTTCTTCGGTGACATAATATGGAATGTTAAGAAATCATCTTACTCAACATACTCATCGATTCGCAAAAGTACCAAAAATCCTCATTTGCATTGCGTGAATAAATAAATCAGGTTTCTGACAAAAAATGAATATTAATTTTTTTTCTATGTGTGGTTATACCACAGTTTAAAGAGTACCATTCATTCGATTATGTACGATGAAACTTGTAGTTGTTACGAAGAATACTGACAATGCTATAAACCCAAGATTGCGACGCATGCCGAGCACAGCTAATATATATTTAAAAAAAATATCTTCGAGGTTAGTACCATGAAGTTCTATAACTTCATGGTTAGTACAGCACACACAGTAGCCGAGCACAGTTAATATAAATTTAAAAAAAATATCTTCGAGGTAATAATTATTTAATTTGATTAAATTTATTTAGTAATTACCGACAGTGTTGATTTAATTTTTTTTTTGTGAAATTATTCGTTTTTTTGAATTCTTTTTTTTTTTTTTTGGAAAATATTGTTTGCAGTCATAGACATGAACGTGGAAACTGGAAACAGAGGAATTAAAAAAAAAAACAGAAATTGCGCCAAAATAAATAGGCTTAATTCATAACTCGCGAAAAAGATATTAGTATTTACGATTAATATGTTCTACTTTCATAATGCCGCAAAATCATTCTTTTTATAATTGTTTACTTCAATGTATAAATCAAAATAGGGATACATCGATACTGCTAGTAAGTCAAGCGAGTGCTAACAAATATTTAACCTACTATTTTAAAAACGTAATTTACTTCAATTAACTTTTGATTCATACATTCTTTGTTACAGAATTTTGCTATTTCAATGCAATATGCCACAAAAAAGGACTTATATAAAATTTTGGAATTATTGCATGCCACAAATGATATGCAAGCGCAAGTTAAATTATTTTCTATCTTAGCCGCCTATATGGTATCAAATGTAATCATAACATAGTACTTTTGAAAATTTGTTACAGAGTATAATTTCGAATTTAATAAAATTGTAGGTTTACCATAGTTAAATACTGATAGCTATGTATATCCAGAGATGCCGATGAACTTAAAAAAGGCTCAATAAATATAGAAAACGAACAAAAAATGAGACAATTTAAAATATAAAATGGTGTTTTGGCTATAATTAAACAAAATATTTTTTTAATTATTACAGGGTGCAGATAGTGACGTAATAATAAAATTTAATCCTTTATATGACAAAATATGCGCGGTGTTGTCAAGAGGACTGCCCCTAAAGACCAATGTTACTCTTAATTTTCTTTCGGCACTCCTATATACCGACAACGAATGCGAATTCACAAAGCGTAGTACTCTAGTCTTATACGCCCAAAATATGCTACGATCTAGTGGCTGTCTAACCTCTATGTCTAATCTCTTCACCAGTTGTATGCTGGTAAGTTTATTATTTTATAATGTTTTTTTTATAGCAACCTATTTTAATGGTACTAGGATCAAATCACAACATTTAAAAACACAGATTATTGTTTTCTAGGTTTAATGTCTTAGTATACTCTAATGTATCATTATAGTCTATCGATTAACGTCCGTGATCGGTTACTACTTAGTACTTGCTACTTTCCTGTTTCGTACTCAGACACAGAACACTACTCCTGGCACTACTTCGAGTGTCGAACAGGTACGTGTCGAAATTTAGGTATACATATTTACCTGTGCCTGTGTGGCAACTTTGCGTTACCTACCAATACGACATATTTAATATAGGCTCACATTTAGAAAGGTTAACTACTAATATTACTATTATTTTTATGACAGAAAGGTGATAGAAAGTATCAAAATAACAAAATGGGGAAATCCAGCTTTTTTAAATACTTTTTTTAATAAAATGACAAGAATGTTACAAAACTACGCAGAAACCAAGAAAATGTAAAATTTTCGGACATTCCGTTTATCCACCCAATAAAATCCACCCTAAGGTGGATACTCCGAAACGCGTGTTTATCTATCCACCCCAGACTGGGTGGATAGCCGGAATTCACTTTTCTCGTACAGACTCGTACACTTTAATTATTAATTAATGTTTAATAACCACAAACTTAAACAATAATCATGTTATGTATTGCATTTAAATCTTATTGTTTTTCTTTATATTTAACGTCCGCACCAGGATTTTCTCCTGTATTGTGGGGGCAGTTTACATACAACAAATTAAACTCCCTCTTTCTAAATAATATTATATTATGTAATTTATACATTTTGCAATACGTCCAGGAAATTACAGTTTCATTATTGAGTAGACTTTTTATCCTGGTTAAATTCGTATCTTTTAATGTACATTTGCAATCGTTTTCTAAATTTCTTTGCTACAACTGTGCTAGCACTTCTTATTAGTTTCTGGCTAAAGACTAGGCGTTTTTAGCAAGCATTCCAAAAACTTTGGATGTTTGTCTTTAATTTAATTTAAAATTGTTTGTCAAGATGGTAATGAATTTGTAGTCCAGTGAGGCACTCCTTTTATTTCAGCGTTGACCTTTCAAACATGAAGTAGGTACAGCCACGCGGCAGCTTTTGCTGTCGCACGGATGGGCCGGCTCGAACCGGGGTGGTACCACGACCTCGCAGAATACCAGCGTGAAGTAGAGGTTTACCTCTGCGTTCCGCTTGGTGAGTGCAGGTTCAATGCAGGTTCCAATTTCCTTGAACAGAAGACTACCCCAGGAGGGTACCAGAACCCTTGGAGAATCCCTCGCTGAGCATCCACGACTAAACCACTCCACTCCTGGGCGTGAGTGCTCAGGCTGCCCCGCGTATTCGGGGGGGGGGGGGGGGCTAAATTCCGCTCGCGACTAATACTGTTAGGGGCAAGCTGAGTAATAACACCAAGGCGACCCCTTTCACGCTATCCGTGAATTTTTGTAATATCAGGGGACTTCATTCCAACCTTAACGCTGTCCATTACCATCTAGAGATGGCGAAGCCGGCCTTGCTCTTTTTAACCGAGACTCAGGTGTCCTCTCCGGCTGATACTTCATATCTCTCTTACCCGGGGTACAAATTTGAACACTCCTTTGTGCCCTGGCCTGAAGTTTGCGTATACGTCAGGGAGGACATCTGTTTTTGACGCCTCGGCAGTCTTGAAGGTACGAACATGTCCATCCTATGGCTGCGCGTAGACAGCGACGACCATCCCCGCGTCTACGGGTGCCTCTATAGGTCCCATAGCGGTAATGCCGACACAGACCGACTCATCGACCACGTCCAAATGGCTGCAGACTCCGTGCTACAACAGATTCCATCCGCAGAGATCGTGATACTCGGTGATTTTAACGCCCACCACGCTGAATGGCTTGGTTCTCGTTTAACCGATAATGCGGGGAGATCTGTTTATGACTTTGCCTTGGCATATGGTCTGACACAACTGGTTACTTCGCCTACGCGGATCCCAGATGTGGAGGATCAGGACCTTCCCTGTTGGGCCTTCTGCTGACCTCTCATCCGGACGGATATCAGGTCTCCGTCGATTCCCCTTTAGGCTCTTCGGACCATTGTCTGATCCGGAGTACGGTGCCACTCACGCTCCCATCGCAGTTGCGATCTGCAGCTTGCCGCCGTGTTTGGCACTATAGGTCGGCCGATAGGGACGGGATGCGGTCGTTTCTTGCATCCTACCCTTGGGGGTTTGCTTCTCGCCGGAAGATCCCAGCGTTGTTGCCGATTCTGTTGCTGATGTGGTACTTCAGGGTATGGAACTTTTTATTCCATCCTCTGTGGTGCCCATCAGAGGCAGATCTCAGCCATGGTTTGGTCGCTCCTGTAAACTAGCATCACGCTATAAGCAGGAGTGCTACCAGGCCTAGGCTGACGCATCAACGTCCCGGGATGTAAACACCAGCGCTCTTAAAAAGAAGCATAACTCCGCCTCCAGGTCCTTCAAAAGTGTCATTGCCAAGGCAAAGTCAGAGCACATCGGCAGAATTGGCGAAAAACTAGTTCGCCTCCCTTCGGAAACACGTGCATTCTGGTCTCTCGCCAAGGCTGTCGAAGGGAACTTCTGTCAGCTATCTCTGCCATCTCTGCACAGGGTGGACGACTCACTGGCCCATGACGCAAAGGAGAAAGCCGATCTGCTAGGCTCTCTTTTTGCTTCCAACTCTACTCTAGATGACGGGGGAGAACACACCGCCGAACATCCCGCGGTGTGAGTGCACCATGCGGGAAGTGCTGTTTACACAGTGCTTGGTGCGTAAAGCACTCCTCTCCCTGGACGTCAACAAGTCGAGTGGGCCTGATGGAGTCCCACCTATTGTGCTGAAGACGTGTGCTCCGGAGTTGGCACTGGTTTTAAGGCGTCTTTTTTGGTACTCCTACTCCCTAGGCGTTGTCCTGGACTCATGGAAGACAGCTTTGGTGCACCCGATCCCTAAAAAAGGCGACCGCTCAGATTCGTCCAACTACAGGCCTATCGCTATCACCTCCTTGTTCTCCAAAGTAATGGAAACGATTATTAACAGCCAGCTCATGCGGTACCTTGAGGATCACCAGCTGATTAGTGACCGCCAGTACGGTTTCCATCGAGGTCGCGCAGCTGGTGATCTTCTGGTCTACCTGACCCATAGATGGGCGGAGGCAGTGGAGTCCAAGGGGGAGGCGTTGGCCGTTAGTTTGGACATAGCGAAGGCTTTCGATCGGGTTTGGCACAAAGCGCTTCTTTCGAAGCTACCTTCCTATGGGCTTCCCGAGAAATTGTGCAATTGGATCACCAGTTTTCTTGCAGATCGGAGCATCAAGGTCGTAATAGACGGTGCATGCTCCGATTACAAGCCCATTAACGCTGGTGTTTCACAAGGCTGCGTGCTATCACCAACGCTGTTTCTTCTGCATATCAATGATATGTTGCAAACTAGTAACATTCATTGCTATGCAGACGACAGCATTGGTGATGCTTTATACAACGGCCGTGCCAATATTTCTTGGAAAAACGTCACCGAGTACCGGAACAAACTTGTGTCTGAATTCGAGACTTTGTTGAACAAAGTCTCAGACTGGGGGCGACTAAATCTAGTCCAGTTCAATCCCCAGAAGACATAAGTTTGCGCGTTTACCGCTAAAAAGATTCTCTTTGTCGTATCTCCTCAGTTTCAAGGCACCCCCCTTGTTGCCTCAGCCAGTATCGGTATCCTCGGTGTCGACATATCGAGTGACGTGCTGTTTCGTAGTCACTTGGAAGAGAAGGCGAAATTGGCCTCTAAAAAGCTTGGCGTGCTCAGCAGAGCGGGACAGTATTTCATGCGGGCACACCGCTTGCAACTTTACAAGGCGCAGGTTCGGCCTCACATGGAATACTGTTCCCATCTCTGGGCAGGGGCTCCCCAGTGCCAGCTCCTTCCACTTGACCGCATCCAGCGCAGAGCGGTTCGAATCGTCGACGACCGAGTTCTTTGCGATCGGCTTGACTCACTGGCACTGCGTAGAAAGGTTGCATCTCTTTGCGTATTTTATCGCATCTACCACGGGGAGTGCTCTGAGGAATTGTTCGGACTAATTCCAGCCGCTCAATTTCACCATAGCACATCGCGGCAAAACCTGCGATACCATCCATATCATCTGGATGATTGGCGGACCACCACTGTGCGATTAAGAAGAAGTTTTCTCCCTCGCACAACTTCCTTGTGGAATCGATTACCACCAGCGATTTTTCCGGACCGATACGACTTAGGGGCCTTCAAGAAAAGAGCCTACTCCTTTTTAAAAGGCCGGCAACGCATCTGCGATTCTCCTGGTATTGCGGTTGTTCATGGGCGGCGGTAGTCACTTACCACCAGGTGAGCTGCATGCTCGTTTGCCCCCTCTCCTATAAAAAAAAAGGTATGTATATATTTTTTATAGGTACTACTAAGTATCTTGGGACAGTTATTATCATGTTTCTATAAATTACTGTAGCTGTGTACCTACAGCTACAGTAATTTATAGAAACATGATAATAACTGTCGAGGGAGGAAATCGGAAGAAAAATAATATACGAATTCCGATCATCCACCCCGTCTGTGGAGGATAGATGAATACGCGTTTCCGAGTATCCATCCTAGGGTGGCTATTTTAGGGACGATAAACGGAATTGCCGAATTTTTTTATACATTCAGTAAGTTTTACTTTTTTAAGATTATTTTAAGTATTGAAAAATAAGGAATGAAGTTTTTAATGTAGTTATTCAGACATTCTAAATTGTTAACTTGAACCTGTGATATTCCTAATTTAAATGAAGTAATTAAAAACCGACTTCAGGAAGTAGTAAGAATATCATCGGTTTTTATTTTAATTTTAAGTTTATTAATTCCCTACCTTAAACGTAGGTTCAAAACTATTACCAAACCGAATCCGTTAACTCTGGTTCCACGTGGTCTTGTTGATACTATCCCTGGAGTGTTTATGTAAAGCATTAAGCGCGGTGGGAGAGCAGTCCCCACCTGCCGTAACCAGAGGGCGACCAAAAATCCGAAAATGTGGAAGTGAGCATAGATGCCTGTGCTTGTTATGCATAAAAGGGAGAAGGGGCTTTGCAGCTTGAAGCGAATATAGAGCGAGCTATAGAGCATATATTCAATGTCAAACTGCTATCTACATAATTGAGTTAACTTCTATCTGTTTTGTTTCCTGGACAAATTTATTTAAAAACTAGCTGTTCCCCGCGACTTCGCCCGCGTGTTATTTGGGGTTTTAATTTTTTTGCGCGGAACCCTAATTCTTTTTCTAAAACAAAAGTAGCCTAAGTTACTCCTTGTGACATCAGCTATCTGCCAGTGAAAATTCCTTCAAAATCGGTCCAGCCGTTTCGGAGATTAGCCGGAACAAACAGACAGACAGACGGACAGACAGACAAAAACTTTAAAAATTGTAGTTTTGTTATTAGTCTTTATATATAAAAATTACGTGTCACGTTGTTTGTCCACGATGAACTCTTAAACTACTGAACTGATTATAATGAAATTTTGCACACTGTGTGCAGTTTGGTCCAACTTGAGAGATAGGATACATTTTATCCCGATAAGTGACGCTCAATATTTTTTTATTACGAATTTAAGAATTTTTATATGAAGGGTCGTCGAAAAGGGCAGAACAATGTCTGCCTGGTCAGCTAGTACCATATATACTTTCATATGAATTTAGTAAAAAGCTGTAATTTTGACATTACAACCAGACACTTCAATTTTATTTATTTGTATAGATATCAAAAATTATACTTTGGTATCCCGTGATTTTCCTTCGGAGATCTTCTCTTTCTCAATTGCTTCCTACCTTTCGTCCGTAATTTAAGTGCAGCCATAACCTTAAATATATTTTTTTTTTACTAAAGAAGTATGCTTCTCCGCAATTTGGTTTCCACGCTGGGGGATCTTTCTGTTTAATGACGACTTAGAATAATTCAAAAAGCTGAAACAAAAACTGAGAGTATAGTGTTCAAAAATTATATTACTAACTAGCTGGCCAGGCAGATGTTGTTCTGCCATTTTCGACGACCCTTCATATAAAAATCCTTAAATTCGTAATAAAATAATATTGAATGTCACTTATCAGGATAAAAACTATCTTATCTCTCAAGTTGGACCAAACTGCACAGATTGTGCAAATTTCATTGAAATCAGTTCAGTAGTTTAGGAGTTCATCGCGGACAAACAACGTGACACGTAATTTTTATAAATATAATGTTCAAAAGCCGCCTAAAGTTAATAAAAGTTAAATTGTTAGCTTTTTTATTAAAGCGGCTTATAAGTAGGTACTTATAATAAAATCACTGTATAATATTACAAGGTAGCGTCACGTCAAACGTCAATAAATGATGTACGGATCCATAGTATGGTGTTTTATCAAAACGTTATATATTATATAAAACAAGAATTTTTCATAAAAAGCATCAAATTGCATTCAATATTGAATTTAACACAATCATGATCAATCGTGATTAGAAACTAGTGTACAATTGTTTAACCAGATTTCAGAACACTGCCCAGAATTGAACCATCAAAATAATTAATTTGATCAATGTAATATTAATCGTCTTATTCCATAAATAAATAAGAAATGAAAGAAAGAATAGTCGTCACCATAGATAGGGTCCGCTTTGCGGTTCATTCTTAATTATTGTCTAGTGATAGTTAGATGACCCGGTGTTTAACGTAGTCCATCGTATAACTTAAACGTTTATATAACCAAAGCATCGTAGGCAAAGTAAAGTATCTTAAAATCTATAAACTAAAAATGCTTACTACATGTAATTAAAAAAGTTGTTTGTGAACTTGGCTGCAGCATCAGGACACATGGGGAGCACTTTGCCGTTGCCTTGTAGAAGCGTGTCGATGCCATGAAGCCAATCAGAACTATTGCTCGCATCTTATCCCTCTGGTAAGTATGAAGTATGTAAATTTAACAAATCATCATTCATCATCATTACAGCCCTTCATAAGTCCACTGCTGAACATAGGCCTCCCCCAAGGAATGCCACAAAGCACGGTCCTGAGCCACCTGCATCCATCGACTTCCTGCATGTCTTACCAGGTCGTCACTCCATCTAGTGGGGGGTCGCCCTACACTTCGCCTACCGGTACGAGGCTGCCACTCGAGAACCTTTCTTCCCCATCGGTTGTCGATTCTTCGAGCTATATGGCCGGCCCACTGCCACTTCAGCTTACTAATCCGTTGGGCTGTGTGGGTTACTCTGGTTCTACTGCGGATGTCCTTATTTCTAAGTTTATCACGCAGAGACCCCGAGCATAGCCCTCTCCGTAGCTCGCTGGACGGCCTTGAGCTTCCTCATACGGCCAGCTGTGAAGGACCACGTCTCAGATCCGTAAGTCATCACTGGCAACACGCACTGGTTGTACAATTTCGTTTTCAGGTTTTGAGATATGTCTAACAAATCCTAATAATAAATCCACTAGTACAATGAACCGTGTAGTGGCGGTGTAAGAATATCCATATCGTCCCGTTAGTCTCGTAAGAGGCGACAGAGTTAAGCAAACTAGAAGATGAGCAGCAGCGTCTTCCTAATAACGTTTGGAAAATAAAAACCCGCCTGTCACGACGGTGTTGCCAGATTTAAGAAAAATTGTTTCGTATTTCGTTTCGTATTGTCATAGCGGTCCATGTGTCCGTTTCGAATTTTACGTTTAGTTTTTAAATATCAGCAGTGCAAATATCAGGTGTAGGTATTTATTTTAATTTTATAAATTCCATAAAGTATAAATTCGGAAAAAAGAATAAGTGAATAAGTATATATTTAAAAAAAAATGAGAAAAAATGCTAGTGAGTAGCCATGCTGCAGCTATATTTCTGGTATAATTGTAACACGAATGGGTCGGCTCGACCGGGCAAGGACCACGCGCTCACAGAATACCAGCGTAAAATAGCAGCTTAACGCTGCTGTGTTTCGTATGGTGAGTGTAGAGAAAAGGAGACTCATTTTACTGGAAAAGAGGCATTCCATCTTAGTCCTCACGGGTGACAACGCATCTGTATTTTAATTCGTAATCGAGGATAAATGTAGATGTCTATGGGCCACAGCAACTACTTACCATCAGGTAGACTGTGTGCTTGTTTGTCACCCTTATCCTATAAAAAAGAAGGTTCAGAATAAGTAATATAGCCAAATGGTGAAGTAAAATTAATTAAAAAGAAACCTCAAACACTCTGTTCTTTGAATCTTTTAAATTCAAAATACGTGTTAATGCATTATTTCAACGGATTGTCAGCTTTTCTCCAATAAAACTGCGACACCTTACTTAGTTAAGAGCTTAAGAGCCCTCTTACATTTCGGCGTTTCGCAAATTTAGGTATTTTACGCACCGAGCGGGCGGCAATCTACGCGACCGATACTTTCTTTCATATCTATTCACTCGCTCGCACTATAATACTGTGAGTATGGCAATTAAACGATCTTGATCTTCCATAATACAAAGTTTTCTTAGGATGGACTTCAGTGGATGGAATATTTTTTGGTGTGGCATTTTAATGTTATCTTATTAATTTATTATTATGTAATTTATTATTTATTATTATATACCATTTTGATATATTATTCATTATTTATGAAATTTAGTGTCAAAATAAGTACACATAAATATTTCAATTGTTACGCTGTAATCGAATGTTAATAATCGATTATGTCTACTACCGGTAGAATAGTGGTATAAATAAATAAACGGTTGCAACCTGTTTTAATAAATATAACAACCAAATGTAACTAATATTTTTTTAATCGGTACTTACAGTCAACTATACTATATTTTTTATAAGAAAAATATTTGCTGCGACGGCATTGACCGAACTTTTCTCGATTCGATAATTTCAGGCAGTACACACTTTTCATAAAAAGCTTGTAACTTGGGTAACATATTGAAAATCTAAAATTGGTCGTATTTGTAAATTTTTAGTACTTTTACTGCATTAATCTGGGCCAATACATATTATGGAAAGTATTCAGACATTTTTATTTGCTAAATGAAGCTGGCCTTGGATTTGGTAAAACCAGTCATTATTTTGATTTAATGTTACACTTGAATCACTGAATTTATAACCTTTAACTTTTTTTTTGTCGAAAGGCCGTATCAAAATCTATTCCGAAAGCTGAAATAGGATATTTAACTTCAATAAGACCGTTGCTGTATAAACCATTAGGTGAAGCCCTCAAATAACAATGATCGAGGTCAATGAATAGACCACATTTTTCTATAATAATATTTTTTTGTTTGCTCAATTGTGCACATGCTGCAGACTCGTTGTCCCTACCATGTTTAATGGAAGAGACGTGATCTAAATTATAACTATATAAAATAGTTTTAAACCGATCGATCAAAAATTGCGGTCGTAGTTGACAATGTTCTAGTATGCAGGCAATCGACGCACACTACAGTAGTATCGAAACCATGCAGCGCCCGAAATAAACTGACGTAGGTCAGCCCTCGGCAAGCGCTCGCGCGTTAATGATCTCAGATGGCCGACGCAGTTAATTATATAGTACTTTTATTTAATTAATTATAATATAATAGTAACGATTTTAAAAGTAAAAATAATAGCATAGTTTAAGCAAATGTTGATGATTATTTTGGTATAAATTTTACGTCTAAGTGATGTAGAACTTCGGAAATATGGAGGCTTGCATCGAAGCTTTTTTGGTCGTTTTTTGAATTATGTCGATTTTTTTTCCTAGTGTGAAAAGCATATAACGAAAATGTATTCCATTATTATTAAAGTGTAGGATATTTGGGACATAAAAATATTTTTTTTGATGGTCGATATTCAATAGAATCTACAAATTAGAGCTCCCAAATCATGTCTTCGAGAGTTTTTGCCTAAACATGCATCGGGAGAATGATTATTACTGATTAAATAAATAAATTATCTAAAATCCATTCCGAGCTTATTTGAGGAGAGAAAACGAACTATTTTTACTAAGTAATTGTTATTTCAAGAAATGAACGATAAACATAAAATTTCAACGAGGAAACCTTGTAATTTCGCGTTTTTTTGTAATACGCCTCTTAACTGTTTAATCACTATATTTGTTGCTCAATTACACTATCAAACTGTATATGAGCGTTTTTAACACACTATACTTTACTTTTACAAAGAAGACTTTATTTTAATTTCACTTTGCTCACAATCTTTCGAATCACTTAATTTCACAACAGACTTAGCTATTACAACCTTTTCAGCACCACTGTACGTATTCAACTCCCGGGCGTGTCAAGTGTAGGCGCTTTTATATTATGACTCGATTTTAGAATTAATGCAAGGTAGTTTGAAATGGATTCATATTGATATTAATTGTGAAGTTTGCTATGTAATATTGCATAATGATTATTTATCTAACAGGATAGTACATATTATGCCAAAGTTAATGTTTGGCTTATTCTTAAATATTTTATAATAGTACATTGCACACGCTTTTCAGTGCGTACAACGATGTCAGCACGGAAATGAATACTTGTTTGAATTGCTACAAAGTTTATTAAGTAACAACGAACATAACATTCGATTGTTTTATGAATGTGGCGGCAAAAATATATTTGCTAGGTTTGTATGAATTTATCGATATTTTTTTTGTTGTATTTTCCTGATTGGGATTTTTTTTAGCAAAGAAACAATTCTAACAGAAGCACTGTCCTCGGCTGATGAAGAATAGGAAACTAAATTTTTTATTTTATTTTGTAGACAATTCTTAAAATATGATCAATGCTTGCAACTCTTAAACACAATTGTATTAAACACTGTCTTCAAAAAGAAACTCTTGGAAGAAACAAACATTTTATATAATTTGGAACATTTAAAACAATTGTATGGCCCTATGTCTCAGGTGATTATTGTAGATTACATTTACAGAATACCTTAAATAATAAAAATATAATTAATTTAGTATAATAGCATCAAAACTGACCTTTTTCCAACACTATTATTGTAGGTAGGTCAATGGGTCACAATAATTTTGTATAACATGAATTTAAGCCATAAAGGTAAGAAACTGTGATTAAAATTTGTAATAATGATTCTTAGAACAATATTCTGATATTAACTATAAATCATCGATTTTGATTCCCAGGATTTAAGAAATATGCAGAAAAAAATAAAACAAGTATGTTTGAACATAAAAGCGATATCGTGTTTCAAAGTAAATGTGATAATAATGACGATACAACAGAGTTATTCCAGAACGTTATAAATGAAGTTTTTAATTTTGAAGCTATAAAAAATTCTAATACTCATAAAATATCGAAAATATACAAACGTAATATAAAGAACAATATACAAACAGAAAAATACTTAAATAAAACAAAAGACCTAAATATGTGTAAAACAAACAATACCATTTTACGAAATATTAAGAATTATCCGCATCAATTTGACAACCCACCACTCTCCTTTTTGCAACGTAAAAATTCTGATAGAAATTCGATGAATTATAATTATAGTGAAAATCAAAAAGATTTCAGTATCACAAAAAGTATTTATAATCAAATTGACTCCAGTTTAGAGAAATCTCCCGCAAAGTTGAATTATACAGAACTTTATGCTGAGAAAAGGGTTACTAACACTAAAGAAGTAAAAAAGGAAAGTATCTCAGACTTCAGCTTTAGACCACAATTTGTATCCACGCCTAAAAATATTTATAGAAATGTGAGCAGGACGAATATTTCACACATATCTTTAAGAAAGTCACCAATAAACAAAAGTTATAAAAATCGACGATTACAAACTAGCCATATTGAGAGAATAAAAACCGATTGTAAGAAAGTTAATATCAGTTGTCAACAACGCACAATTGGTGCTAGGTTATTCGACGCTATAAATGAATCTTGTACAACAATAATAAAGAGTGTTAGAAATGTATTCAAAACAAAAAAGATCGAAAAACCCCATAAAGAAACATTCGATAACTCGAACATTGGTGATGTGGATATTCCACACTGCTCTAACAGTTTCACGAACTATATGCGAAAAAGAGAAGCTCTACTTAATGAAGAAAACAGTGATTTGACTAATAACAGGGACAGTTTCCACAAGGAGTGCACCACTTGTAATGATACATTCACCCTTCAAGGAAAATTCGCAAGCGATGACTTCTTAAAAGAAACCGTTAAAAAGCTTAAGTTAGGGATTAATTTATACGGTTGTGACTTTAAGGTGATGGCAGATTTTTAATTAAATCGTAAGTAGTACCTATATAAATATCTTAAGTAAAATTCTATATAAATTATTTTATTTGCAGAAAATATCGAAAGCGCTATGGCCTCACGAAAGTTACATGACGCCTTCCGTTCTGTACAATTTGTACCGTAAATTAATTATTAAATAATTGTTAAATTATTAAATTTGACATTATCATAGAAGCATCAATTTTCATTCATTAAATTAATAGGTGAAAAAAATGTTTAATAAATATAACGTGGTCAACATTTTTATGTTTAAGTGAAAAATTGCAATACATATTTTAAGGAAATTTTGTTTTACTATTCTTGTTTTTATTTTATTACCATTTTTATAAAAACTTAAACTAAAAACTGAAATTAACATACAGTCCTACTCCCCGCGGCATAGCTTATACTTAGCTAATGCCAAGAACACTAACTATTTAATACGTTTCCTCGTTGAATAGCTATATCTACTTAGCCTCTAAACGAGAAAATATGTTTTACTTAGAGTGAATCCGACCAAACGAGAGTAAATTTTATCCTAAGAATAGCAAGCCTATACAGGAAAACGTGTGATGCTCTGAAAGTTTTGGGTAAGTCATATAAATATATATATATACTAGCTGACCAGGCAGACGTTGTTCTGCCCTTTCTGAACGACCTTTTGCTTTCCCAAAAAAAACTCCTGAAATTAGCAATAAAAAAATTGAGGGTCACTTATCTGGATAAAACTATCCTATCTCTCAAGTTGGACCAAACTGCACACAGTCTGCAAAATTTTTTTTGAAATCGGTTCTATCTGTTGAATACTTACAGCAACACGTGGTGGTTATACTACTAAATTGTACTCGTAGCTTATATTAAATGTTTGTATTTTTAACATAGCGCTATCTATTAAATATTTACTCAATCCAGTCAACAGGTATCGTCATCTGACAGAATCGTTTGGAGCTAACAGATAATTGTGACTATCAAATAATAGACAAATAATTTTCAATAAAATAATTTTGTATTGCGACTATAAATTCAGATGTAAGCTATCCTATCTTTTAAGTTGGACCAAACAGCACATTGACCAAAAATTTAATTGAAATCAGTTCAGTAGTTTAGGAGTCCATCGCGGACAAACAACGTGACACGTACTTTTTATATATAAAGATATATAACAATTTCTATGTAAACTCATAATATATTATTTATTGGTATTCAAAGTAAATAAATTTAAAAAGAAATTTAAACACTTTTTCATTTGTTAAAGACAAACATAAATATTATAGGTCTTATCGCCTCTTCTGGCTCCGTAATTTTTTTTTATAGAAGAAGGGGCAAATGAGCATGCGAAAAACGTGACATGCAACACCAGGGGAATTGCAGATGCGTTGCCGGCCTTTTAGGAAGGTGTAAGCTCTTTTCTTGAAGGTTCCTAAGTCGTATCGGTCCGGAAAAATCACTGGTGGTAATCGATTCCACAAGGAAAATGTGCGAGGGTGAAAACATCTTCTAAATCACACAGTGGTGGACCGCTAATCATCCAGATGGTATATTTGTTTGTTTAAATTGAGCGGCTGGAATTAGTCCGTACAATTCCTCAGAGCACTCCCCGTGATAGATGCGATAAAATACGCAAAGAGATGCAACATCTCTACGCAGTGCCAGTGTACAGTGTATCGAGCCGATCAGAAAGAACTCCACACATTACACAATAGACTACCCCAGGAGGGTACCAGTAGCCCTGGAGAATCCCTCGCTGAGCATCCACGACCATGTTATTCCAATCCTGAGCGTGGGTGCTCAGGCTGCCCCGCGTATTCTGGGGGGGGGGGGGGGGGGGGCAAAATTCCGCTCAAAAACATAACTGCTCGGGGCAAACTGAGCAACAATACCAAGGCGACCCCTGCCACGCTATCCGTGACTTTCTGCAACATCAGGGGACTTCACTCTAACCAAAACGCCGTCCACTACCATCTCGAGACGGCGAAGCCGGCTTTGCTCTTTCTGACCGAGACGCAGGTTTCCTCTCCGGCTGATATTTCGTATCTAGAAGAAAGAAAGAAAGAAAAATATTTATTTGGTACACAAACGTAAAAAACACTAAGAGACATAAACAGAGTAATTTAGTTACAAAGAGAAAAAAATATTTTATGCTATTAGTGCACCAAAAAGGTTTCCACTCAGCGTTAAATTCACGAAGTTTAATAATAAAAAACTTCATGAAAGCTGATTTTCAGTGGAACCTATATGTATAGAAGAAGGTAGATGGCGATACCGTCAGCTTACCCAAATATCTTAAAAACCAAGTAACAGATCTTAAAACTATGAAATAACGATGGTAAAAACAAAAAACGAAAACAACAAGGTTATAAAAAATCATAATAAAAACCAACAAAAGTACATGTGTGTGTGTGTGTGTGTGAGTGTGTGTGAGTGTGTGTGTGAGTGTGTGTGTGTGTGTGTGAGTGTGTGTGAGTGTTTGAGTGTGTTAGTGTGTGAGTGTGTGTGAGTTTGTGAGTGTGTGAGTGTGTGAGTGTGAGTGTGTGAGTGTGTGAGTGTGTGTGAGTGTGTGTGTGTGTGTGTGTGTGCGTGTGCGTGTGTGTGCGTGTGTGTGTGTGTGCGTGTGTGTGCGTGTGTGTGTGTGTGTGTGTGCGTGTGCGAGTGCGTGTGAGAGAGGGATGTGGAGACAGGGATAGAAAATGATGAGTGACAACTAAGTGCTAGACTTTTGTAAGGAGAGCAAAAATATTTTAAATTTTATGGTATTTATGGTTTTCGAGTTTCTTATCGGGAGGGGGGGGGGGGAGAATATCATTCCAGCACTTAGTAGCGGAAAAACAAAACCTACCACGGAAAGCAGCAGTGTTATACGGTGTGTAATTAAGTCGCGATGCTGCTCTAACGCAACGCTGTGAGAAATTGAGCTTGTCGTATAAGTAAGAAGGTTCCCCAGTTTTAACCACTCCGAAGAGCAGGGAGGCGAGGTGAAGCTTCCGTCTGGTGGACATGTTCATCAAGTCACGTCGGTTTAGGAATGGAGTGACATGAGATCGAGGTGGTATTGAAAAACAGAAACGTGCGCAAGCATTTTGTATTCGTTGTAACAGTTTTTTAGTTCTTGACACGATAAGAACTTTGACAAGATGAGAGTTTCACACAACTTAATGCGCATATCCACAGTCAAGTACTCGCGAATTTTATATAAGACTTTAAGTCTATAGAAACAGTTACGCATTGTCTCTATAACATGTTCCTCCAAGCGCAACCTGTCATCCATAATCAATCCCAGGTTCCGAGCTTCCGATACGCGATCAATGGGACAACTGTCAACAGAAATTTGGGGATTCCAAGCTAGGATGTTGTCAATTTGTTTACGTGTTCCGAGCAACATGTACTTTGATTTAGAAGGGTTAATTACCAAACTGTTGTCACTGCACCATTTTGAAATACATTTCAAATCAGCTTGAATTTTACTAATTGCCAACTCTGTATCGCAAGGTTTAAACGATATAAATAATTGGAGGTCGTCAGCGTATAAGTGATACTTACTAAACTTGATTGTAGTAACGATATCTGATATGTATAATATAAAAAGTAGTGGCCCTAAAATAGAGCCCTGTGGTACCTCTAACAACAGGAATTGTTGACGATACCATATCAGAGCCGTTATCACCGGATATTTTAACGTACTGCAGACGATTGGAAAGGTAACTTGTAAACCACTTTATAGTGGAAATGTCGAAACCATAGTAGGCTAATTTAGAGAGAAGAAGCGTTATGTTTATCGTATCAAATGCACGGGAAAAATCAAGCAAGACCAATGAAGTACCTTGCCCACTGTCCCGTGCTGTTAAAACTTCGTCCACGACATCCAACAATGCCGTAGTAGTACTACGAGACCTTCTGAAGCCGGATTGTTTTTCAGGTAGGATTTTATTTTCTTCTAGGTATTTTGTCATCTGTGTACAGACAATTCTTTCTAAGATCTTGGACATGAATGGTAGAATACTAATTGGACGAAGCTCCCCATAGTTACTTGGGTTTGGTTTCTTTGGAATCGGTTTCACAGACGCTACTTTCCATTTTTCGGGAAAAACGCTCGTTCTAATAGATTCGTTAACCAATCTCGTAATTAGTTTCAGAGTTTTTGGTAAAGTAAGCAATATCATATTTAAAGTAATGCCATCATCACCCCGTGCATTTGTTTTAAATGATTTTATTACGTTTAATACCATTGTTTCATCAACTGTCAAAGTATTAATGCCAAATCTATCAAATTCAAAGCGAGTTAAAACTGACAATCTAATGGGGTTTTCACTGATGTCGGGAAGTTTAAGAAAGTATGTATTAATATCTTCAGGGTTACATAAATGGGATGCCATATTACAGTCCTCTTTCTTAAAGTTGGCAACACTTTGTTTGATATTTTTCCATAAGAGTTTTGGCTTGTTAGTAAAATTGATATATTTATTGAAATATGCTATTTTTTCGCTACGTATTGCCGAATTTACAACGTTCTTCAGATCTTTATAGAATTTTATGTGAATATCTAATTTAGTAGTTTTACATTTAGCGTGTGCCCTATCGCGTAACTTCATCATTTCTTTAATAGTAAAGGTTATCCATGGATGTGATTTATTTCTTACTAAACAAGTTCTCATAGGAGCATGTATATAAAAAAGTTGAAGTGTTATTTTTGTAAAATTTTCCACTATTTTATTTAAATCATCATTTATTATATTTTCCCATTCTATACATTCCAAGTCCAGATTAAAACTGTTAATGTCAATGTATCTTAATGGTCTGTAAGTAATTAATTTAGGAGGTCCTCTAATATTTTTAATATTTAACTGGCATCTCAATAGCGCGTGACTGCAAAGATCGGGAATATGATTAATAGATACACAATATACATTCGTATTGACACATATTAAATCAATTAAAGTTTCACTATTTCCTGTGAAATGGGTCGGCTGGTTCACATACTGAGTAAGTTTCATGTAGTTAAAGAAATTTTGTAACTTTTGCGCGTTATGTTTATACGTATGTAACAAGTCAATATTGAAATCTCCAAGTAAGATGGTATGTTCGTAATTAGCTATAGAGGAAATCGAATCTGTAAGTACGTCGATAAATTTGTCTACATTAAGCCAAGACCCCCTTGGTTTGGTATGCTGTACCAATGGCTACCTTGATACTATTAACACTGAGCCCTATCCACATCTGCTCAACAGAGTCGTTGTTACCTATTAAAATTCTACGAGCAGTGATACCAAGCCTAATATAAAATCCCACACCACCTCCTCGCATACGGACTTTAGATGAACGTGGTAGGTGAACTAAGCGATAACCTGGTGGCGATGGTGCACGCTCTTCCTCCCCTTGCTTAAGCCATGTTTCATTTATGGCTAAAATATCCATGTCGAATCTCGATATCGCTGCGAGAAACTCATCATGGCGGGTTCCCAAGGAGCCAGCATTTAAAAACCCGATTGATAATTTTTTATTTTTTTTAAATTTAAAAACAATAGCATACGAAATTTGGCAGTACTTACAATGATCTAAGAAATTGCACAGCAGTGTTAAGTGACGCCATCCAATGCACAAAATAAAATAAGTAGAATAATTATTATTTTCATAGAGTATATAAAATAGTGTATGGAATATGTGATTTGTTAAGTGTATGTAGGTAACGTCAATATGTATGGGGAGAATACAATGCAACGTGAGAGAATAACAACAATTAAATAAAGATTTACAATAAAAGTGGATGGCAAAATGATTAGCATTAAAAATGAGATCATATTTAGGACCGAAGAATACTATGGCCCAAAAATTTTAATTAAGTCGCTTTCAAAGCGCACTTGATTTATTATTTATTTATTTATTTAGATAGATACACCATCGACAATATCAATATGCATTGTTACGAACGAAATACAATTTTTTTAGACAAAGGATATGTCTTTACAGGTGTATACAACATTATATGAAATAAAACTAAACAACATACAAATAAACTCTAAACAAACACAAATCAAACTAATTGAGCAAAAGCACCACTACTAGTAAAAAAAAAATTGCAATAAATAATAGTTTAGAATCATTAATCGGGCAAGGTAGGTAATTGTAAGTCTTTACATTTTCTTTTGAATACACGTTCGGGGTCGCTAAAGATGTCGATGTCATGATTGTTTAAGCTGTTATAAGTTCGCATACATCTGTTTAACGGTGAAAACTTACCAATATTGGTTCTACTGAAGGGAATATTTAATAAATTGGTAATTGGGTGTCTAGGAATATGATAGGGGATTTTAAGGCACACTTGCTGCAATAAACTGGGTGAAATTAACTTACCATGTAGAAGTTTATGTAGCGTCATTAGGTCTAAAAGTTTTCGTCGGTCTGCCAGTGAACTCATTCCGAGATGAGATAGCCTAGATCTATAGTCAGTATAGTATGGACAGTTTTGAAATTTATAAGCGATGAATCGAGTGAAGTTTTTTTGAATACGCTCGATTCTGTCAACGTGTATTTTATAAGAAGGATTCCATATCACTGTGGCATATTCTAAACTGCTACGAATTAATGCATTGTAGATAGTTATCAGAGTCTGAGTATTTTTGAAGTCATTACATGCACGTTTAATAAAACCTAACATTTTCCATGAACGCGTTACCACGTGATCTATATGTTCTATAAATCTAAGTTTGTTATCAAGAATTAGCCCAAGATCACGGGCGGATGAAGATTCACTCAATATGTCTTTATTAATGGAGTAACAAGAAGCAATAGTAGATTTATTTCTTGTGAATTTAATGTAGGTACACTTACGAGGATTAAGTTTCATTTTGTTACTTATGCACCATTCATAGATGGAATCAAGGTCATTTTGCAATGATAAAACATCATCCTGATTTTTAATAGCCTTGAACAATTTTAAATCGTCGGCGAAAATGGAACATTGGCTGTACTTAATATTGTTTGTTATGTCATTAATAAACACTAAAAAAAAGAATAGGACCAATATGTGAACCTTGGGGTACGCCTGAGAGAGCCACATAATTATTGGACCTATATCCATGCAATACAACACTTTGTTATCTATTTTTAAGATAAGATCTTAGCCAACGAAGTAAATTCCCATGTACACCGTATGAATTTAATTTAGATATTAGTAGTTGATGGTCCACGATTTCAAATGCACTAGAAAAATCTGTGTATATGGAAATTGCTAACAGTAGATTTATCTTTGCAAAACCCGTGCTGTGCGTCCACAATAATATTTTTTAAATGATTTGTTAAAATTGGATAAACTAAGCGTTCGAATATCTTTGGAAATAAACTTATAACCGATACCGGTCTATAATTTTTAACATTATCTTTATCTCCTTTCTTGTAAATGGGTATAACATTAGAACGTTTCCAGTTAGTTGGAAAAGAACCAGTTAATAAAGATTTACTAAAAATTAGTTTAAGAGGAAGAGTTAGATATTTTGATGTCATTTTTATAAAAAAAGGAGGAATGCCGTCAGGGCCCGCTCCTTCGTAAATATCTAGTGACTTGAGTATACTTAGGATTTGACGTTTTGTTATTTCTATATCATGTAGAGAGGTTTGTGGATATACATCGGACAATATACGAGCTGAAGTATACTGGGGTTGGGAAAACACAGATGAAAAATGTTGAGCAAAAAGATTACATATCCCCTCGCCACTATTAGCGGATAAATCGTCTAGGTGCATTTCTTTTGGAAAACTAGAATCGCAGGATTTACGATGACGGACGAACGACCTTTTAGGATTTGACTGAATGGATTTTTCGGTATCACGTATATAATCTAAATAGTTCTTAGAAGCCAACGACTTAACCCGGTAGCTTAAGAGCTTAAGTTCTAGTGTGTCTCTTGGATTTTTATAAATTTTGTGCCTTAATCGGATCTTTTCTTTTTCTTTTATCAGTTTAATTAAGTTTGTCGTGAACCAAAGAGGGAACTTTAAATTACGTGGCTTCGTTTTGGGTACAGTTTCATCAGTAATGGAATAAAGTATTTTGTAGAACCTAGAAACCATGACATCGACCTCTTGACAATCATTAAATTCGAATTCCCAATCAACTTTACTTAACCTAGAATTTACTTTTGTATAATCCGCCTTTTTAAAGTTGTGAGTAGCAAAAGATTTACTATTCAACAAATGCGGTACTGACATATTTACATTTACCTCTAAAGCAGGATGATGACGATCAATTTTACTTATTGGACATGGACATTCAGCAACATTTATATCCTTAAGATTACTTAAAACAAGGTCAAGGGTTCTGTTATTAGTGTTTTTTACAGCATTAAATTGTGATAAATTATTTAAAGACAAAAAATCAATGAACTGATAACCCAAATTACAGTAATAATTGCTAGGGGTTAACTTGCTTACAGAATTGGTAACATCGGTAATCCAGTCTATAAAATTTAAATTAAAATCGCCCAATATTATTATGTCGTTACTACATGATTGCATTACAATATTGCAGTTGTCAAGAAAACCTTCCAATGAACTATTAGTTACCGGAGGTGGTAAGTATACTACACAAAACAAGCAGTCCACGAGTTTACTGTTAATATTCACTCTCACCGAAACCTACAAGTCTTCATAACTGCTCTCAAAGTGGTTAACTCTTTTAGACTTTTTACAGTTTCTTCGATACTGCTGCCAGGACACCTCCGCCTCACTTGCCAACGAGATGGGTAGAATTACGATCGCGTCTATAAACATTGAAGTTTGCGCCGAATAGTTCACCGTCCAATATTGTGTCGTCAAGCCATGTTTCAGTTCCCACTATTATATCATAATTGGCAACCAGTGAAGACAGCTTAATTATGTCTGTTTTAGTTTTGAGACCTCCGAAATTTTGATAGTATATATTGAATTTTATTTAGATAGTTACGGTCTTATTAATATGGCATATCAAATTTTGTAATTACAAGTTTTTCAGAGAGTCATAACATTTTATTTGTTTCGCAGGGGTATGATCCTCTTTTCGCACAAAAATACGACCATTACGGATCCAAACATATTTACAACCCTTTTCACGTGCAATGTTTCTGGTGCTAGCATGTAGTTTTTTGTTATGAGGCGATAAATGTTCAGAAACATATACAGGCGATTTATTGCCACCATATCCCAAATGAGAAGAATTAAGTTTGTCCATCGTGTTTTTCTTATTGAAACTGGAAACCGCCGCCAATATTTCGTCACGTTTCTTTACGGACTGCAAGTTGATTATGATAGAATGGGGACGATCATTATTATCATTCATTTTTCTTACTCTAGCTCCTGATAGAACTTCAGTATCCATAAAAGGGACGGAGATAGTAGAACAAAGTTGTTTCGCTAAGGACAGTAGATTTTCGGACTTATTTTCCGGAACGCCATTGATCTCTATGTTCGTTTCACGAGAATGTTGTTCCATAAGATTAAGTCTATCTGACATATCTAACACTTGACTGGATAGTATTAATTTTTCTTGATGATGGGGCTCACCGTTTTCTCTTCTCTCTCCTACCCGGGGTACAAATTGGAGCACTCCTCTGTGCCTCGGGCTGGAGTTTGCGTTTATGTCAGAGAGGACATCTGTTCTCGACGCCTCGGCAGTCTTGAAGGTTCGGACCTGTCCATCCTTTGGCTACGCGTAGACAGCGACGACTATCCGCGCGTCTACGGGTGCCTCTATAGGTCCCATAGCGGTAATGCCGAAACAGACCGAGTCATCGACCACGTCCAAATGGCTACAGATTCCTTGCTATAACAGGTCCCATCCGCAGAGATCGTGATCCTTGGCGATTTTAACGCCCACCATGCCGAATGGCTCGGTTCACGTTTAACCGATCATGCGGGGAGATCTGTTTATGACTTTGCCTTGGCATATGGTCTGACACAACTGGTTACTTCGCCTACGCGGATTCCAGATGTGGAGGATCATACACCTTCCCTGTTGGACCTTCTGCTGACCTCTCATCCGGATGGATATCAGGTTTCCGTCGATGCCCCTCTCGGCTCTTCGGACCACTGTCTGATCCGGAGTATGGTGCCACTCACGCTCCCTTCGCGGTTGCGTTCTGCAGGTTGCCGCCGTGTTTGGCATTACAGGTCAGCGGATTGCCTTCGATCGGGTTTAGCACAAAGCGCTTCTTTCGAAGCTCCCTTCCTATGGGCTTCCCGAGAAATTGTGCAATTGGATCACCAGCTTCCTTGCAGATCGGAGCATCAAGGTCGTTGTAAACGGTGCATGTTCTGACTACACGCCTATTAACGCTGGTGTTCCACAAGGCTGTGTGCTATCACCAACGCTGTTTCTTCTGCATATTGCTCATCTCTTTTCTCCTTCTCTCTTCCATCTATATATCTACTTATACTTGTTTAGAATCTATAATCTATATCTATAAGATATATAAATATATCTAATTTACGTGACCAGTATATCTTGATCTTTCTAAAGGTTTAAATATAGGCCGTTTAATCAATTTATGGCGTGATCGTCTTAGTTAGGACCCTTATTTACGTTGTGTTTGTATAGTACCTTAGTTCTTTTAGGTGTATCTTGGAAGAATGAATATTCACGAGAGCAACCGAAACCTGTTGGTAGAGTCTTATAAGCTAAAGAACCCTGTTCACGAAGACAGAGCTCAAAAAGGTTAAGAACAATAAATTGTCCCTATTCCACTTGTATCTGGTTCACAACAGTCAATTCCTTATTAGTTAATCCCTTCCCGCTTGGAAAAGGCTCACAATATTTATATCAAATACCAGATACAAGGGCTTCGCTCTCCCACATTAAAAAAAAATGTGGAGGAGGTACACGGCTCCGCACACGCCGCGCACGGTGAGCGCCAACCATTTTAATGCGCTCCCCCCGAAGGGTACGCAAAATTGGGAACTGGACCATAGTCCACAGCAAAATAACTGGCGAACCAGTAAAAGAGGACTTGGCCCCTTGATAGTGCGTAAGCACAAACTTCGATCGAAGTCGCGCATGTCAATGCGTGTAAACGCCATACAAAATACGATCAAATCCAGCCACAGTGAATGTACGTCACACGGGTTAGGCAACAAAAGGCACACTGGGCATAAAAAGCCGTCCGTGAGCGCCACCACCTGCCAGACCGCCGTTCCTGCAGACGTGATGTAAGTGTAAGGCATCACCACCAATTGCATGGTCAGCACGGCCAATTGGCCGCAGAGCGTGTCATGAGTCTACCGCTCACCTCAAGAGAATGGGGTCCCACGTTGCGCGGCTTTCGGCCGCAGCCTTGAGAGCCTCCTCAGATTCTCCCTCCAGCTACCACCCGCATGAGGTCGACACATATGCTCCACCAACCAATACAATAGCAGATATAGCCAATAGGCAGTTATAAGATATTAGTAATAATTCGCCATCAGAAAGGCTTTGTGTCACTGACGTTGAGTATAGGCATTTTTCGATCATGTTTGTCTCACCCACCAACAAGTTGCCTTCAATCTTTCAAAGGTGGGAACTTTATAGAGATATATTAATAATAAGTTGTTATATAAAACATCATGGAGAACAGACAGTCTGCAGCCCCGCTATGAAGGGACCCGACTTGGGCAAAGCTACTTAGGTTGTGAATCAAATCAAGACGCAGAGAGCGCCATTGAGAATAGCGACCCGCCAAACAACCATTGCAGAGACGCAATGCTGCAGAATGCAACAAACATCAATACGACTTACGACGAGGCTTACACTATCCCAAGGTCCCCCATACAGTCCCAGCAGACAGCACCACCCGCAAAATACAACTAACGTGTCACAGTAACACGCCACTAAGACGTCAGTAGCCAAAACTCCACGTATCATAGCGCTATTGCCCTAAGACATGGAGTTGAGTATGCTTGCTGCACTTAAAAGTACTACCAAACACACTCACCCCAATCCGAAAGATAGCCGACGTATCATAACGCTATGCGCTAGGACGTCGCCTACAAACAGTAGGGGTGTGCGATGTCCACGGGCAAGTCGTATTGCTACAACAAACCCGCTTACCACCGACACTAAGATGATATGTCTAGGACACATCGATTAACCACCAACGTATCATAGTAGCACGGTACCAAGACATCATTAGCCAAAACTCCACGTATCATAGCGCTATTGCACTAAGACATGAAGTTGAGTATGCTTGCTGCACTTAAAAGTACTACCAAACACACTCACCCTAATCCGAAAGATAGCCGACGTATCATAACGCTATGCGCTAAGACGCCGCCCACAAACGGTAGGGGTGTGCGATGTCCACGGGCAAGTCGTATTGCTACAACAAACCCGCTTACCACCGGCACTAAGATGATATGTCTAGGACACATCGGTTAGCGAGTCCAAGTTTACCTCGGTCTCGGAGGCTGCGAAGCAACCTACACGCCACTATAATAATCCTTTTCAAGTCCAATTTCTTTCAATATAATGCTTTTACATATTTGAGACCTTCCACATATTTGCTTTATTTCATACACCATACTATTGTATGTCTTATTCATATGGGACTTCAAGTCATAACTCTGCTATCATAATGCTTATGCATCATAGAGACCTTCTACTCGTATATTAATGCTTTGGTTCGTTAGACCTTACTATGATAAGTCCCTTATATAGGACTAGTCATTGTGCAACCTTAGTACTAGCAGTCGATCAGCCGACCACCCCATATATATGTACAACCTTGGGTATGTGTCTCCGGCAACGCCCTAATATAAGGGAACATTACGAGAACACGTTCATCAACTTGAACTCTTTCATCAACTTTTTTCTATTATATTACAAATGTTATTTATCTTTATTATTGCAATATAATCGACTTGTATTTATATGATTTGATACATTTTGAATATTTTAAGCAGAGTTTTAATAAATTTAGAGATTTTTAGAGACAATTTATGCGTTTACTAATACCATAATATTCAATATAGCAAATGATTATATTTGAACTTTATGCTTATTATTTGCATTTTAATTGTTTAAATTATAATTTCTATGACATTTTTAAATGTCTTTATAAATTAATTTAATTATTATTTATTAATTATAATTATGAGGCGTCACAATATCAATGATATGTTGCTAACTGGTAACATTCATTGCTATGCGGATGACAGCACTGGTGATGCTCTATACACCGGCCGTGCTAATATTTCTCGGGAAAACGTCTCCGAGTACCGGATCAAACTTGTGTCTGAAGTCGAGTCTTTGCTGGACAAAGTCTCGGACTGGGGGCGACTAAATCTAGTCCAGTTTAATCCTCAGAAGACACAAGTTTGCGCGTTTACCGCTAAAAAGAACCCCCTTTGTCGTATCTCCTCAGTTTCAAGGCACTCCCCTAGTTCCCTCAGCCAGTATCGGAATCCTCGGCGTCGACATATCGAGTGACGTGCAGTTTCGTGGTCACTTGGAAGAGAAGGCCAAATTGGCCTTTAAAAACCTTGGCGTGCTCAGCAGAGCGGGACAGTATTTCATGCCGGCACACCGCCTGCAACTTTACAAGGCGCAGGTTCGGCCTCACATGGAATACTGTTCCCATCTCTGGGCAGGGGCTCCCCAGTGCCAGCTCCTTCCACTTGACCGCATCCAGCGCAGAGCGGCTCGAATCGTCGACGACCGAGCCCTTTCCGATCGGCTCGATTAATTGGCACTGCGAAGAGATGTTGCATCCCTTTGCATTTTCTTTCGCATCTACCATGGGGAGTGCTCTGAGGAATTGTTCGGATTAATCCCAGCCGCCAATTTCACGAACGCACATCGCGGCAGAACTCGCGATACCATCCACACCATCTGGATCATTGGCGGTCCACCACTGTGCGATTTAGAAGATGTTTTCTTCCTCGCACGACTTCCTTGTGGAATCGATTACCATCAGCGATTTTTCCGGACCGATACGACTTAGGGACCTTCAAGAAAAGAGCGTACTCCTTTTTAAAGGCCGGCAACGCGTCTGCAATTCCCTCCCTGGTGTTGCAGTTGTTCATGGGCGGCGGTAGTCACTTACCATCAGGTGAGCCGCATGCTCGTTTACCACTCTCCTATATAAAAAAAAGTTTATTAATAACGAATGTATATTTGTGTATATTGTGTATAGGTTTTTCTTCTGAATAAATGACATATAAATGATAAGGCCTCCTTTTTATCAGTTTAATTTTTTTATTTACATGTCTAACTAATATTCACAAATTATTTAAAAAAAATTGTTATATATATGGTGTAATGAAAATAGTGCTTTCTATTCTACGCGTCAATATGAACAACTTTTACTATAGATCTATCTTCCAAATCGCAAGAAAAATCAGGTCTACATTTTGAGCAAGTTTGTACGAAATTTTGTATGGAATAACTGACTTTGAGATATTTTTTATAGGATCAGGGTGACAAACGAGCACTCAGTCCACCTGATGGTAAGTGGTTGTTGTGGCCCATAGACAAATAAATCTATCCTCGGTTAAGAATCAAAATGCAGATGCGTTGCAACCCCTGAGGACTAAGATGGAATGCCTCGTTTCTAGTAAAAAGAGCCTCCGGTTCTCTACACTCACCATAGGAAACACAGCAGCGTTAAGCTGCTATTTTACACTGGTATTCTGTGAGAGCGTGGTCGTTCCCCGGTTGAGCTGACACATTCGTGCTACAACTATACCAGTAATGTAGCTGCAGTATGGGTCTATCACGTATAAATTGAAAATTTCGAAGATGATCCCATAATAAAAAATATTCATGTTGACGGGCAGAATCATTCCCTAAGTTAATAATACTATTTTGTTACACCTTTAGTTAGTATATAAGACCGGGGAAATAGTTTTTTCGTAAATTGTATACAAATTCAAGACGTTTTTGTTTTAAAGTTTTATTACATTTAATTATAATATATACGGGTCCATTCTGTTCGATAATTTGTTATCATCTTGTAGGTAGTGACTTAATAAAAAATAAACGTTACTGTAGAAATCTTGGGATTTTGATTTAAAAAATGTGACAAGTAGTTTTATTTGATATATTCAATACTAGAGATTTGAAGGAACATGGATTTAGTCATCCCATTTATAATGGAAAAAAAATTATAAACTTAAATATTAAAACCTCTAGAAAGATTTCTTTTAAAGAACACAAGCAACAAAAGAAAATAATGACTAAAACTTTTAAACCAGTTTTAAGTACTCAAGCAAATACTGGATTTTTAGGAATGTTAGTGAGTATCAAACAGATAACTAATCTTGTGATCTGGCGTTATCATAATGAAAGACCACTCCTTTTCTGATTATCAATGCCAGCCGTTTTTTTCCTATTTCTTGCTTGTCTCATTATTTATTGGTAGTAGAGATCTGAATCGATGGTTTACTCGGCGGTAACAGCTCATGATAAACTTTCAATCCCACCATAGACACAGCATCATTTTATAGCGTGTTACTCCAGGTTTCGCTTTAGTCTGTAAACAAAACACATATCAACACAGAAAAAAATCACGTTTCTTGTATGGTCTTCATACAAAAAACGTGATTTTATTGGGTCCTTTAATATTTTACTTGTTTCCTTTTTTATTTTATGTTGTTATAGCAGCAATATAAATACACATTCTGTGAAAATTCTACATATTACGGTTCATAAGATACAGCCTACTGACAGACAGACGGAACGATAGTGGAGACATGGCTCCCGTTGATACTCTTTGGGTACGGAACCCTAATAAACGGCAATTATGTCATTTGAGTAATACTACAGAAATAAACATTACATAATATAGAATTAGGGTATATTATAATAAGTTAAATATATTATATTATAAAATATAGTAACAATAAATTCACATATAAAAATCTCAGCCACGGGGAACTTTATTTTTGCATTCGCGGCAACACTGAATAGTGTCATTGACACAGAGTACATTATATATTACAGGCATAGAGAAAACAGCTGATATTTCATAGTGGCGCTATCTGTTTCTAATTGCAGAAACTAAAAATTTGCCATACATACGTATAATGAGAATCTATACGAGTATATAGGTTTATTGCGACCGAACTAAGAGAACCATGAAGCAAATATAAAGAGGAGACGTTGTAATTAAATTTTACTATGTAACAACGCGTGACAATTTGCGGGGTGAGGGGACGCAAAGCCCCGCCCCCTTTACATTATCTACATCTACCGATAAATAGTAAAACTACTCGAATCTTTCCATATCGATGTTGCTATGTATCTTAGCTACCTTGACGGCAGATGACGGCATGTCCACAAAATGTTATAAACTATAAAAATAATCTTTTGGCGATTAAAATTTCTTTATGTCTGAATGCAAAACAAATTTCATCACCTTTGTATGATTATTTTATCATTACTGAGCTCAACGTACCTTTATATTTTTAGTTCACAGGACACAAAGTCTCGCCATCTAGTGTGAAATATATTTAATTATATTTGAAAGCCGACGCAAAGAGATTTTTCTAGAACTATTTTAATAAATTAGGTGTAAAATTACTTACAAATGAAATGTGATGCCATCCATAGCATCGGAGCGTCTATCTCATGAAACAAGTACATTCAGACAAAGAAATTTTAATCGCCAAAGTAATATTTTTATAGTTTTCATAATAATTTTGGGAACAAGCCGCCATCTATCGTCAAGTAAACCTCTTAAAAAAAAATAACAAAAAGACAGGGCCGCAATTAGAAGTCAATTATTTTACCCAGTAACCCAACATTCAATATTAAAATGAAGGAAATTGTACTTGGCTGATTTTTACGAAATGTTTAAGTTATATTTAAGTGACATTCTATATGCAAAGAATCACTTAAATACAATTTAATGTTCTTAGATTGGCATTCAAAAAGTGCATTCGGATGCCTAATTTGGAATAAAATATTTATATTTTAATTGATTTGTAAATAAAATTATCACTTAAATATAACAAACATTTCGTAAAAATCAGCCCAAGTACAATTTCCTGCATTTTAGTATTAAAAGTTGGATTACTGGGAAAAATAATTGAATTCTAATTAGGGCCCTGTCTTTTTGTTATTTTTATGAGGTTTACTTGACGAGAATACGGCCTGTTCTCAAAATGATTATAAACTATAAAAATAATATTTTGCGATTAAAATTTCTTAATGTCTCAATGCAAAACAAATTTCAGCACCTTCGTTTTTTTTTTTTTTTTTTTATAGTAGAGGGGGCAAACGAGCATGCGGCTCACCTGATGGTAAGTGACTACCGCCGCCCATGAACAACTGCAACACCAGGGAGGGAATTGCAGATGCGTTGCCGGCCTTTTAAAAAGGAGTACGCTCTTTTCTTGAAGGTCCCTAAGTCGTATCGGTCTGGAAAAATCGCTGATGGTAATCGATTCCACAAGGAAGTCGTGCGAGGAAGAAAACATCTTCTAAATCGCACAGTGGTGGACCGCCAATCATCCAGATGGTGTGGATGGTATCGGGAGTTCTGCCGCGAT
Source organism: Parnassius glacialis (assembly GCA_033319125.1). Lineage (NCBI taxonomy): Eukaryota > Metazoa > Arthropoda > Insecta > Lepidoptera > Papilionidae > Parnassius > Parnassius glacialis. Next base: position 36,461,600 of record JAVANC010000001.1, on the reverse strand, counting down.
GTGCGTTCGTGAAATTTGGCGGCTGGGATTAATCCGAACAATTCCTCAGAGCACTCCCCATGGTAGATGCGAAAGAAAATGCAAAGAGATGCAACATCTCTTCGCAGCGCCAATGAGTCGAGCCGATCGGAAAGAACTCGGTCGTCGACGATTCGAGCCGCTCTGCGCTGGATGCGGTCAAGTGGAAGGAGCTGGCACTGGGGAGCCCCTGCCCAGAGATGGGAACAGTATTCCATGTGAGGCCGAACCTGCGCCTTGTAAAGTTGCAGGCGGTGTGCCGGCATGAAATACTCTCCCGCTCTGCTGAGCACGCCAAGCTTTTTAGAGGCCAATTTGGCCTTCTCTTCCAAATGACCACGAAACTGCACGTCACTCGATATGTCGACGCCGAGGATTCCGATACTGGCTGAGGCAACCAGGGGAGTGCCTTGAAACTGAGGAGATACGACAAAGGGGTTCTTTTTAGCGGTAAACGCGCAAACTTGTGTCTTCTGAGGATTAAACTGGACTAGATTTAGTCGCCCCCAGTTCGAGACTTTGTCCAGCAAAGACTCGACTTCAGACACAAGTTTGTTCCGGTACTCGGAGACGTTTTCCCGAGAAATATTAGCACGGCCGGTGTATAGAGCATCACCAGTGCTGTCATCCGCATAGCAATGAATGTTACCAGTTAGCAACATATCATTGATATGCAGAAGAAACAGCGTTGGTGATAGCACACAGCCTTGTGGAACACCAGCGTTAATAGGCTTGTAGTCAGAACATGCACCGTCTACAACAACCTTGATGCTCCGATCTGCAAGGAAGCTGGTGATCCAATTGCACAATTTCTCGGGAAGCCCATAGGAAGGGAGCTTCGAGAGAAGCGCTTTGTGCCAAACCCGATCGAAGGCCTTCGCAATGTCCAGACTAACGGCCAACGCCTCCCCCTTGGACTCAACTGCCTCCGCCCATCTATGGGTCAGGTAGACCAGAAGATCACCAGCTGATCGACCCCCACGAAAACCGTATTGGCGGTCACTAATCAGCTGGTGATCCTCAAGGTACCGGATGAGCTGGCAGTTGATAATGGATTCCATTATTTTGGAGAACAAGGAGGTGATCGCGATAGGCCTATAGTTGGACGGGTCTGAGCGGTCGCCTTTTTTAGGGATCGGGTGGACAAAAGCTGTCTTCCATGAATTCGGGACTACGCCTTGGGAGTAGGAGTACCGAAAAAGACGCGTTAGGACCGGTGCCAACTCCGGAGCACACGTCCTCAGCACAATTGGGGGGATTCCGTCAGGCCCACTCGACTTCTGGATGTCCAGGGAGAGAAGTGCTTTGCGAACCGAGCGCTGTGAGAACAGCACATCCGGCATATAGCACTCATACCGCGGGATGGTCGGCGGTGTTTTCCCCCCGTCATCAAGAGTCGAGTTGGACGCAAAAAGGGAGCCTAAAAGGTCGGCTTTGTCTTTTGCGTCATGGGCCAGTGAGTCGTCCTCCCTGTGCAGAGATGGTAGTGATGGCTTACAGAAATTCCCTTGGACAGCCTTGGCGAGAGACCAGAATGCACGGGTTCCCGAAGGAAGGCGAACTAGTTTCTCGCCAATTCTGCCTATGTGCTCTGACTTTGCCTTGGCAATAACTCTTTTGAAGGACCTGGAGGCGAAGTTATACTTCTTTTTAAGTGTGCTGGTGTTTACATCCCGAGTCGTCGAAGCCGCAGCCCAGGCTTGATAACACTCCTGCTTACTGCGTAATGCAGTTTTACAGGAGCGACCAAACCAAGGCTGAGATCTGCCTCCGATGGGTACCACAGATGATGGAATAAATAGTTCCATTCCCTGTAGCACCACATCAGTGACAGAGTCAGCAACAGCGCTGGGATCATCCGGCGAGAAGCAAACCCGCCCCCATGGGTAGGATGCAAAGAAAGACCGCATTCCGTCCCAATCCGCCGACCTGTAATGCCAAACACGGCGGCAACTTGCAGAACGCAACCGCGAAGGGAGCGTGAGTGGCACCATACTCCGGATCAAACAGTGGTCCGAAGAGCCGAGAGGGGCATCGACGGAAACCTGATATCCGTCCGGATGAGAGGTCAGCAGAAGGTCCAACAGGGAAGGTGTATGATCCTCCACATCTGGAATCCGCGTAGGCGAAGTAACCAGTTGTGTCAGACCATATGCCAAGGCAAAGTCATAAACAGATCTCCCCGCATGATCGGTTAAACGTGAACCGAGCCATTCGGCATGGTGGGCGTTAAAATCGCCAAGGATCACGATCTCTGCGGATGGGACCTGTTGTAGCAAGGAATCTGTAGCCATTTGGACGTGGTCGATGAGTCGGTCTGTTTCGGCATTACCGCTATGGGACCTATAGAGGCACCCGTAGACGCGCGGATGGTCGTCGCTGTCTACGCGTAGCCAAAGGATGGACAGGTCCGAACCTTCAAGACTGCCGAGGCGTCGAGAACAGATGTCCTCTCTGACATACACGCAAACTCCAGCCCGAGGCACAAAGGAGTGCTCCAATTTGTACCCAGGGTAGGAGAGATACGAAATATCAGCCGGAGAGGAAACCTGCGTCTCGGTCAGGAAGAGCAAGGCCGGCTTCGCCGTCTCGAGATGGTAGTGGACGGCGTTTAGGTTAGAGTTAAGTCCCCTGATGTTGCAGAAATTCACGGATAGCGTGGCAGGGGTCGCCTTGGTATTGTTGCTCTGTTTACCCCGAGCAGTTATGTTTTTGAGCGGAATTTTGCCCCCCCCCAGAATACGCGGGGCAGCCTGAGCACCCACGCTCAGGATTGGAATAACATGGTCGTGGATGCTCAGCGAGGGATTCTCCAGGGGTACTGGTACCCTCCTGGGGTAGTCTATTGTGTAATTCCGCTACCATGTTGATGGGGGGGGGGGGATTGGGCCTCCGGCCACCTGCACTCACCAGACGAAACGCAGAAGCAGAGCTTCTACTTCACGCCGGTATTCTGTGAGGTCGTGGTACTAACCCGGCTCGAGCCGGCCCATACGTGCAACAGCAAAAACTGCTGCATGGCTCTGTATGATTATTTTACCAATACTGAGCTCTACGGACCTTTATATTTTTAGTTCACATGACACAAAGTGTCGCCATCTAGTGTCGAATATATTTAATTATATTTGAAAGCCGACGCAGAGATTTTTCTAGACCTATTTTAATAAATTAGGTGTAAAATTATTTACAAATGAAATGTGATGCTATCCATAACATCAGAGCGTCTATCTGAGTAGTTTTTACACAATAAAACAACACTTCATCCTTTTCTTCTTAATACTACGAAAATACACCGATTTGCAATTTTTTCAACACATAAGCGCACAGGACGAATGCTGACAGTATACTAACTAAAGCCACGCCCACTATGATGACGTCAGGACCTACTTAAAATCACAGTGCACAGTTGATTATGCCGTCTCCCCTTTGTATTAGCTTCATGAAGAGAACTGAATTTCCGCCATATTGTGACGCGCTAGCGAAAATAATACGATTTGTTATTTTAAATTAATATTTCCCATTTACACGTCACAATATGGCGGAAATTCAGTCCAATTCTTAGTTTGGCCGCATTATACATTATTTTGTGTACTGTTTACGTAGGTACTAGAAATATATTAGAAAATATCATAGAGATACGACTGGAAATATATGTACTTACAGAAAATATTTTTGAGGGAACACAAAAAAAAATAAACAAATAATATGATTAATTTTTATTTTCTCCTTTTCTTAAAATATTCATAACATTATTTTTGTATTGCGTCCTCTATATCATAATCCAATCTGGTGCCCTTCAACAATTTATTAACATCACGACACCAGTTGATAATGAAGAACTTCGAACTCAAATCAAAGATATAGTTTGATAGTTCGGACTTATGTTTTGCACAATTAATGAAATCCATATTAATGGTTATACGTAAAACTGTTTTTATATATTGCTTTATATTTTTCAAGATGAAGATTGATGTTTGACAGTTGACGTAAATCACAGTGGACGGATGTCCGGGTTGCCGAGTGAATAAAACTTTTTGAAGTCGTTGTGTTTTTTGTCAAAAGTGCCATCTAGATTTAATTGTAGTAACCAAAATTCATTAGGTGTTTTTGTATTGGACAAGAATAAGTGTTAATACGGTGGTCATTGATATTTTATGACAAGAGTAATTGTGTTCTGTGTTTATGACTTATTTATGGCTCGTGTTATTTTATGTTAAAATTTCGAAATTGTATGATACTTAATGATAGTATGTGGTTCCAGTGTCTTTCTTATTTCTTGTAGTATTATTTTTACACAGTTTCAATATGTAAACTGGTATTTTACTTCGGATTATGATCAAAATTTAATAAAACATTCGGTACGTTCACCTCACACGTTGCCTGCAACCACAAACTATATAGAAACAATACGCGTTCAGACGGACGTCTCTGGTACATTTAATTTGGGTCGCAGAGCAAATCAGAACATGACATTTCGTTTTTTTTAAAATATGAATTGGATAAAGGCAAAGGAATAATTTTATTTCAGCCTAATATATATATATATATATATATATATATATATATATATATATACAGGGTATTTTTGGAACGCTCCCGAAAACTAAGACAGGCGACAGCACCAAGTATACCTTTGATCATGAATCACAAATAAATTTGATCCTGATGAAAAAAAAAACATATTTTTACAACGTTTTATTAGCTTTATTCACGCGCCATCATGTTAGTACAGCTAAATGAAACGATAATTTCATAAAAAAAATCATGAAAATACTGAAACATAAAACCAGCAGCGAAAACTGAATTGATATCACCTGACTAATGGAGGTTAATGTACGCGCGAACGGTGAAAAAAGAACGCTGGCCTTGAACTTGGCCACTGAGCGATTTATCACATATTGGTACGAAGGGGGCGTGACGGAGGAACAATCCGCCAGTATTACTGTGCCTGCATGCTATTGGTTCCCGCGCTTTGTTCGCTCCAAAAATACAGTCGCATACACAGCATACTTTGCGACTCGCGACGTTGTTTTAAAAAGGAAGGAAAGAAACATTATTTATATCTATTGTTTTATGACTAAACTAGTGAACGAAAAGGTAAATATGATAGGAGAAGGTGAATGGGGAAAATTGTGCAGTAAATTTAAAAGTGTTGAGAAAGAATACCGAAAAAATTACCATGTGATCGACCTGATGACGGAAGCTCAAGCGAAGATGATAGTGATGATGAAGTAGCATCCAGTAACACCAACACACCTTCAACATCTGGCTTCCATGTGACCCAAGACGACATAATGGACGGCGTGCCACCCTTACCTTAAGTTTTCTTGTTACAAACTACTTTATATTTTACGATAGAAATAACAAATAATGCTCAAATAAACATTATCCATTTTTAATTCCAAGTAAGGCACCTATTATGATTCTACAATAAAACAATTAATTACTTACTATAATATTATAAAACAATATCCCAATACCATGTAGTACTTTAGAACGCGACTGTAACCTCCCTCCACTCGACCTGTATCTAGCTCGGTGCGAAACAAAACAATGTAACCCGCCCGGCTCGTGTCGCATCACGCTGTGACGCAGTAGGTTTCAGTTTTGTCGATTTGTTTATTAAATTGTGATTACGTGTTGGTATTATTCTTGTTCGTTTTTTGTTTTAATAATGCTTAACGCGTACGTTTCTAGTGATTGTGAATACGACAACATATTATGTATCCGAACCTTGGTACACGAAGTATCGCTAAATAAATTGTTAAGACGTCGAGATGGAACAAGTGTGTCATACTGTGCAGTGCACAAAGTGTTGAAGCGTAACCGAATGGGCCCATACAAATTGCACAAAGTGCAAGCTTTAGTTCCCGGCAATCACGACCGCCGACGAGTTTTCTTCCGTTGGTTATTATACCAGCAACAATGTGTGGCTGGTTCCATTGAACACATTATCTGGACGGATGAGTCGACATTTATCAGAAACGGCCTGTGGAACCGAAGAAATACACACGTGTATTCAGAGTTTAACCCGCACGCTGTTCGACAAACCGGGCACCAAAGCCGATGGTCGGTTAACGTATGGGCAGGTTTATTTAAGGATCGCATACTGGGACCAGTGTTACTGCCACAGCGACTGAACGGATAGCGATACCTAAAGTTTATAAATGAACAGTTGACAGACATTTTAGACGACCTATCGTTGGCTGAATATTGCCGCACATGGTTCCAGTATGATAGTGCCCCTCCACATTTCGTGAGGTTCGTCCGTGAGCGCCTCAATGAGCTATTTGATGATCGCTTTATTTGGCGGACTAGTACCACACGCTTGGCCACCTCGCGCACCAGATCTGACCCCGTTAGATTTCTTTCTGTGGGGTATGTGAAAGAAAGGGTTTTTAATCGTGAGTGTGATAGTGCTGACGAAACTACAAAAGGATCGTGGATGTTTTCGACAAACTACGTACGGACTGTGTCGAAGACCACACGATGATGCCCCGCCTCCATGAGGAGACGCAACACCGAGCCCAAATCTGCCTTGAAATGAATGGAGCACAATTTGAGCCGCATCTCATAATACCACGGAGGATTTCGAGCGGTAAGCTGTTTCATAACTAATTTTTTTAAATAACTTAGTACTGAACTAATCTGAATACATACATAACTGAATACATGAGAATAATAAACATACCTACACGATGAATAAAAACGCATGACTCTAACCTTGGTTACATTTCATTTATGTATTTTTTCATTAGCGGGAAATCGAACCAGTTATTTGGGTTATTTAACCTGTAAATTCGGATTAAAATGGCTACGTGGAGACAAGTACAGTGGCAAAATAGTAGGTAAAGTAGATAAGTTAGGTATTTAGACAAGTGTTGTAAATTATTAGGTATTGTGGTATGGCCCGCTAGTTGTGGACCGCGCGAATTTGCGTTCGCGCGTACATTGACCTTTAATCAGGTGATATGAATTCAGTTATTCCACTGCATGTTTCAGTATTTTCATGATTTTTTTTATGAAATTATCGTTTCATTTAGCTGTACTAACATGATGGCGCGTGAATAAAGCTAATAAAACGTTGTAAAAATTTGATTTTTTTTCATCAGGATCGAATTTATTTGTGACCCATGATCAAAGGTATACTTGGTGCTGTCGCCTGTCTTAGTTTTCGGGAGCGTTCCAAAAATACCCTGTATATATACCTACCTATATATTATTTTTATATACATATAATTTTAATTACTATTTTTTTATTATTTTATTATGAAGAAGGAGGATTCTTAGAAATGAAGTGCATTGTATATATTATTTATTATATGATTTATTTTTTTAACCTTTTTTATACTAGTTTAAGGCTTTTTTTCATTGGTGGCAATGTACGCTTTTCGATTCTAATGATGTCCGTGCCTTTCAGAATCCCATCTGTGGTATGTGCTATAGAGTAAACATTTAATTGCTCTCTTGCTGCTTGCACTTGAATATTTTCAGTGGAAAGGTTCTCTTCAATACATTCGATATCCAGTGTATTGAGCTGGAAAAAGGAATATTTAAATATATAAATTACAAGTTTGAATATGTGCGCTAATTGTAATTGTTGTTGTTTATAAATGTTTGCATAGAAAATGTCAAGACAAGAAGAGGCCATTGTAATCAGACAAAGTTACTTTCACATAAATCTAAGAAGCTTTCGCAATTATACAGAAATTTCCAATAATTTTAGAACATAACTATCATTGATACGAGGGTGGATTGAAAAGTACTCGGCCTAACACAGATCCATTCAATTATAAAAATCAAATCTACCCACATTATTTAGTTCAGTTCAGACTAGTTCATTGTGTGAAGTTCGAAACGTGTGCGATAATTAGTTGTGATTTTATAAATTTATTAACAAAGTAATCGGACATAATTTCCGCGAATGGAGCAAATCGAGCAGCGTGCCGTCATTAAGTACCTCCATAAGAAGGGGCTATCATCAAAAGCCATCCATGATGACATGGTCAGTACATTAGGCGATTGTGCTCTGTCATATTCATCCGTCAAAAAATGGATAGCAGAATTTAAGCGTGGTAGAGAGAGTGTGAAAGATGAACCCCGCTTTGGAAGGCCTTCGACGTCAACTACTGACGAAAATATTAAAAAAGTACTTGATTTAAAAATGGGAGACCGCAGATTAAAAATTAGAGAGATAGCCGAGATTATAGGCATCTCTTATGAACGAACTCAAAACATCATTGTCAACGAGTTGGGTTTCCACAAGGTGTCTGCGTGGTGGGTTCCGCGACTGCTTTCAGTTGAACAAAAAAGGACGCGATTGACTAATTCACGCGACTGTTTGGAGTTATTTGAAGCCGATGCAGATGATTTTTTGAATCGTTTTGTTACTATAGACGAAACATGGGTTCATTACTGTACACCGGAAACAAAACAACAATCAAAACAGTGGAGAAGACCTGGTTCACCACCCCCTAAAAAGGCTAAGTCGATTTTGTCGGCAAATAAGGTGATGGCTTCAGTATTCTGGGACTCGAAAGGTGTGATTATGATTGATTATCTTGAAAGGGGTCAGACTATAAACTCTGATTACTACTGCACCTTACTACGTCGTTTACGAGAGGAAATAAAAGAAAAACGTCGAGGAATGCTCAGAAGAAAAGTCCTGTTTCATCAAGATAACGCCCGTGTTCACACGTCAGTACAGTCAATGGCTGAAATTCACAACTGTGGCTTTGAACTGTTACCGCATCCGCCGTATTCACCTGATCTGGCACCATCAGACTTCTTTCTGTTCCCTAACCTAAAAAAGCACTTGGGAGGTCAAAGATTTTCGACAAACGACGAGGTCAAAGCAGCTGTAGACGCATATTTTGACTCTAAGGAAGAATCATTTTTTTTCAACGGTCTAAATGCTTGGAAGGGGAGGTGGCAAAAGTGTATTGAACTTGATGGTGATTATGTAGAAAAATAAAAATATAACTGATTTAGTATGTGTTTATTTTCTTGGTTAGGCTGAGTACTTTTCAATCCACCCTCGTAAGTATACTGTAGCAATTTTTGATAGAGAGTTGGGAGGATAAAAGTATTTGTAAAGTAGCCAATTATCTATTGGAGTCTATGTTCATGTTCTACTGCTGGGCACAGACTCTGTCTCATTTCTCAGATGGGTATGAAACAATGAGTTGGGCAAGGTGCTTATTGGTAGACTACATCTTTAAAATATTTTGTAAAAATTGGTAAATCCAAAGTCGGCATGCCTTAAGCGCCTTAAAAAAAATACGTATAACATGATTATACGGAATTTTTTAAAGTAGTTTATATACATTTCGACAGCACTATCGGCTTCAACACTCTCGAAAACCATGAAAATGACACCCATGATGAAAGAATTGGTACCTACTTCAGCCGCCATCTTGGATTTACATTACGACAGCACTATCGGCTTCAACACCCTTGAAAACCATGAAAATGACACCCAAAATGAAAAAATCGATATCTATTGCAGCCGCCATCTTGGATTTACATTTCGACACCACTATCGGCTTCAACACCCTCGAAAACCATGAAGATGACACTCATGATGAAAAAATTTATACTCGTACCTATTGCAGCCGCCACCTTGGATTTACATTTCGACAGCAGTATCGGCATCAGCACCCTCGAAAACCATTAAAATGAAACCCATGATGAAAAAATTGATACCTATTGCGGCCGCCATCTTGGATTTACATTTCGACAACCCTATCGGTTTCAACACCCTCAAAAACCATGAAAATGTCACCCATCACAAAAAAATTTATACTTCTTACTTTTAGTATGTACTACTATTATTCATTGTGTACTTTTAAAATATTGTAAAAAAAAAATCTCTTATTATTATTATAAACAAGTATTGCGAGCGCAAAACCAATAGGTATGTTTTACTAGCGCCTAAAAATCAATATTCCAATATTTTGTCGCATGAAATTTTATCTAGCAATCATATTATACATATAAATGATATAAAAAGCACATTGTCAGAAAGATAAATGATTGTTGAACTTATTAATATATTATTTAAATCAATTAATTGCTATTTTTACATAAAAAAGGGGTTTTAGTAGCTTATGGTGTGGATTTATCAAGTCCCCAAGGCTTGTAAACACGATAACTTTTGAAAATATCAATTGTTTAACTGAATCTATTTTTTAATCTCTTCATTTATCATGTGAGAAGCCACTGAATGTAAATGGCAATGTAATTTTGTTTTTTTAGCTATAATTATTTTTTTTCGGCTCCAAAATGGCGAAATTTTCGTTGATTTGGTAGCCTTGTATGTAAATTATTTCTGTAAATGGGGAGCTACAGCCACAGAGTAGTTTACTGTTTACTCACAAACTCAGTTCGGCGAAGGTCGCCGTCGTGAGTGGATATTGTTTTGGTTGTTAGCAGCGGCTCTAAAAGATCGCTGTACAAATACGCAATATTCGAATAACTAAATTTCTTAAATACTTAATTATAATAATAATAATAAGAGATTTTTTATTACAAAATTAATTTAATTAATTTTTTTTACTCGTAAAAGCACAGAATAAATAATAGTAGTACGTACTAAAAATAAGTAGTATCAATTTCTTTGTCATGGGGGACATTTTCATGGTTTTTGGGGGTGTTGAAACCGATAGGGTTGTCGAAATGTAAATCCACGATGGCGGCCGCAATAGGTATCAATTTTTTCATCATGGGTGTCATTTTCATGGTTTTCGAGAGTGCTGAAGCCGATAGTGCTGTCGAAATGTAAATCCAAGATAACGGCTGAATTAGGTACCAATTTTTCATCATGGGTGTCATTTTCATGAATTTCCAGGGCGTTGAAGCCGAAAGTGCTGTCGAAATGTATATCCAAGATGGCGGCTGCAATAGATATCAATTTTTTCATCATGGGTGTCATTTTCATGGTTTTCGAGGATGTTGAAGCCGATAGTGCTGTCAAAATGTAAATCCAAGATGGCGGCTGCAATAGGTATCATTTTTTTCATCATGAGTGTCATTTTCATGGTTTTTGAGAGAGTTGAACCCGATAGGGTTGTCAAAATGTAAATCCAAGATGGCAGCTGCAATAGATATCAATTTTTAATCATGGGTGTTATTTTCATGGTTTTTGAGAGTGTTGAAGCCGATAGTGCTGTCGAAATGTAAATCCAAGATGGCGGCTGCAATAGATATCAATTTTTTCATCTTGGGTGTCATTTTCATGGTTTTCGAGGGTGTTGAAACCGATAGTGCTGTGGAAATGTAAATCCAAGATGGCGGCTGAAGTAGGTAACAATTTTTTCATCATGGGTGTCATTTTCATGGTTTTCGAGGGTGTTGAAACCGGTAGGGTTGTCGAAATGTAAATCCAAGATGGCGGCCGCAATAGATATCAATATTTTCATCATGGGTGTCATTTTCATGGTTTTCAAGGGTGCTGAAGCCAATAGCGCACTCGAAATATAAATCCAAGGTGGCGGCTGCAATAGGTATACATTTTTTCATCATGAGTGTCATTTTCATGCTTTTCGAGGGTGTTAAAGCCGATAGTGCCATCGAAATGTAAATCCAAGATGGCGGCTGCAATAGGTATCTATTTTTATCATCATTGGTGTCATTTTCATGGTTTTCGAGAGAGTTGAAGCCGATGGGTTGTCGAAATGTAAATCCAGGATGGCGGCTGAATTAGGTACCAATTTTTTCATCATGGGTGTCATTTTCATGGTTTTCGAGGGTGTTGAAACCGTTAGTGCTGTCGAAATGTAAATCCAAGATGGCGGCTGCAATAGATATCAATTTTTTCATCTTGGGTGTCATTTTCATGGCTTTCGAGGGTGTTAAAGCCGATAGTGCCGTCGAAATGTAAATCCAAGATGGCGGCTGCAATAGGTGTCAATTTTTATCATCATGGGTGTCATTTTCATGGTTTTGGAGAGAGTTGAAGCTGATAGGTTGCCGAAATGTAAATCCAAGATGGCGGCTGCAATAGGTATAAATTTTTTCATTATGGGTGTCATTTTAATGGGTTTCGAGGGTGTTTAAGCCGATAGTGCTGTCGAAATGTAAATCCAAGATGGCGGCTGAAGTAGGTATCAATTTTTTCATCATGGGTGTCATTTTCATGGTTTTCGAGGGTGTTGAAGCCGATACTTCTGTCGAAATGTATTTAAACTACTTTAAAAAATTCCGTATAATCATTTTATAACGTAATTTTTTTAATGCGCTTAAGGCATGCCCAATTGGATTTACCAATTTTTTTTATTTACAGAGTTATTTTAGTAAGTCTCGGGTAAATCAACCCGTAAAATTAAAAGTTTCATAAAAACTGTAAAATGTTATTTAAGGGTTGAATTTTCCTAAATATTTTATTATTGGATGCTTACGTTATAAAAGGCAGCTAGGTACCGTCCAAATTTCAGATTTCTACGTCTAACGGTTTGGGCTTTGTGTACATAGATACAACACAGCACAACATATTAAGTCTCACGATGATATGTTTCGTATTTTCTCATGTGGTTCAAAGTGGTACTTTGCAGAGTGCACTGTTAATGTACAAATTTAAAATGTTTATGGACCTGGTGTGTTTTTTCTTCTTTTCATATATTGTTTTTATATTGTTATTTATCCATATTATTTTTAGGCATAAATACTACCATAACAGTAATTTTAATTATATCAAAGTGAGTGTTTCCGGCCTATATACCTACGAGGGGCACACTGAAATGATCGGGAATAAGAAAAACCACATGCTCGGTATAGCTAAATTGTTTTTTTATTGTTTTTCGAAGTATTCTCCGCGAAATTTGACACATTTTTCCGTACGATGGAACCAATCATTGAAGCAACCATTCCATTCGGAAGTTGGGGTCTCCAAAATGGCCGTTTTGTAGGCGTCCACAGCTTCTTCATGTGATGAAAATCTCTGTCCACGCAATTTATTCTTTATTTTAGGGAAAGTATAGAAATCATTAGGGCTTAGGTCGGGGCTGTACGGCGGATGGTCTAATAATTCTATGTTTTCTTGCTCTAAAAACTCTTTTGTTCTTTGTGCGGTGTGAGAACTCGCATAGTCGTGATGGAGGATGATACGGCGGTTGTAGTTCTCTTTACGGAGTTCAGAAACGACCTGTGGCAAACAAATGCTAGCATACCGTTCTGCATTAACCGTTCTTTGTCCCTAAAGAGGAATAGTCGTAACATGGCCGGTTTTGGAGACAAACGTGGCCACCATTTTTTTTGCAACACTCCGTGAACGAACAATTTTTGTTGGCTTTAACTCATTTTCGAACACCCAAACTCGTGACAGGTGTTTTGTTTCGGGTTCGTACGTGTATATCCAGGATTCGTCACCTGATATGATGTTGTATACAGCATTTGAGGATCCTGCGTGGAATCTTTCGAGAGTTCTCACGCACCAAGTAACGCGAGCCGCTTTTTGCTCTTCACAGAGCGAATGCGGTATCCATCGGCAAAACAACTTTTTTACACCTAATTGTTCATGCAAGATTATTTGTATTTGACTCATGCCAATGTCTAAAGTTGCCTGAATTTCGCGGTATGTCACATGTCGATCTTCCTCAATCAGCTTACGCATTGCATCAACGTTTTCTTGGGTTGTCGTGAAGCGACAATTAATAAGAAGAAAAAAAAAAGAAAGAACCTAACCTAAGAACAACAAAACAACAAAAGTAGACCAAGAAAATAATATATTTAAATTTTTAAAAAGGTATTTACTCGTACAATCTTAAAAGTCTTAAAGAGAAATTATTTAAATTAAAAGGAAATTTATTGTAAATAACCTCGAGCCATAGAGTATTTATGTGAAAATATTAAATTAAGAATATCACACCAGTGACGAATTTGAATAAAAGTTACCATAACAACGATATAAATAATGGTTGTCAAAAATAAAATTTTTGGTTTTAGGACTGTTATTAAGAAACTACAAGTTTTATGTAAGAAATAAAATATTATTGATATAGGAAAAAAGGTAGCGCAGCAGCGCGCACGAATCCCGAAATTGCAGAGTTACGGAGAAGTCAATAAAAGACCGAAAAAGGTAAGACTCCATTGACACCGATATAAAAAGTACTGTTAGCGAGAAAATAAGAAGTGAAAATGATTTGTTATTGTGTAAAAACGTTACAGGATCCTATGGAAATAAAGGTGATACAAAATATAAATGCAGAAAGTCAAAAACAGAATGGAAAAATAGTATAAGGTGATACAAAATATGAATGCAGAAAATCAAAAACAGAATGGAAAAATAGTGTAAAATGAAATGTAAGTAGCATAACACTACAGGGTGACTGCAGTTTTTGGACGACCTTGATGGGGATCATCACTGAGCTTGACACGTCCACGTTGAAATTCAGCAAACCAGCGATAAATTGTGGTTTTGGATGGGGATTCATCACCAAATGCAGAAATCATCCGGTTAACACACTGTTTTTGTGTTAAACCACTTCGAAAGTCATAATAAATCATCGTTCTTGAATTTTCTCGAGTCAATTCCATTTTCTCAACGACTAAACAAGTTCGACAAAACTTTGTGACAAGACCGAGAATCTTTTTCTTAAATAAATAAATGGTATTCCATTTTTAAAACCAAGGAGTTTTCAATTAAAAAGATTTTAAATTGACAGGAACAGTGGAAATATTCCATTCCCGATACTTTTGGTGCAGCCTATGTATTCTCCGTTCAACTTAATGTACTTTTCCATTCATGCAAACCAATCATCAGAACAGTAATTCCAGTCTGAAGTTGATGTTGACAAAATGGCTAATTTTTACGCTTCCACAGCTGCTTCGGGGTCTTCAAACCGTTGACCGCGTAATAAATCTTTCATTCTAGGGAATGTAAAGAAATCGTTTGAGCTCAGGTCACCACTGTACGGAGGATGGCTCATCAGCTCAACGTTTTCCTGCTTCAAAAAATCATTTGTCTTCCGAACCGTATGGGAGCACGCATTATCGTGATGTAAGATGATGCGACTTTCGGGTTATTTTTAGGCTATCATTTCTGGCAAACAAACCGTGCTATACCACTCAGCGTTAACCGTTCTGGGTTCCTGTAAAGGAATTGTAGCAACATGCCCCTTTTTCGAGACAAAGCTAGCGATTATTTTCTTTGACACGCTGCGGGAGCTAACCACTTTCGTTGGTTTGACCTCGTCTTCGAAGACCCAAACTGCTGACTGATGTTTTTTTTATGGTTCGTATGAATAAATCCATGATTCGTCACCTGAGACGATATTATAAACGGCATTTGACTTCCCTCCGTGGAAGCGTTGCAGAGTATTCCGGCACCAATCTACACGAGTCGCTTTTTGTTCTTCGGATAAATTGTGGGGAACCCAGCGGGAAACTAGCTTTCTTACACACAGCTCATTATGTAATATCGACTGAATTTCAGTCATGCCGATACTGATAACAGCCTGAATCTGCTCGTATGTTACATGACGGTCATCTAATATAATAGTTCACACAGCTGCGATGTTTTGAGGCGTGACCGCTGTTCTTGGTCGACCTGCAGAAGAAACAGTGCTGAGCAACACACGACCGCGTCGGAACTCGGCATACCAGCGGTATATTGTCGTTTGACTTGGTGCTTCAACATCATAAATCGAAACAAGTTCGCTGAGACATTTATCTTGAGATAAGCCGCGACGAAAATTGTTATAAATTATGCCACGGAACAACTTCAAAGCAACTGTCAACTTTAAAGCAACATAGTTTTTGGTTTTAAATTTTTTTTAACTTGTTTAAGTTAAGACTCCAGATTTAATACGGTGTATAAAACGTAAAGATTAACTACATATGCAATCAAGAAAGAATCCAAATGACGAAACTTTACTCCTCACATATAAGAGATACCGCAATTTCTGTAATGATTTTCTACTGAACTTAAAAAGAGAATATGAAAAGTGTTGATTGCAAGAAAGCCAGGAACAGCCAAGAAATTATGGAAAGCAATAGAGGATATATGCAACATCACTACATCGAACAAAGAACCAACAAAGATATTAAATATTCAAGACACAAATTGACATGGACAATTGTAATACCTATTTTTCTACAGTTGGACAAAATTTAGCACACAAAATTCTTATTAAAAGCAATAACACTGGAGAAAGTATAGTGCGAAATAGTAAAATTAGAAATACAATAAACTTATTTTTATGCAACCTACGGACACTTACGAAATAGAACACATAACGAATCTCAAAAATGACAAAGTGCCAGGAATTGATGGACTAAGTAATACGCTGATTAAGTATATGTATTAAGAAATTAATTAATTATTAAGAAAAAAAGAACCCCTTTGTCGTATCTCCTCAGTTTCAAGGCACTCCCCTTACTGCCTCAGCCAGTATCGGAATCCTTGGCGTCGACATATCGAATAGTGTGCAGTTTCGTGGTCACTTGGAAGGGAAGGCCAAATTGGCCTCTAAAAAGCTTGGCGTGCTCAGCAGAGCGAGACAGTATTTCATGCCGGCACATCGCTTGCAACTTTACAAAGCGCAAGTGCCGCCCCACATGGAATACTGTTCTCATCTCTGGGCCGGGGCACCCCAGTGCCAGCTCCTTCCACTTGACCGCATCCAGCGCAGAGCGGTTCGAATCGTCGACGACCGAGTTCTTTCTGATCGGCTCGATACACTGGCACTGCGTAGAGATGTTGCATCTCTTTGCGTATTTTATCGCATTTATCACGGGGAGTGCTCTGAGGAATTGTTCGGACTAATTCCAGCCGCTCAATTTCACCATCGCACATTGCGACAAAACTCGCGTTACCATCCATACCATCTGGATGATTGGCGGTCCACCACTGTGCGATTTAGAAGAAGTTTTCTCCCTCGCACGACTTCCTTGTGGAATCAATTACCACCAGCGAATTTTCCGGACCGATACGACTTAGGAACCTTCAAGAAAAGAGCTTACACCTTTCTAAAAGGTCGGCAACGCATCTGCAATTCCCCTGGTGTTGCGGTTGTTCATGGGTGGCGGTAGTCACTTACCATCAGGTGAGCCGCATGCTCGTTTGCCCCCTATTCTATAAAAAAAAAAAATTATCACTGAGTCACAGTAGTAATATGCAACTTGAGTATTTCTACCGGCGTATTTCCAGAAGTTTGGAAGACTGCAATGGTGTATCCTGTAAATAAAAAGGGGCTAAAAAAACTCTCAAGATAATTATCGACCCATTTCTCTGCTGAGTGCTTTTTCCAAACTCCTTGAGAATATGGTTAATAAAAGACTAATTACGAATTATTTAGAAGCACATAATCTACTCTCTTCAAGACAGTTTGGGTTTAGGAAAAGAAAATGTACCGAGGACGCTGTAACCACCTTAATTTCACATATTATATCTTCTTGCCTTGACAAAAACAAATGCTGTATTGGCGTATTCCTAGACTTAGCCAAGGCCTTCGACAATGTTTCTATTCCTTTATTATGTAAAAGGCTTGGAAACGTAGAAATCAGAGGATTACCTTTAGATTGGTTCAAAAGCTATTTGCAGGAACGGAAACAGTTCGTGAGAGTAGGCACTTATATAAGCGAAATGCAGAATGTTAATTATTGTGTACCTCAGGGAAGTATTCTCGGTCCCACTCTCTTTATTATATCAATGAACGATATACATCAGTTCAACTCAAAACATTCAGAAATAATACGTAATGCTGATGATACGGTCATTTTATACAGTGGAAAAAGATGGGATGATGCAATTTCTGGGGCGGAACGCGGTATTTCACAGGTAACATAGTTTACATCATAAGACGACTGAGAAACTGCACCACTGAGTACATTAATGACCGTCTATTATGCCTTATGTCAGTCGCGTTTATGTGTCTTACATCATAACTTTTATCTGGGTGAACCGATTTCGATGATTTTTTTTTATTTGAAAAGCTGGTGTTTCTTATGTAGTCCCATATAAATTGAAAAGCTGGTGTTTCTCATGTAGTCCCATATAAATTTGATCAAGGTCTGACTAATATAATTTCACGGCTCCGTGGCGCAGTGGCTTAGCAATGAGTTATTGCGCTGGGGGCCGCGGGTTCGAATCCTGCACGGAACAAGTATTTGTATGGCCTACAAATAATTGTTTCGGGTCTGGATGTTTGTCCTCGTACAATTCACGATACAGGAGAAAATCCTGGGGGGTAACGTTTTTTGACCGTACAACAGTTTTAAGCGTACAACAGTAATAGTTTTTGAGTTATTCTTAATAATTTAAGAATTTGAAGTCGGTTGTACAACATTTTAAATTTTAAATTATAATTATTCTGAGGCCCTATATAAAGCCGGTATAGACCACGACCGAGCAGTATTGAATTGGCGATACAAGAGAATACTTCGAAGCGAAATAACTGCGAACTAAAGTGATTGTGTTTTATTATTAGTGTGGTTTTAGATTGTAATTAGTGTTGTGTGATTAAAGTGTCAATTTTGGTAATTTAATCGGCAGTTTTTAATTGTCTCGAACCCCAAGCTCGTAACAATATGAATTTCTTTGCCTACACAAGTTTACACTGACAAAGTAGGAAGTTATAAAATAAATAAACTTGTTTAATTCGTGATTCATATAATTTAAGCAGCAATTCTAAAAATAAAATTTAAATAAACGAATAATAAATTAAATCATTTCAAGATTCGATTAATTGAACATTTTACCGATTATTCGCATAACAATGAATTTTAATCATTCAAACACTACGGTAAGGTACACATATAGAGTGTAGAGTAGAAGGAGGACCATCTCTATATATGAAAAGTGTCCCTAAAAACTTGTCCAATAAGGATGGCGCTGCAGTAGCATAAGATAAAATAAAAAAAAAAGCGCCAAAAGTAATTAGAATAAGATGGAGAAATATACAAGGACCGACCAATCCGCTTGGTTTTGTTCTACGTAAATAGTTGAGAATTTGTATACTGGCATTTTACTAACTATGTCAGTTAGTCATAATTTTTTTTAAATATTTGAATTCAGCTGACTTCACTCCGTTCACAACAGCTATCTTAATATCGTAGTTTTTCAGAAGCCAGAGCTATTGTGGTTGGTTTCGGAACCTCTATTTTCAGTAAATAGTAGGACACTTTTTCAACTTTCGCCTCTTATAACATGTTTCTCCTTGTGCTCTACACTCCATGGGTACACAGCGATATATCATTGAAACAACGTCAATCAAAAAAGTTGACTCTGTTTTTTTTAATATTTTGCTTATTCTGAAAGATTCGAGCTTGAATGAGCTTCATTTTCAATTCTTTGGATTTACGTAAAAGCTTATTTTAAAAATTTGTGAGTACGCTTGTACTTTATTGTGGAATGATTAATGTGAAACAGCAAAACGTATTTTTTAGAGTTGGTTGAGTATAATTCTGTTTTTGTTAATATGTGTATATGGCTTTCATGATACATGTCTGCGAGCCCTAGTGTGAGAACCATTGTTAAATTATTTGTAAAGGTGCTAACTGTCAAATAAAGTATTTTTAATTTTTCAGTTGAGTCAGTCACTCAGGACATTCTCCTATATAACTAAATACCAAACCGCCCCGGCTCACAAAGCCGTGTCTTCGCACAGGTATATTATGTGTAATAATTTATTACCACGGGGAGCCGTGGTAGCTCAGATGTTTACCGCTCGCTGTAAGTTTCACAGAGGCCCTTTTTACTGGAAATGAGGCATTCCATCCTAGTCCTCACGGGTGAAAACGCATCTGCATTTTGATCTGTAACAGAGGATAGATGTAGATGTCTATGTGCCGCAGCAACCACTTACCATCAGGTGGACTGTGTGCTCGTTTTTCACCCTAATCCTATAAAAAAAAACGCGAGTAACCCGGGTTCGATCCTCGCCGGGCCACCAATGAAATTGTTAATTGCAATTTTAAGTGCTGATTTACCACGTGCTCGGCGGTGAAGGAAAACATCGTGATGAAACCAGCATGTCTGAGAAGTAAGAAAAAAAATTCGAAGACATGTGAAGTTCGCCAACACGCATTGAGGCAGCGTGACGGACATTTCCTTACCCTAAAACCCTCTCAGAAATGAGAGGAGGCCTGTGCCCAGCAGTAGGATGTGTATAGGCTGTAGCTTTAACTTTTTTTAAAACTCGGATAAATATTGCATCTAAACTGCACCAACAGAGCAGAGCGTTGGAAATGTTCATTCAAACACATTTGTTTTATTGGTCTAACGTAAGCAAACGCGGCACCCAACGCGCTGACAGCGTTCTCATGTCTAAATCTTGATTTAATATGTGACAAACTTATCTCTCTCACTTTAATTCGGCGGTCGTCTAGTACCATTTGGTGAACTTTTTTTTCTTTTTCACAAAAACATTCACATCGACTCACTCAAACGATTGTCAAATAACAACTACGCGTCAAAAATGGCTAAAGTTTTGGTAAGTAAAGGTACCATTCCGTAGCCGACCGCAGACAGCAGCAGCAGACGACTTGTCGTCGCGACACTACTGGTTTCTATGTAGTCCTATGAAATACCTTTCGTAGCTAGCGACTATGGAGTGTAGAGTATAAATGTAAGTTATTTAATTATTTCATTATTAGTAACTGAAGGCAAAATATACTACTTTTTCTATTTGATGATAGATGGCGCTGTTTTGAATACGAAATCGGTGTAGTTTCAAGTTATTTTATCAAGATTATACCTAACTAAATTTTAAACTTTATTTACAAATATGGTATTTATTTGAAAAACATCCGTTATCCCGCCTACAACTAAGATATAACAGAAAATTAACATCTAAAGGAAATAAAATTCTTAACCTTCCTTTTTTAAAGTTCCATAATCAGATAAAAAGTAGCCTATAAGTTTCCCTGGATTACTGACTACCTACATACAAAATTTCATGTAAATCGGTTCAGTAGTTTTTGCGTGAATCCGGAATACACAGACAGACAGAGAGAAAGACAGACAGACAGACAAAATTCTAAAAACCACTAATTTGGCTTCAGAACCCTTTATTTAGTCCCCTGGACTTGTTTTTTCAAGAATATATTAGAATGACAGACACGACTTTTCTACAGATGTATTATATGTATATATATATATATATATACATATAATACATCTGTAGAAAAGTCGTGTCTGTCATTCTAATATATTCTTGAAAAAACAAGTCCAGGGGACTAAATAAAGGGTTCTGAAGCCAAATTAGTGGTTTTTAGAATTTTGTCTGTCTGTCTGTCTTTCTCTCTGTCTGTCTGTGTATTCCGGATTCACGCAAAAACTACTGAACCGATTTACATGAAATTTTGTATGTAGGTAGTCAGTAATCCAGGGAAACTTATAGGCTACTTTTTATCTGATTATGGAACTTTAAAAAAGGAAGGTTAAGAATTTTATTTCCTTTAGATGTTAATTTTCTGTTATATCTTAGTTGTAGGCGGGATAACGGATGTTTTTCAAATAAATACCATATTTGTAAATAAAGTTTAAAATTTAGTTAGGTATAATCTTGATAAAATAACTTGAAACTACACCGATTTCGTATTCAAAACAGCGCCATCTATCATCAAATAGAAAAAGTAGTATATTTTGCCTTCAGTTACTAATAATGAAATAATTAAATAACTTACATTTATATGATTAAATTATTAGATATTTCAAACTATTAAAAACTCCTAACGTTCAGTTTTGTAGTATTTTTGTTATTTTATTTTAAAAGTGTAATAATTTCAATAGATGAGGGGTGCCAAACCATAACGTTTCAAGTGCCAGAAAGTGAAATTTTCAGGAGATACAAAAAACAGTTTTAATGGAAAAAGAAAGAGCAAAGCAATAAAAAAAGAATGTTTAATCAAATTATCATTTATTATTAATAATTTAAAACAACTTTTGTGTCAGTCAAAACAAGGAAATAATATTATTTTGTTTCTAAAAAAAATTAAAAGAACAAAACGTTGTAAGTACCATTATTTATGCAAGTCATAATGTTGTAAGTATTATATTACTTGCACATAACTCAACTTGAAATATCTTTATTTTAAAAGGTTTTCATAAAATAATTTGCTATCTCCGGCTAAATACGGCAACATGGCACCAATGTTTTTTTTTTCTCGGCAGATAAAGGTACAGGTGTCTCGATCATGTCAACTTGTAGGTTCTCAAAATTCGCCTTAGTAATTCCAGGTTTAAGCACTTAAATTTTCAGATGTTAGGCGAATCATCGTTGCCGAAGATATCTGTAGCTTTTTGGTATTAACTATATTTTTAGCCAGATTCATCCAATTAAAAAAGGTTTTATTATCCACTACAAAGAATGGATTTTTTTGCCAGCATTTGTAATAAGTTCAATAAGGTATTTTGGAATCAGTGGCTTTGCACACTTTTTCGCTTTTTCAATGATCACAAAATCACGATCGCAGGCGAGAAATGTATGACCCTTTACAGGAAATTTAAGAGTAATTTCTGAAAAAAAAACCTTTTGCATTTAAAACGAGGAACATAGCAAGTACAGCTTGGTTCTTGTTTTGTCCACCACAGTTATCTGACCACAAAATTAATTTCTTTTTATCTGTAGTGTATCCTATTTCACTAAAAGTGATAAACTTGTAAAGACAGGAAGCAATCTCGTTGGAACCCCTTTGCCCAACAGTTTCATTCCAGAGAAACATGATGCCCTTTCCTTCGTCCTCCAAGTGAATTCCCATATTGACAAACGCCAGCTGACGACTGTAGTACATCTGTGTATGGGTTAATGTTGGGAGGTACATCTGTTGCTGGAGGTCGAACTGAACCACTCGAACATCTAAATTAGGGCATCTAGAGTCTGCTCCATCATTATTCATTAGTTTTCTGGCCATCTCAGCTTGCTTGTGATGAAAGTCCAACTTTTGCTTAGCGAGGTCTTTTACTACTTCAGTTGGCGCAGTATCTATTTCGATTTTAGAAGAGTCACACGTCGGGCATGTGTCTACTTGGGAGGCTTGAAAGAAAGATTAAACTCGGTCAAAAATATTTCATTAAACCATTGCCTAGATACTGGTGGCTTAGTAGATCCGTCACGGTGCTTTTCTAAAAACCCTTTATATAGTTTGACCACACTAAGTTCTGTTGGGAGATATTTTCTATTAGGAGCGTCATTTCGACTATAATGACTTTCTTGAGCCGGTATTGACTTTATGTACTCGATAATCTTTTCTTTCCACTGAGGCTCGCGTCTTTGCCTTTTTCCACCACGTCTATCTTTTACAGATACGTCATTACTAAACATTTTTTCGGAAAGCATCTGCACACGGCGTTGACTGATACCAAAAGTATCGCAAAACGTCTTTTTACACACCTGAAATTAAAAGGAACATAACTATTTGTAGAATAGAATTCTTTTGAAAACATTAATTATTGTACTAACTAAGAATATAATTCAAATAACGAATAGTAATTCTTACCTGAACTTCCGACATGCCTCTAATTATGAGATAGTATTTAAAAGTACGTTGTCGCCTGCTTTCGGTTTCATCTTCATAATTGCCATGTCTCCTGTTTATTAAACAAAGCCGTATAAGGTTTTTTAGGTAAATCTGCTGTTCGTTATAATCTCCCAGATTCCAGAAGTCGTGAAATAATTTTTTACGGCATTCCAATGTCAAACAGGTACACGAAAACTGGCCTTTGCAAGAAACCTACAACAAAGTAAATGATTAAATTTACAATTTGCATAAAATGTTGTTTACTGTTTTCATCACCGTTTAGTAATATAAGTGTATAATAACAATGGTAAAGTAATATAAATATATTTAAAGGTGAAATACTATGTTTACGTTTTTTAACAATGGTTTAAAAAAAATTGTCACACTTACCTCACTTGGCTCACATTTTTCTCACTCACTTCTCTATTTTTTGTATTCACATACTATAAGCCCTTGTTTCTGCAATATTTCCTTATTGTTTTTTTTCCATGTCTTTTTATTAACAATATATTTTCTCGTTGTAGACTCACCGTCTTTTTCGGACATTTTGAATGCACTGACGTTTGCAGCTCATTTGGCACTTACAACGTTATTGCATGCTGTTTCACAATATTTAAGTTAGATGGCGTTAGAAACCCTTCAACTCATTACTGCAAGTAAACGCCGGCACATACAATGTTCTACTGCAATAAAACGCATTTCAATTTGTGTGGCACTTAAAACGTTATGGTTTGGCACCCCTCAGATTATTGTGACGTCTATCAAAAATATGAAAATTGGTAAGATATTTATTTCAGTCTCTAATATAAAAATAAATCGCTGAATGTGTTGCTAAGCGCAAATCTCGAGAGCAGCTGAACCGATTTCGCTAATTCTTTTTTTATAATATTCCTTGAAGTACGAAGATGATTCTTACGGAAAGAAAAATTTAAAAAATTGCCTGAAAAAGTCTAAAAACAACACTTTTCTATATTCCCATTCAAAAGGTTCGTAATAGTACTTAAAAGCCAATTTGAACTTTAACACCATACTGTAAAGTTTAAGTGTGCAAAAGCAAGGCAAAACAATTGAGTGACATTAGTATCGTATAAATATTAATATCAATATCTGTGTAGGTATCATAATAAGAAATCAGAAATCGTAATTTTCATTGTGATTTTTAGTGGCTATTAAAAGAATTTTAAATGTTTTATAATTTTTTTTGACAAAATGTAATTGTTGACTTATCAACTTTCTTTTTCTTTTTTTATGTTACTAGCTGACCCGGTGTCCCGAATAGCAGAATAAGTATTAAAAAAAATAAAGAATCAACTGTTAGGCAGTACGAAGTTCGCCGGGTCAGCTAGTATATATATATATATATATATATATATATATATATATATATATATATATATATATATATATATACAGTACCTATTTTGTTTACATGAATACCACAGATACCACCAATACCCACAGAACATTCGGAACAGATTGGAACACGTGCTGCTGCCGCCTACAGTCGGTTTCGAAATCATGACTGCAGCGACATGAAGCGACGACACGTCGCCTGCTGCTGCTGTCTGCGGTCGGCTACGGAATTGTACCTTTACTGTCAAAAGATGCACAACTACATTCACTAGCTTTTATTGACGAGCGCTGCCATCTTCACGTTGAAGGCCAGATACTTTTCAAACCACCCTAGTATATACGACTATATAGTCGTATAATGCAGTTAAAAGAAAAACTATCACAGCTAAGTAAACATAAAAAGTTAACAATTCAAAGGCGGACCGTAAATTTGTGGGGCCCTAGCCTGACCTCTATTTATGGACTATCTATACACCGTGACAATGAGGCGATTTGATGATAGCAGAAGTGAACGTCCAAGGAAGTAATAATAGAGATAAGACAAGTGTGACAAAACATATCGATACAAATTCTATACCCAGGCCTACCCGTAAAATCCGTTCTATTTATGAATCATATTAATATAATGCCATACAATAAATAAATGGATCAATTAGTACCTAGGTCTTAGACGCAAGCTTTATCATCATCATCATCATCATCATCATCATTACAGCCCTTCACAAGTCCACTGCTGAACATAGGCCTCCCCCAAAGAATGCCACAAAGCACGGTCCTGAGCCACCTGCATCCATCGACTTCCTGCATATCTTACCAGGTCATCACTCCATCTAGTGGGGGGACGCCCTACACTTCGCCTACCGGTACGAGGCTGCCACTCGAGAACCTTTCTTCCCCATCGGTTGTCGGTTCTTCGAGCTATATGGCCGGCCCATTGCCACTTCACCTTACTAATCCGTTGGGCTATGTCGGTCACTCTGGTTCTACTGCGGATATCCTCATTTCTGAGTTTATCACGCAGAGAAACTCCGAGCATAGCTCTCTACATAGCTCGCTGAGCGACCTTGAGCTTCCTCATCCGGCCAGCAGTGAAGGACCACGTCTCAGTTCCGTATGTCATCACTGACAACACGCACTGGGTGTACAGTCTCGTTTTCAAGTTTTGAGGTATACCTGACGAGAATATGTGCCGTAATTTCCCGAACGCTGCCCAACCGAGTTGAATACGTCGATTGACCTCTCGGTCGAAGTTGGACTTACCTAGTCGGACTATTTGTCCCAGGTAAACATACTCGTCAACAACTTCGAGCTTAGTGTTCCCAACAACTACCGGCATAGATGTGACATGGACATTGAACATGATCTTTGTTTTGTCCATGTTCATCTTAAGACCTTTCCGTTGGGAAACACTATTGAGGTCATTGAGCATAGTGCTTAGGTCCTCCAGCGATTCTGCCATAAGGACTATATCGTCGGCAAATCGAAGGTGAGTGATGTACTCGCCATTGATGTTGATACCGTATCCTTTCTAGTCCAGAAGCTTGAAAACGTCTTCCAATGCAGCGGTGAAGAGTTTCGGGGATATGACGTCACCCTGTCTTACACCTCTCTGCAGTTGGATAGGTTTCGTACTCTCGTTCTGTACTCGGATTGCCATCGTAGCTCTACTGTACAAACACTTCAGCACTTCGATATGCCGACAGTCAACTTGGCACCGCTGAAGGGACTGCAGCACCGCCCAAATTTCGACGGAATCAAAGGCTTTCTTATAGTCCACATACGCCAGACATAGTGGCAAATTGTACTCTTCGGACTTCTGTACAATTTGCCGAAGGGTATGTATGTGGTCTATGGTGCTAAAGCCCTTTCGGAAACCAGCTTGTTCGGGAGGCTGGAAGTCGTCAAGTCTGCGCGCGAGACGATTCGTAATGACTCTCGAAAACAGCACGTAGACTCACTCACTCAAAAGGGAAATCGGTCTGTAGTTCTTCAAGAGAGCGTTGTAACCTTTCTTGAAGAACAAGACCACCGCACTTCTGCTCCACGCCTCCGGTGTGATGCCACCATGGAGGACGGAATTAAAGAGCTTCTGAAGGACTTCAAGTACTGGTCTTCCACCCGCTTTCAGAAACTCCGCTGTAATTCCATCCTCGCCTGGGGCCTTACCGTTTTTAAGGTGCTGGAAAGCCATTCTAATCTCGCTCAGACTGACGTCCGGGATATCTTCGGAATAGTGTCGGATGAGACTCGCTCTTGGATCGTTACTCACACTTGCGTGTGGCTCCAACGATGACGTGTACAGCTGCCCATAGAACCTCTCAATCTCACTCAAAATCTCAGGTGTCCCGGAAACGATGCTGCCACACTCTGTCTTCAGTTTTGACAGTTGGCTCTTTCTGGCAGACAGATCTCTGGCAAAGACTTTGGAGCCTTGGTTCCGCTCGATCGCTTCTTCAATACGAGCTGTATTGAAGTTACGTAAGTCCCGCCGCATGCATTTGGAGATCTGTCTGTTCAGTTGCCTGTATGCTGTCAAGTCTGTGGAAGAATGTAGCTTCATCTCCCGTCTAACAGCCATGAGATTTAGAGTGTGATCGGAGAGTTTTTGTGTTTTTCTGCGGCGGGTCTTGCAGAACTAAGCTCCGACCGCATGGACAGTTTCCACGAGCTTGTCATTCATATCGTCCACTTTATTGCAGTCTTCTAGGCACTGAAAACGGTTTTGTAACTCGAGCTGAAAGGTTTCGGGACTTTGGAACAGAGCACGAGGGGGACGGAGCGTTGACTTCATTAGACGAGACCTCTCCAAGTTAACGTTTAGGTTCAGTGTGCCTCTAACCATTCGGTGATCGCTACCAGTTTTCACCCTCGCGATCACGGAGACATCACTGAACAGTTGTCGTCTGGTCGTCATAATGAAGTCAATCTCATTTTTTGTCGAACCGTCGGGGCTCGACCAGGTCCACTTCCTGTGGGGCCGCTTCTGGAAGAAAGAGTTCATCATAAAGAGTCCTTCTTTCTCCATGAAGTCGGCCAGCTGCTGGCCTCTTGGGTTCCGTTGCCCTATTCTAAATTTCCCTACTTTCAGCTCATCATTTCATTATCTCTTGTGCCTAGTTTTGCATTGAAGTCTCCCATTAACACCGTATATTGGGTTTTGGAGGAATGCATGGCTCTAGAGATATCCTCATACATTTCCTCCACCTCCTCATCGGGGTGTGCCGAGGTTGGTGCGTAAACCTGTATGACCTTCAGCGAATACCGTTTGGTGATTCTGAGTATAAGGTCGACCGTCGTCGATAACCCTCGTCGACACACTCCCGATCTTTACAACGTTGTTAACGAGGACTTGTGGACGATAAACCCGACACCTCCTTGGGACAGATGGTCGCCCTCCCGGTGATAGAGCAAGTTGCCGGATTCAAGGATTACCGTGTCCTCCCCCTCTCTTCGGACTTCGGATAACCCTATAATATGCCAGCGCAACTTGTCTATCTCTTCTTCCAGCTCCACGATCTTCTCGTCAGTCCTCAGCGTGCGTGCGTTGTACGTTGCCAGGTCGAGTCGTCTAAGGTGGCAACCGAACCTTCACCGGAGATTCTTAGCACCTAAGCTTTATACCTCATACAAAACCAAGATCGACGGTGCGTTGGTCTATCTACGTTTTTATTTCTAACTACGGAACGGATTCTGCTCCGGGTTTCAAATGAGGAAATGCCTACGCATACCCGCTTCACGGGGGCAAGAATATTATGTTGGACTCGCATCTACTAAAACCCCATGGTGTCCACCTTCGCCACACCTTGGCAGGGTGACGGAAACGCTTTCAAACACATCTGGGGCCTTAACAGCGCCCAAAAGCAGCTCCTCCTTAGTTGAGGACTTCTCCTCCCCCTTTTCTTCTTAGATAAGGCACACCAGGAACAGAAGGCACACTGCATTTCGCGGCCTCCAACTCCACCTGCACAACAGACTCCCCCAGCACCCGCCAAAGTCGATGAGGATAGTCGATAGGCGCATCGCTGCAGTGATATGATATTCTAACAGTGGTAGAGCCAGGCGGCAGCTTTTGCTGTCGCATGGATGGGCCGGCTCGAACCGGGGTGATACCACGACTTCACAGAATACCAGCGTGAAGTAGAGGTTTACCTCTGCGTTTCGCTTGGTGAGTGCAGGTGGCCGTAGGCCCTTTTTACTGGAAATGAGGCATTCCATCCTAGTCCTCACAGGTGAAAACGCATCTGCTTTTTGATATGTAACAGAGGATAGATGTAGATGTCTATGGGCCGCAGCAACCACTTACCATCAGGTGGACTGTGTGCTCGTTTTTCACCCTTATCCTATAAAAAAAAATATAGGGAGAGGACTCTCCTATAGCCGCAGTCCACTAACACATATCCAAGGGCTCGACAAGCGCACTCAGAGTGGCCATCTTGGGCCAACCCTTCACTTAGGGCCAGCCATGTGAGTCGCCCTACGTTTACCATGCTATATTTGTTTTCTATATACGACATCCTGGAGAAAGAGCGCTACGCTTCACAGCTAGCGTTTGTCAACGTTAAAATATCTATAATATAGTAAAGCAATTTGGAAAAACATCAACTAGTTTCTTTTCATTTCACTGCAAGAGGTGTAAGACTCTAGCCTAGACTTTAATAAGATTTTAACCGAATGCACTGATTCACTAAATATTTGGTTACGGGATCTGAATAATAATCAATATCTAATATTATGTACACTTTTCTAATCTATGTTTTCCTTATTGTTGTTATCCAAAACCATTAAAAATTTGATTTTCTTAATATACTCGTACATATGTCTCATAGATTTGGCTTCTCCTAAATCCAAAATCCAAAACAGCTTATCCAACGAAACGTTTAGCTTGTCTGTTTTAAATTTTACTGTTTCTTTTACATGAGAGGGAACGGGCATGCGGTTCACCTGATGGTAAGTGACTACTGCTGCCCATGAACTTACTGAAACTTTTGAAGTAATCCGTCTCTTGTTTATATCACTGTATACTGCTCCCACTCTAGTATTAAAATTTTTAGTTTTCTTCTCGTATATAAAGATGTTTTGATCTGATAGATGTAGTATGTTGCTCACGAACTCTTTTAATGACATAATAACTTGTAGCTTTCACAAATAATTCTCTAATAAAAAAAAATATCTATATGGTATTATAGTGTATAGTATTTAATAAAGTGGCGATACTCGATTAATATCGTAGTAAATCTTTTAAATAAATTTCGTGACCCTTTTCGAAAACTAACTTTCTCATCCTCATATCCACTAAAACTCATGAAATTTTCATAACATCATCATAATTATTTTTGAAGTTTTGACAGCTATTGTCTTCAATGAAGGATGGGAGCCCTTTATATCCACGGGACCCTGGCCTGCAGGCCAACCCCTGTAAGGTTTAACGGTCGACCAACTTATAAACCGTATTTGGATCATATATAACATACATGTTACATAGCATAAATTCATTCAAATCGAGCAGAGCGGCCGAGCCTTTGACGAATTTTGATCGAAGGTACTTTTTTAGCAAAAGGTGGCCGAAATCGAAGCGGGAGCATCGGTCCGTCACTTATAAATTCTTATTAAGGACTCACTCTGTAACGAAATATATCTATTAGGTTATAGGATTTCTGTACTGCCTAGAAGTCCTTACCGTACCTTACGTAGGTAAGACTAAAGGTAAATACCTTTAGTCTTACCTATTTCAGCTGTAAAATAGCAGTGCTTGTCATGCTGTTCCAATCCCAATGAATAAATTAGGCTTTGAGACATTCTTTCTTAGTCCTCAGCGGTGACAACGCAACACCTTCAATGATTAAAGTTGTTATAGTCATGTTGTATAGTCCATGGAGATATATATATATATATATATATATATATATACGAGAGTGGATTGAAAAGTACTCGGCCTAACCAAGAAAATAAACACATACTAAATCAGTTATATTTTTATTTTTCTACATAATCACCATCAAGTTCAATACACTTTTGCCACCTCCCCTTCCAAGCATTTAGACCGTTGAAAAAAAATGATTCTTCCTTAGAGTCAAAATATGCGTCTACAGCTGCTTGGACCTCGTCGTTTGTCGAAAATCTTTGACCTCCCAAGTGCTTTTTTAGGTTAGGGAACAGAAAGAAGTCTGATGGTGCCAGATCAGGTGAATACGGCGGATGCGGTAACAGTTCAAAGCCACAGTTGTGAATTTCAGCCATTGACTGTACTGACGTGTGAACACGGGCGTTATCTTGATGGAACAGGACTTTTCTTCTGAGCATTCCTCGACGTTTTTCTTTTATTTCCTCTCGTAAACGACGTAGTAAGGTGCAGTAGTAATCAGAGTTTATAGTCTGACCCCTTTCAAGATAATCAATCATAATCACACCTTTCGAGTCCCAGAATACTGAAGCCATCACCTTATTTGCCGACAAAATCGACTTAGCCTTTTTAGGGGGTGGTGAACCAGGTCTTCTCCACTGTTTTGATTGTTGTTTTGTTTCCGGTGTACAGTAATGAACCCATGTTTCGTCTATAGTAACAAAACGATTCAAAAAATTATCTGCATCGGCTTCAAATAACTCCAAACAGTCGCGTGAAATAGTCAATCGCGTCCTTTTTTGTTCAACTGAAAGCAGTCGCGGAACCCACCTCGCAGACACCTTGTGGAAACCCAACTCGTTGACAATGATGTTTTGAGTTCGTTCATAAGAGATGCCTATAATCTCGGCTATCTCTCTAATTTTTAATCTGCGGTCTCCCATTATTAAATCAAGTACTTTTTTAATATTTTCGTCAGTAGTTGACGTCGAAGGCCTTCCAGAGCGGGGTTCATCTTTCACACTCTCTCTACCACGCTTAAATTCTGCTATCCATTTTTTGACGGATGAATATGACAGAGCACAATCGCCTAATGTACTGACCATGTCATCATGGATGGCTTTTGATGATCGCCCCTTCTTATGGAGGTACTTAATGACGACACGCTGCTCGATTTGCTCCATTCGCGGAAATTATGTCCGATTACTTTGTTAATAAATTTATAAAATCACAACTAATTATCGCACACGTTTCGAACTTCACACAATGAACTAGTCTGAACTGAACTAAATAATGTGGGTAGATTTGATTTTTAGAATTGAATGGATCTGTGTTAGGCCGAGTACTTTTCAATCCACCCTCGTATATAGCCACTTGTATGACTGTAAGTTTGTCACTTTAGTTTTTTTTCGTGGCAGATGCTGCAGCTATATTAGTAGTATAATTGTAGCACAAATGGGTCGGCTCGACCGGGGAAGGACCACGCTCTCACAGAATACCAGCGTAAAATAGCAGCTTAACACTGCAAAAAGAGGCATTCCATCTCAGTCCTCACGGGTGACAACGCATCTGCATTTTAATTCGCGTACGAGGATAAATGTAGATGTCTATGGGCCACAGCAACCACTTACCATCAGGTGGACTGTGTGCCCGTTTGTCACCCTATCTTATATAAAAAATATAAAAAAAACTCTTCTTTGAAAAATTCACGTGACTCAGAAATCCGAATGCGAGGAGTACAAACTGGTTAATTTCGGTATTCGTTGATTCAAAATTGTAACTCTTTTAATGAATAATTATTTTCGGAGTTTATTCCTTAAGAATCGATTTTCATAATATACAAGCCAAGGGTATGAAAATATTTATGGGGAGTAAAATCAAACGTCACGTTACACGTGCGTTACGTTATGTATTCATGTTTTCATGACTACGTAATGTCGTGCGCAACTTATCTTGCGCACCCCGCAGCACAGAGTACTGTTAGCTGTACTACTTTATATAACAAAATAACAACTGTCAACTAACTGACAATTTGCGGAGTTTTGATATTAAATTTCATATACCTTTAATCGCACAACACAATTACTCTCTACCAACAGCCTATAATCGTTCTTAAGGAGTAAACTCCAGTCGTGCGTCGGAGCTGACACACACACTTTTTTTTGTTATCTACAATAGCGAATGAAACCAATCCTCATATGAATAAATATAATTCAAAACAAAAAGTATTCACAATAATATTATTTTTATAATTTACTATAGACTGACTCATGTACCACCATGTCTCTTGTTATGTCCGCGATGCTTGAAGTACCTAAACGACACAAAAAATTTAATTTATTATAACAACTTACTATTTCGCCGACTTTAAACCAAGGAGGAGATTCTTAATTTGACTATACCTATTATGTATATATATCTATGTTTTTTGTATGTATGTTCACTCAACTTCTTCGTCAATTGTGAACCGATTTTAATAATATTTTTTTCAATAAATAAGTATTTTAGGGGTTGTCACATATAACTTTTAACCCTTTCGCTGTCCCGTGCACTACATATAGGTCACTGCTATTGTCCTACTATTGTGTCTGAAAACCGGACAGTGAAAGTGTTAAGAAAAAATTCAAACTAGGGAACAAGTTTTCAATATTATTTCTTCGTTTACTCAAATGGGTAATTACTTTTAAAAGTTGGCTTCAATTAACTAAAAATAATAAAATAATTTGGCTTAGTTGTCGAGTTTTAGTACTAGTCTTAGCGCCGATCTCTGAAGCTATTATGTGTAAATTATTTTATTCTTTTTAGTTCCTCGAAGACGTAAATGAAATTGTATACTTGGGGAGTGCTTTTAGCCGGGATGGAAGATGTGATTTAGATGTGGACAGGCGTGTCGCTGCCGGGAACAAAGTCAATGGTGCCCTGACTGCGTTAGTCAAAAGGCAAGGCGTAGTGAAGAGTGCACGCCTTGCAATACATAACGCAGTGTTGGTACCGACTTTGTTATATGGCAGCGAAACCTGGGTATGCCAGAAGAAGCATAAAAGCAAGTTGAATGCAGTGGAGATGCGATCTCTTCGTAAAATGTGCGGCGTCACTATGGCTGACCGAAAGCGAAACGAAGAGATTCGCAATATGGCAGGTTTGAAAGATGACCTTATCACAAAAATTGATAAGGGCGTTCTTCGATGGTTTGGGCACGTTGAGCGAATGAGTGAAGACCGAATGGTGAAGAAAATATATAGCGCGAAAGTTAATATTAAAAGGTGTCGAGGTAGACCGAGACAACTTTCGAAGACCATGTGAGCAAATTGCTCGAAGAGGGGAGGGTCAAGAGTACTCGGATACCTAGACGTGCATGTATGAAGAAGATGATGAATCTGAAAGAAGCGAAAGAGGTATGTAAGGATCGTGACACTTGGCGATCTGTTCTCTCTGGCTACCCCGTCAGGGATTGTGCGTGACGATAAGTAAGTAAGTAAGTAAGAAGACGGCTTTTACTGTATATAAATAAGCATCAAATTCTTCTACACTTTTATATTGATATAGGAAACACAATGCTATCACTATCACTATCACTGCGGACGATCACAAGTCCACTGCTGAATAGCATAGAATAGAACAGAATAGAATAGAATAATTTTTATTCAATATTGATTACAACTAATTCTTATTGTTTAGGCCAAATCTTAATATTTAAAATTTGCATTCAAAACGCACGTTTCGGTCGCCTGACGTGTGGGCGAGAAACCGGTTTGACGGCTCGGCCGCCTGACGTGCCCGCGTCGGCCGTATGCTATAGTCTGGAACAATGAATTGTCCGCGACGGCCGTGTCGGTTAGTCGTCTGGAATTTACGCTCGGAATGTTAGGTCGCGTTAAGACCGCCTCGGATTGCGTTGTCGTATTTCGTGTGTTTACGTGAAAACGAGGCTTCCTTGCATTTTGAGTGATTAACTTAACTTCGAATGCCGTTAATTTGCGTCGACAAGTTGCTTGTGTGGCATTTTAATATCTTACGAAGGAATTTTGCTTTGTCGGGTGGAACGCTAAAACTTTGTGATCCGAGAGAAGGTCGCGTTCGTCTTCGATTATAATTTTGTGCTAAGTGACATTAGACTTCAGTTCTGATAAAAGTGAACGCCCACTGGAGTGATCGAACATTGTGGAGAAGAGCAGCGCATGTGGGTCTGCTGGCCGATTACATCGGTGACGTCAGGTTACATTACACACCTATCTCACACCCTTACTACACCCACCTACTTGCCCTTGACGGTACCTTGCGGTCGACCCTACCTCCGGAACTCGGTAAGTTTGTGTTATCTTATCCAGCCATTACATAATCATTATCCATAGGTCATTTGGGCCCGAACCCTCTGGTTGCCCGTCGAGTGTGCTACTCATGGACCCTAGTACAATCGACTTCTGTCGGGGCAACTGAGGGCCGTAACAATCTCTGGTAGCAGAGCGTGGTTGATTGGTTGTCCAATTACCCCCGGCCGTATTATAAAAAAAATATTTTTTCTTTTTTTTTTGTTTGTTAGCGTATCGGTGGTTAGAACCACGCCCGTTAGGCTGCGCAAGCAGGAGTGTAATTAAGGGTTAGGTACCTACGCGTCAGGTATTTCGGGTAGGTAGATTAAATTGCCGAAGGTTCGGTCGCCTGAGCGAGGCATCTTAGTTGACCGACTATAGTGTGTATTTGCCGTGTAGTGTAATTTGTATTTAATTTAATTTAATAGTAATTTGTATTTAGTAGTGATGCCATCGCACAAGCCACTGGCGCTTCGCCTGCAGGCGGAGCTTGCGCTGGGCCGCGAATGCCCATACTTTGATAGGGCGACCCGATCGGGTCTATAGTTTAGAGAAGCGGCTCGAGCAGGTCGCGGCCCGAAGGCCCGTAGTGGAGGAGGCTTACACTGAGCTCGTGGCCTCGGATGCGAAACAGGGAGTCCTAGAATCCTGCCTTGCGGACTACGAGCAATTCTTTTCGCTCACCGACGACTTGATCGAGGTGGGGACCAAGTATGCTAATGAAGCGCGTAAAACTCGGCTGAGTGGCCTGCCCGAGTCCCCTCGGAAGCAGCCTACTCAGACGGAGCTGTTGGGACGACTCCCAACTCTGGACCTGCCAAGATTCTCCGGAGCCCTCTCCGACTGGCTGACCTTTGTTGGTCTTTTTGATAGCCTAGTGGACGCCTGGAGGGACTTGACACCAAGCCAGAAGATGGCGTACCTCCTGGCCTCACTGTAGGCGGAGGCCCTAGGCGTCGTCGGCCATTTGAAATTGTCGGACGACGCCTACCAGACTGCCCAGGATCTCCTCGCCGGAAGGTACGCCAACGTCCGGCGAATTGCGGACGAATACGTTAGGCGGCTTCTAAACCTCCCGCTGCTTAAGGACCGGGCCAGACTACTTCCGGACATCGTAAATCCAGTCATGGTGACCTGTAATTCGTTGAGGCGGCTGGGTTTACCGGTGGACGAATGGTCCTTCTTGTTGCTCCACATCGTGCTGTCCCGCCTGCCTCTCGATCTTCGGATCCATTTTGAGGAGAGGTACGGCGGGGACGGCGCCTCCTATATTCCGCCCTTCAGGGACCTGCTGCGATTCTTGGAGGATTAGTGCCGGCAAATTGAGAACGCAACGGGCACCGTCGACAAACTACGGGTTGCCAACCGAGCCGTGCCCAGGGAGAGGCGGATTTCGCCGGGCAAGTCGTCGCCATTCCCCCTAAGGCCGAGCGGAGCATCCGCGGGAGGGCGCCGCCCCCTACCATCTTATAGCGGCCTAGCGGCCAGGGAGGCGCCCCCGTGCTCCTATTGTCGAGCATCCGATCACCGGGTGACGTTGTGCCAGAAGTTATTGGGTAAGCCGGTCCCGGCGAGGCGAACCATCGCCAAGGAGCGCCACCAGTGCTACTCGTGCTTGGAAAGGCACCTCCAACGAGACTGCCCGCACCAGCGGTCCTGTCCGCACTGCCAGGGCATCCACCATGCCGTTTTGTGCCTGGGTGCGAACGGCGCTTCCTCTCGGGGCTCTGCCGGGCGCTCACCTCCCACGGGCGAGGGCGCTCAGCCACGCCCTCATTCGGGCGATGCTCGGTGCTCGCCTGCCGGCCACCGTGCCCCTGGGTTTGAAGGGGGTCCCTCCCCTGACCAGTCGGAGGGTCTTTCCCCCAGGGGCGGGCGTCGTCGCCCCCCCCCCCCCTCAGCGTGTTGAGATGAACTTCACGGCCACTCAGCGGTCAGCAGGTCAGCGACTGGAGTACCACCCTCCCCCCTTTGGTCGGTACCGGAACTACGGGGTACCTGCGACCTCGAATCTGTCCCGGGCCTCAAGGCCGAGGTTTCCCGAAGCTCCCCAGGTCACCCCGTTCGGTGATTGCCTACCACGGGTCATTGAGATGCCGCCGGAATGCCGCTTTCGGGACCCCCGGTTCGAGTGCCGGTCCGATGGAGGCAGCTCCAGCCAGGTAGCTGCCGCCCTAGCTCCCACCACGGCCGCCTCTACTGATCCTTTGAGCCGTCAACAGTCCACTTGTCAAACTGTTCTATTGCCGACGGCCTCAGTGAAGGTGTACAATCCGAGTGGCGACTTTCGGGTTCACAACGCTGTGTGGCCTCCACTTGTTGGTGGGAAGATTAGACTAGACTAGACTCCCCTGGAGCTCTGAATCACGTCCAATGGTAGGTATCGGAGGTGCCGAGCCTCCTGCTCCTAAGGGATAAGCGGAGTTGGTGTTTGGCCCTGCCAGCGAACACCTTCACATTCTAGTTAAAGTAAATGTCCTCGGTGACATTGTAGGTTTTCTCCCTAACGTCCGTATAAATGACAGCGCGGTTCGTTGTGCGTCGGGTTTGAGACCGGCAGACCCTCAGTGGTCCCAATCTGGGCCTATAGATTTGTTGCTGGTGGCCGACGCGCTGGGGTTCATCTTGTTAGGCGAGATACGAGCCCTACAGCCCAATGGATTGACAGCCATGTCCACTGTATTTGAGCTTCTTTGGACCGGTTCTGTGGTCTCCACCTCCTCAAACGGCCGACCCGCTCTCTGTTGTGGGCGTGTCCCTTTCGGACGTCATCCAGCGGTTCTGGGAAATTGAGGAGCCACCACACGCGGCTCGATTCAAACCTCTGGACCGTAAGTGCGAGTGTTCTACCGGAACAATACCGGCCGGTCGTGTCGACGGTCATTTTGTCACTCGCTTACCCTTTCTTGAATCACGGCCCCCTTTGGGCCAATCTCGTACCCTGACCGAAAAGAGGTTGCTTTCCATGGAGCGCCGTATGCGGCGCGACCCAGCTTCAACCGACCCAGCGACAAATATGTGGAATTCATGCGCGAGTATCAAGAGCTGGGTCACATGTCACCGTCCAACTTCGACTGGCGGTCACAGGGGCACTACTTCCTCCCTCACCATGCGGTCTTGAGGAGCCCTGGGAGTAAGATTCGGGTAGTTTTTGACGGCTCCGCCCCCTCGTCAAATAGTGTATCCACTGGTGCTACTCGTGCTTGGAAAGGCACCTCCAACGAGAGTGCCCGCACCAGTGGTCCTGTCCGCACTGCCAGGGCATCCACCATGCCGTTTTGTGCCTGGGTGCAAACGGCGGTTCCTCTCGGGGCTCTGCCGGGCCCTCACCTCCCACGGGCGTGTCCTTGATCCTTGGTCCTAAATTGGTTAAGGACATATCCGACACTTTGACCCACTTCCGTCGGCACCAATTGGTTTTTGTAGCCGACATTCGGATGATGTTTCGACAATCAGTGGTCCATTGTGATGACCGTCGATAACAGCTGATATTGTGGCGCGAGAAGCCCAGCGGTCCGATACAGGTGTTTGAGTTGAACACCACCACCTATGGACTCCGGTCCAGCCCGTATATCGCCATGCGAACCCTCCTTGAACTCGCTGAGAGAGAGCGTCTAAAATACGCTCGGGGGGCTTCTATTTTGGAGACTTCGGTCTACATGGACGACATTTGCACGGGCGCCTCCATCGTCGAGGAGGTTCTTGTATTGCGAGACGAATTGATTGCCATCCTGAAGTCCGGAAGTTATGAGTTGCGCAAATGGTTGTCGAACTCCCCTCATATTTTGAAGGACCTCCCAGGAGAGGAGCAACAAGACCCTCATCTATTCGAGCACCCTGAAAATCCTAATTTGTTGACTGTGCTGGGCATTCAATATCAGCCTGTTCAGGATACTTTCACGTATCGAGTCAAACTCGATCCCCCTCCTAAAGCATAGACCAAGCGCTCCGTGCTGTCTACAGTAGCCCGCACCTTCGATCCTAATGGATGGATCACTCCGGTAATTTTTTTGGCAAAGTGCTTTCTTCAAAAGCTCTGGATATCCGGGTTGAGTTGGGACGAGCCTATTAGCGGTGCTCTCTTGCGGAAGTGGCTCTCCATTGTGTCCTCCCTTCCGGACATCGACCGAGTCTCCATGCCAAGGTGCTTCCTCCCTCCAGGGAACTGCTGCTGTCGTATATTTGCGGACTGTGAGCTCTTCTGGCCATACTTCCGTCCATCTCGTACTTGCTAAAAGCAAGGTTGCTCCCATTGGGTCCCGCTTAACTATCCCTAAATTGGAACTGTCCGGAGCCGCTCTTCTCACGCGACTCCTCAACCACGTTCACTCGTCTTTGAAGTCTGTAATCGACATTACGGACGTCTACGCTTGGTCGGACAGTGAGATAGTACTTTGTTGGCTCAGAGCTGCACCTCACAATCTTGAGGTCTTTGTGGCGAACAGCGTGTCTCAAATCCAGAATTCTGGGACATCTCTAAACTGGAGATATGTCCCAGGGGAGTTGAATCCCGCAGACTGCGGTTCTCGTGGCCGTGAAACCACCTCTTTGGTTGACCACCCGCTGTGGTGGGGTCCCAGTTGGTTGACTGAGTCTCAGTCTTTCTGGCCCCAGAATAAATATTCCGAATCGATTGAATTGCCTGGCCTACGAGCCCGAGTAGGATTGGGCAAGGATAAGCCCACTCGGGATTTCTCCCTGCTAGAACGGTACAGCTCTCTCGATAATCTCTTAGGAGTGACTGCTTGGTTGCGTCGATTTGTCCGCAATTCGAGAGACCCGTCCAACCGAATCTCTGATTCCGTTTTGTCCCGTAGCGAGCGTCGCGAAGCTTTGATGCATTGGACCCGTATGGTCCAAGCGGAGCATTGTGAGCTCGTGATTGAAACCTTGAAGCGGGGCTCCGTTGTCAAGGGCGCTCTGGCCCGTCTGAACCTCTTCCTGGACGACTCTGGGATGCTGTGCGTTGGCGGACGTTTGAAAAATTCTCAACAGCCGTACGGGGCTCGACACCCGTTACTGCTCCCTAAGGACGGCGCCTTTGTTCGGTTGCTGGTAACTCACCATCATGTTAAGAATGCCCACGCTGGGTGTAACGCTCTTCCGGCTATTTTGCAGCGGGAGTTTTGGATTTTGGCTGGCCGACGCACCATTCGGAGCGTCATCTTTAAGTGCATACCTTGTTATAAACTGAAGGCCACCATATCACAGCATATGATGGGTGACTTACCACCCGAGCGCGTCAGGGCCATCCGACCATTCGCTGGAGTCGGAACAGACTTTGCTGGCCCCTTCCTCGTTAAGTGCTCCAACTTTCGTAACGCGCGTTCATATAAGGTCTATCTGTGCGTTTTCGTGTGCCTCGCCACTAAGGCCGTTCACTTAGAACTTGTAAGTGCCCTCAGCACTGAAGCCTTTGTGGCCACGCTGGGCCGCTTCGTATCGCGTCGCGGTTTGCCGGACCTGATCCGATCTGATTGCGGAATGAATTATAAGGGCACGGATAGATATTTGAAAGAGGTCGTCGAATTTCTGTCCAGCAACAGGACTTATTTAGGTACTGCGATGTCCAAGAAGGGCATCCAGTGGCTTGCCCACCCTGGGGCGGTATTTTTGAGGCGGTGATTAAGATTGCAAAAACGCATCTCTGTCGCCTTATTGGCGAAACTATTTTGACATTTGAGGAGCTTGCCACTGTATTTTGTAAAATTGAGGCGGAACTCAACTCTCGGCCCTTCTATCCCTTCGTCCGATCCGAATGATTTGAAGGTTCTAACCCCGGGCCACTTCCTGATTGGCCAGCCGCTTAACGCCCTGCCCGAGTCCCTTTTTTCCCTTCAGGGAAATAAACTCTTCGCGGTGGAGCAGATTTGACCTGCTGCAACAGATGACTCAGAGTTTTTGGCACCGGTGGTCTCTGGAGTACCTACATCTTTTGCAGCAGCGCGTTAAATGGTCTGACAAGACGGATCCACCTCGGGTTGGAGACCACGTGTTAGTTAAAGAACCCAACGCTTTGCCTTTGTATTGGCGCTGTAGGTGCATTGTTAAGTTGTCGTATGGATTGGATGGGCTGCCTAGGGTAGCCGAGGTTTTGGTTGGAGATTCGGTCTTGCAACGTGCCGTCGCGACCCTATCCCGTTTGCAAATTTACTCGCGGACATAAGTCCTTATGCCCGGGACGGGGTTTTGTTTAGGCCAAATCTTAATATTTAAAACTTGCATTCAAAAAGCTCGTTTCGGTCGCCTGACGTGTGGGCGAGAAACCGGTTTGACGGCTCGGCCGCCTGACGTGCCCGCGGCGGCCGTATGCTATAGTCTGAATCAATGAATTGTCCGCGACGGCCGTGTCGGTTAGTCGTCTGGAATTTACGCTCGGAATGTTAGGTCGCGTTAAGACCGCCTCGGATTGCGTTGTCTTATTTCGTCTGTTTACGTGACAACGAGGCTTCCTTGAATTTTGAGTGATTAACTTAACTTCGAATGCCGTTAATTTGCGTCGACGAGTTGCTTGTGTGGTATTTTAATATCGTACCAAGGAATTTTGCTTTGTCGGGTGAAACGCTAAAACTTTGTGACCCGAGAGAAGGTCGCGTTCGTCTTCGATTACTGGAGTACTGGAGTACCCACTGGAGTGATCGAACACTGTGGAGAAGAGCAGCGCATGTGGATCTGCTGGCCGATTACATCGATGACGGCAGGTTATATTACACACCTATCTCACACCACTAACACACCCACCTACTTGCCCTTGACGGTACCTTGTGGTCGACCCTACCTCCGGAACTCGGTAAGTTTGTATTATCTTATCCAGCCATTACATAATCATTATCCATAGGCCATTTGGACCCAAACCCTCTAGTTGCCCTTCGAGTGTGCTACTCATGGGCCCTAGTACAATCGACTTCTGTCGGGGCAACTGAGGGCCGTAACACTTATTTAAAAGTCATTTTTTTTACTTTACCATTGGTTGAACCTTACCTGGGAAGAACGGACTTTTTTCTAACATAAATTTTACAATAAAAATGGTTACAAACTATTTACAAAATTTATTTCAGAAACAGCTTGGAAGCAACCACCCTATTCCCAGGGGTTGTTATCAACCATGTATTCATTTTTTTCTTTAAGAAAACGTTACCCCTCACTAGGGTTTTCTCCTGTATCGTGGAGGCAGTTTACAAACACAAAGTGCACAAGGACATACATCCAAACCCGGAACAATTATTTTTAGGCAATTATAGTTTTTTTTTATAGGATAAGGGTGACAAACAAGCATACAGTCCACCTGATGGTAAGTGGTTGCTGCGGCCCATAGACATCTACATCTATCCTCTATTACAAATCAAAATGCAGAAGCGTTGTCACCCGCGAGGACTAAGATGGAATGCCTCATTTCCAGTAAAAAGGGGCTCCGGCCACCTGCACTCACCAAGCGAAACGCAGAGGTAAACCTCTACTTCACGCTGGTATTCTGTGAGGTCGTGGTACCACCCCGGTTCGAGCCGGCCCATCCGTGCGACAGCAAAAGCCGCCACGTGGCTCTACCGCTGTTATTATAGTATATTATAATAAACCTTTTTATACAGTGTTTGTTTAATTAAATATTTAAACTTGGTAATAGAGAGTACATAGGCTTCCCGCATTTATTGCATCTGAGTACACTCCTGATCTTGAGCCACCTACATCAATCTAAAACCTGCGTGTTTCATTAGGTCGTTACTCCATCAAGTGGGTGGGTAAGGTGGGTCTGTACCACACAAAGCTTAAACCAGCATGTCTGCTAAATTAAATATGTATATTTCTGGGACATGATTTGAAGTCCATGGTGAAGAACATGGAGCATCGTAGGGTCCGCTAATAATAAATATTCATGCCATGTTTTCGGAAATGTATTTAAATTATAGCAAGCGAGCTTTTAATTTTATGTTTTGCGTTATAGCCCGCGGAGGGTAGTAAAATAAAATTTAAAGGTAAAGAAAATGTCGAAAATGGGTGTGTATATATATTTTGGTAGTTGTCATTTTACTCAGTAAACAAAAATTATAAAACTCGTAAGCACAAATGATAAAATTGTATTTGTAGAGTGTGGTGTAACCTTTTAAAAAGATAAAACCGCTCGTTTACGAACCGTCTGCTGAACATAGACCTCACTATGGATTGCCTCATTTTTGCCACAGTTGCGTCGCTTAGCTGGCGGATTTGCGACCGCAGTTTTTTCTTAGTTTGAATTGTTATCTAGAAAATGTTGCAGCTCATCTCCCGTTTTGCGACAGAGCGATGTTGTAAACGTGGATGTTGTAAAAAGCGACAGAGGGAACTCTGTCGCTTTTTACAACATCCACGTGATGATATAAGGCAGTGGATTGTTTTACGCCATCACTACACACTTTACGGCACTATTATTACTCAAACTCAAACATGAACGTATTATACAGGAAAGCTTCTTTCATGAAATCTTCAAATGACAGTTAAAACTACAACAATATCCACAAACGCGGATAAGCGACGTTTGCATTGACTACGTATTTTTTCATAATACTAACTTAAAAATTCTGAAAGCCGACAATAAATGGGGAAAAACGGTTCGAGAGTGGCAGTCTCTTACCGATATGCGATGTATAGGACGGTTTCCTACTAGATAGAGTAACGACTAGGCAAGAGATGCAGAAGGGCAATGGATACATGTGGTCAAGAACTGTGCTTTGTGGTCATTGCTGGAAGTGGAAGGCCTATGCTTTGCAGTAGATTTTTGATGGATAATGATAATTATGATGATGATTAAACTTAAATAACAAACTCATTACATACCTGCCAATTGGAATGTGGACTCTAATTCAGTTCTAAATATATTAAGCATGCGTTGAACACCAGCTTGCCCTCCTAACGCTAATCCCCAGAGAGCTGGACGGCCGACAAATACCTAGCGAACAACGATATAGTAAATATAACAAAAAGGTGAAAAGGAATGCAAACATTTCTTTGTTTATGCATTCAGTGTCATTGCAATACAGAACATTGCAACAAATGATTAAAATCGAAACTTAACTAGGGGAAAATAAGAAAAAAATTAAATGTTAGAACAACAATTACCGCCTTCGCACCAAGAGTCAAAGCTTTATAAACATCAGTGCCAGTCGTGACTCCGCCGTCTAAGTACACTTCAACATTGTAATTCTTAACTGCTTCAACTATTTCTGGAAGAGCCTCAATCTGTAAAATATTTGACAAAAATTAGCAATTCTCTAAATGATGGTATTTCTATATTTAAATGTATCTATAGGTGGAGATGACTATACTCTAGACCAGTGTTTCCCATTCCGTGGTACACATACTCCCAGGGGTATGTGAGGTTACTTGAAGGGGTACCACGATCTCAGAGATTATCTGTCTCAGTCCTCTATTCTAGTCCGCTATTTTGTCTCAGTCCTCAGGGGTGACAATGCATCGGCATTTTTATTCTTAATAGGGGGTGAATAAGGTAAGGGACATGTGAATATCTATAGGCCACAGCATCGAATTACGTTAGGTGGACTGTGTGCTCGTTTGCCACTACATAGTCTATAAAAAAATATACTGACTAT
The DNA here is from genome assembly GCA_033319125.1 of Parnassius glacialis. NCBI lineage: Eukaryota > Metazoa > Arthropoda > Insecta > Lepidoptera > Papilionidae > Parnassius > Parnassius glacialis. Next base: position 36,417,042 of record JAVANC010000001.1, on the reverse strand, counting down.
TTCAGAACCATACTCACCTTTTTTGAAGTATGTTAGTAAAGATCATTTTTATACTTCTTTTTTTTATAGGATAAGGGTGACAAACGAGCACACAGTCCACCTGATGGTAAGTGGTTGCTGTGGCCCATAGACATCTACATCTATCTTCGATTACGAATCAAAATGCAGATGCGTTGTCACCCGTGAGGACTAAGATAGATTTTTTTTTATAGGATAAGGGTGAAAAACGAGCACACAGTCCACCTGATGGTAAGTGGTTGCTGCGGCCCATAGACATCTACATCCATCCCCTGTTACAGATCAAAATGCAGATGCGTTTTCACCCGTGAAGACTAGGATGGAATGCCTCATTTCCAGTAAAAAGGGCCTCCGGCCACCTGCACTCACCAAGCGAAACGCAGAGGTAAAACTCTACTTCACGCTGGTATTCTGTGAGGTCGTGGTACCACCCCGGTTCGAGCCGACCCATCCATGCGACAGCAAAAGCTGCCGCCTGGCTCTACCACTGTCTAGAATGTCACGTTTCCAGTAAAAAAGGTCTCCGTTTCTCTACACTCACCATACGAAACACAGCAGCGTTAAGCTGCTATTTTACGCTGGTATTCTGTGAGAGCGTGGTCCTTCCCCCGGTCGAGCCGACTCATTCGTGCTACAATCATAATATAGCTGCAGCATGGCTCTACCACGTATAAAAACTTACGTTAACTCTTTTTACGTAAATTTATTTTAAGTCTAACCCGCTAGCATACACAAATTTTTGTCAATGGCCCTATTGAAAATCGAGTTTAACACCCCTTTTCTAGACCAGTAAACCATGTGCATAAATATTTTGTAGGTGTCGTAAGAGGCGACAAAGTATAGGAAATTCCAGAAAGATCTCATGGTCCCCGATAGATGGCGGAATTACCATTTTATTACACCACACATAAAATTCCCACATCTGCGAAGAGCAACGTTTTAGTTAAGGCAAATTCATCCTACAATGTGAGCAATGGCGTAGCTATGCATGGGCAAAGTAGGCCCTCGCCCACGGCCTCGCACTTAATGGGGCCTCGCGAGGCTTCTTTAAATGCAATGCCCCCAGGCTTTACCACAAATGACTAATTAATTTGATCACTTTTACGATTTTACAAAATTTAAAAGCGTGTTTGTTTGGGGCCTCGCAAGAAGCCCCTCTTAAGTGCGACTGCGAGGCCGTTGACCTTCAAAGACCGTGACGGTTAGATTGACGGAATACGAGACTTGTCAGGAATTAATAGGTATATCCGTGTCAAAGCATGTTTGGATACATCTATTGGGTAGATCTTGGGAATGAAAGAAATAGGGCGCCGCTGATGCGACTTCGCCCACGTCTAAATTAGTGCACGTTACGCTTCTAAATATGAGAGGTCCATGTCCAGCATTGGATCTAATTTTTTTTACTACTAGGATTTTCTCCCATATCGTGTAGGTAGTTTACATACATAAATTTCACCAGGACAAACATCCAGACCCGGATCAATTAGTTTTAGACCATACAAATACTTGTTTCGTGGGGGATTAAAACCTGCGGCCCCCAGCGCTGCAACTTATTGCTAAGCTTAAATTTCAGTTTTTGAAATCGGTTAGTATTAACCGGTTTGTAATCTAATTTGTAAAAGTACTTAGTAAGTTTGTGAAAAAAGTACGGTCAAGCAGTTATGTAACGTTATAAAAAAAAATATATTTGAAGTTTCTATTAAGTACTTAATATTAAGAGTTCATGCTAACAGACGAAGTAATTATCACCATTACTCCAAGCAGTGTTAAAGTTATTATATTTATTTAATTACTATGTGGATATTCGAGAAAGAAAATTAAACGAGTACCTACCTAGCCGCCGTTGACTCCATCATTAAAATATACGCATTTCTAAAACCTAGTGTTGTGATTAATTATTATAAAATACCAAAGAGAACGGACTCTTTGATATTTTATAAAATGTAGACAGAAGTTAAATCCTAACTCAAGAGCCTTAGGTAAGGCTCTGAGGCATAGATAAGCTCTGAGGTAAGGCTTCAAGTCAAGAAAATTATTTGTCAAACTGTATCTTTAGTCGACCATGCACACGTTTTGTTATTTTATCTGATGCAGTAAAGTAAGGAACCATCTTCTTAGTTTAAAATAGTATTTGAACAACAGAGGATACAGTAAATTTAGATCAGGTTGATGACAAGTGATTACTGGTAGGCGTGTGTTCAAGTGCCTTACCGTTGCTGGAACTCCATCCAACTGTCTAGCGCCGTGGTTTGAAACTAGGACACCGGCACACCCTGCTTCTACGGCTTTTACAGCTTCGTCGCCACGAAGAATGCCTTTTGCAACAATTGGTAGCTTGGTGATGCTATAGTAAATAATTAATTAAATAATGTTATTTTGGGTTCTTTACTACTGGCTGTATGAAGCTTTATATCGCTCTGTGAGTTATGAAGAGGGGCTAAGTTCGTAGTTACTGTGTGGACAAAGAACCGACAATCAATGACGAGGAACGTTTCTCGACTAGCAGCGTCGTTCTGGTAAGCAGAAATGCAGTTGGCCCACCAGTATATGACCTGGTAAGACATTCCGGACGTCCATGGATGCAGGTGGCTTAGAACCGTATTTTATGGCATTATTTATGGGAGACCCATGTTTTTTTTTATAGGATAGGGTGACAAACGAGCACACAGTCCACCTGGTGGTAAGTGGTTGCTGTGGCCCCTAGATATCTACATTTATCCTCGTTTGCGAATCAAAATGCAGATGCGTTGTCACCCGTGAGGACTAAGATAGAATGCCTCTTTTCCAGTAAAAAGGGTCTCCAGTTCTCTACACTCACCATACGAAACACAGCAGCATGAAGCTCTCTCTCTCTCTCTCTCTCTCTCTCTCTGCTGTTTAACTGTGGACTTGTAAAGTAATGTAAGATGGTGATGATGATGGAGGATGGATTTATTAGAAGTGTCCATAATCCATCTCGGTATTCACCCGCGTAAATGCAAATTATTATACTATAAAATAATAATTAAAAATTAAAAATTTTGTACAACCGACTTCAATATAAATTATTAAGAATAACTCAAAAACTATTGGTCAGACTTGATCAATTTTATATGGGACCACATGTGAAGCACCAGCGTTCAAATAAAAAGGGAATTATCGAAATCGGTTGACCCAGTAAAAAGTTATGAGGCTACACATATTAAAAAAACATATAGTCGAATTGATTACCGTCTCCTTTTTGAAGTCGGTAGAAAAAGAACGAACTTTCTCCAAGTGTGGCGGCGAATATTAAAGAGTATAATATATAGTATTAAATTCCTGATTTGACACCACTATATAATCATCTTCGCTATCCAGTATAATATATCTTTGATATGTATATAGTATACTGGATAGCGAAGAGGAAGCATGGACGTGACGTGCTTTACTTTTCTCACTTCTTGCGCTTGTTATTTTTGTGATCTGAGCCTCTTTGTTTCTGTGCTCCTTGTCTAAAATAAATTAAGAGGTATGTTAATTACCTAAGTGCAAAAAAAAGTAGTAATATGCGCTTACCTCTTTAACCATTTTATTTCATCCCATGTCAGTGTCTTGTCAAATAAATTATTTACATATGTATTTAAACCACTTCCATCTCCTGATGAGTGTATTTTCGTTGCTAGGTGACCTTCAAAATTTGCAAGCCTTAAACATTACAAAAGAATATAAAATAATGTTGTAAAGGCAATAAATTACACGACAAGTAGGGTTACCAGATGACAGGAATTTTCCTGACGTGTCCGGAATTTTAGCTCTCTGTCAGGGAAACCGGAAAAATAACAAATTGTCAGGAATATTTAAATAGAAAGAGAAAAATATTAGAAGTACAAATTAATATATTTATTAAACAATTTACATACATAAAAATAATAATATATGAATCAATCTCGAAGTTAAATTATTTCATTCGTCTGATCTGATCTGGCTCATACTTTTTATTGCGCATAATACGTCAAGCATATGCGCGAGTTTTTACAATGAGATTTATAAGTATATTATTGGGAGAACTGGTTTCTATATGTGGTAGAGCCATGCTGCAGCTAAATTAGTAGCATTGTTGCAGCACGAATGGGTTGGCTCGACTGGGGAAGGCCCACACTTTTATAGAATACCACCGTAAAATAGCAGCTTAACACTGCTATGTTTCGTATGGTAAGTGTAGAGAACCAGAGACACTTTTTACTGGAAAAGAAGCATTTCATCTTAGTCCTCAAAGCAGACAACACATCTGCATTTTGATTCTTTATTGAGGATAGATGTAGATGTCTATGGGTCACAGCAACCATTTGCTATCAGGTGGACTGTGTGCTCGGTTGTCAGCCTATCCTATAAAAAAAGACATTTTTGGGTAGGTATTTTAGGCGCGCTTCTCAAATATCTCCCAAAAATGTCTACCAGCTCTCGGACTATTTGCTGCCTCTGCGTCAAAGTCAGGTATATTGCCAGGAAAACTCATTCATGGGATCTGGTAACCCTAACTACAAGGGGTATTATGATGTAATCTATGGGAAGCCATTGTTCAGCTGTAGATTTTGATAAATGATGAAAAACGTTTCTTTGATGACAATTAAAAAGAATTGAAATTAAGCTAAAACTTATTTTATTTATTTGACGCACTTTAGTGTTGTAGATATCCTATGAAACAGTTCAGATCTTTCCATGATTCTTCCAGAAAACTTTGCGTTAAATGATTAAGATTTTAAAAATTATTTTTTTATGATTCAATAAAAATCACACACATTGATCAAAGTCAACATGAGTCAACTTTGGTCCGAAGAGAGAGGGAGGACACGGTAATCCTCGAATGCGGCAACTTGCTCTATAACCGGGAGGGCGACCATCTGTCCCAAGGAGGTGTCGGATTTATCGTCCACAAGTTTCTCGTTAACAACGTTGTAAAGATTGGAAGTGTGTCGACGAGGGTTGCGTACCTTGTACTCAGAATCACCAAACGGTATTCGCTGAAGGTCATACAGGTTAACGCACCAACCTCGGCACATCCCGATGAGGAAGTGGAGGAAATGTATGAGGATATCTCTAGAGCCATGCATTCCTGCAAAACCTACTATATGGTGTTAATGGGAGACTTCAATGCAAAACTAGGCACAAGAGAGAACGGTGAGCTGAAAGTAGGGAAATTTGGAATACGGCAACGGAACCCAAGGAGCCAGCAGCTGGCCGACTTCATGGAGAAAGAGGGACATTTTATGATGAACTCTTTCTTCCAGAAGTGGCCCCACGGGAAGTGGACCTGGTCGAGCCCTGACGGTTCGACAAAAAATAAGATTGACTTCATTATGACGACCAGGCGAACTGTTCAGTGATGTCGCGAGGGTGAAAACCGGTAGCGATCACCGAATGGTTAGAGGCACACTGAACCTAAACGTTAAGTTGGAGAGGTCTCGTCTAATGAAGTCAATGCTTCGTCCCCCTTGTGCTCTGTTCCAGAGTCCCGAAACCTTTCAGCTCGAGCTACTAAACCGTTTTCAGTGCCTAGAAGACTGCAATGAAGTGGACGATATGAACGACAAGCTCGTGGAAACTGTCCATGCGGTCGGAGCTAAGTATTGCAAGACCCGCCGCAGAAGAACACAAAAACTCTCCGATCACACTCTCAATCTCATAGCTGTTAGACGGGAGATGAAGCTACATGGTCTTGTTCTTCAAGAAAGGCGACAACGCTCTCTTGAAGAACTACAGACCGATTTCCCTTCTGAGCCGCGTCTATGTTCTGTTTTCGAGAGTCATTACGAATCGTTTTGCTCGCAGACTTGACGACTTCCAGCCTCCCGAACAAGCAGGTTTCCGAAAAGGCTTTAGTACCATGGACCACATACACACCCTTCGGCAAATTGTACAGAAGTCAGAGGAGTACAATTTGCCACTATGTCTGGCGTATGTAGACTATGAGAAAGCCTTTGATTCCGTCGAAATTTGGGCGGTGCTGCAGTCCCTTCAGCGGTGCCTAGTTGACTGTCGGTATATCGAAGTGCTGAAGTGTTTGTACAGTAGAGCTACGATGGCTATCCGAGTACAATATCAGAGTACGAAACCTATCCAACTGCAGAGAGGTGTAAGACAGGGTGACGTTATATCCCCGAAACTCTTCACCGCTGCATTGAAAGACGTTTTCAAGCTACGGGACTGGAAAGGATGCGGTATTAACATTAATGGCGAGTACATCACTCACCTTCGATTTGCCGACGATATAGTCTTTATGGCAGAATCGCTGGAGGACCTAAGCACTATGCTCAATGACCTCAATAGTGCTTCCCAACGGATAGGTCTTAAGATGAACATGAACAAAACAAAAATCATGTTTAACGTCCATGTCACACCTATGCCGGTAGTTGTTGGGAACACTAAGCTCGAAGTTGTTGACGAGTATGTGAGCTGGGACAAATAGTCCGATTAGGTAAGTCCAACTTCGACCGAGAGGTCAATCGACGGATTCAAGTCGGCTGGGCAGCGGTCGGGAAACTTCGACACATCTTCTCGTTAGACATACCTCAAAACCTGAAAACGAAACTGTACAACCAGTGCGTATTGCCAGTGATGACTAACGGACCTGAGACGTGGTCCTTCACTGCTGGCCGTATGAGGAAGCTCAAGGTCGCTCAGCGAGCTATTTAGAGGGCTATGCTCGGGGTTTCTCTGCGTGATAAACTTAGAAATGAGGATATCTATATACAATAAATACAATATTTTATATAAAAATATGTATTGAATCGATCAATGAAGATAACGTAAGAAACTTATTGAAGTACTAGGGAACCCAACCGATAATGTTAGTTGATTGACAAACATTTTTTTAATAGAAGAGGAGAAGCGGGCTCGCAGCTCACTTGATGTTAAGTGTCGATCGCCGCCCATGAACAACTGCAACACCAGCAAGTGCAAAGTGCGTTGCCGGCTTTTTAAACCGAAGTAAGCTCGTTTCTTGAAGGTCCCTAAGTCGTATTAGTCGGTAAATATTGCCAGTGGTAGTCAATTCCACAAAGAAGTCATGCGATGAAGGAATCTCCAAATAAATCGCGCAGTAGTGGACCTCCAAATATCCAGATGGTGTGGGCGGTATTGTTGGTTTTGTCGCGATATGCGATAGTGGGATTTTGCGGCTGGAAGTAATCCGAACAATTCCCCGTGGTAAATGTGATAGAAAATGCAAAGTGATGCCACATCTCCTAGTAGCGCGTGTGCTAGTGAATCGAGCCGATTAGAAAGATCTCTGTCGTTGACGATTTGGGCCGCTCTTCACTGCATGCGGTCAAATGGAAGCAGCTGACACTGGGTTGCCACGGTCCAGAGAACTTGCGCCTTGTGATGTGGAAAGCGGTGTGCTAGCTTGAAATACTGTCTCGCTCGGGGAACTTCTTTTTAGCGGTAAACGCGCAAGCCTGACTTCTGAAGGTTAAAATGGACTATATTTAATCGTTTCCAATCCGAGACTATTTAATAAAGACCCAACTCGACTCGATATAAAGACAAGTTCATTCAGATAAGGTATACTTGAGCAATACCATCACGTCCGGTGTAAAAAGCATCACCAGTGCCGTCATTCGCATAGCAATGAATGATACTGGTTTGCAATATATCATTGATATGCAGAAGAAACAGCGTAGGTGGAAGCAGCCTTGTGGAACACATAATTAAAGGCTTGCAATCGGAGCATGCATTTTCTATTATACGACCTTGATCCTTGATGATTCGATCTGCAAGAAACTTGGTCATTGAATTACACAACTTCTCGGGAAACCTATAGGAAGACAGCTTCAAAAGAAGCGCTTTGTGCGAGTCCGACCGAAGGTCTTTGCATTGTTCAAACTAACAGCTAAGGCATTAGTAACAGCTAAACTTTTGAACGCATGCTGCATTCGCCTATTTATGACTTAGGTAAACTAGAAGATTACTAGCACAGCGACCCCAACGGAAACTGTAAAAGCGGCAACTAATCAGCTGGAGGTCCTCAAGGTACCTCGTGAGCTGTCAGTTTATAATGGATTGCAATATTTTGGTAAACAGGAAGGTGATGACGATCTGAGCAGTGAACGGTCTGAACGGTCCCTTTTTTTAAGGATTGGGTGCACTAAAGCTATCTTCCATTAAAACTACGCCTAAGGAATAGGAGTACGGTAAAGACGCGTAAGAACTGGTGTCAAGTCTGGAGCAAACGTCTTGAGACAAAGAAAACTAAATACTAAAAAGTCTTGCAAGTCAAGGATTATGCTCAATTAATGAGTTCAATGTTATCGCCCAATTGATAAGTCAAAGAACGAACATGGATAAAACAAACGTTATTTGTAGTTCAAATTTGACGGGCATGATTACTTAGGAATAGGATAAATTGTCCGACTAGGTAAGGCCAAATTCAACAGAGATCCATTTCGCCAGAGTTCGGGTGATCACGACAAATATTCTCTCGTCACGTGCCTCAAAACTTGAAAACAGAATTGTACAACCAGTGTGTTGCTAGTGATGACACGTGGATCTGATACGTATTAGTCCTTTACGGGCCGAATGAAGGTCACGCAGCCAGTTTATGACGAGGGCTATGCTCGAAGTTTCTCTGCGTAATAGACTTAGAAAAATATACTAGAATATCCGCAGAAGAACCAGGTAACCAGCATAGCCTAACGGATCAGTAAGCTGAAATGACAATGGACCGGTCATGTAGTTTGAATAAAGGACAACCAATGGAGAAGAAAGCTTCTCGAGTGGCGGTTTCGTACCGGTAAGCGAAGTGTAGGGCGGCCCCCAACTAGATGGAGAGACGACATGGTAAGAGATGTAAATAGTCGACAGATGCAGATGGCTCAGGACCGTGCTATGTGAGGTTCAGCGAGCTCTTTGTTCAGCAGTGGACTTGTGATGGGTTGTAATGATGATTCCGAGTGGATCTCATCGCGCCACCTACCGGAAAACGCAGAACAACGTTTGCCGGGCTAGCGAGTGCGTACAATAATTGTTTAAGTGTATCATACTTAGTACATACGATAGCTATTTTACGTTACACAGTATATAACTTTACGTACTCTATGTGTATTGTGCACATACCTCAAATGTTGGGGCAAAGTGAATTTGTTCCGGACATCTGCTCTTCTTAGTCCAAAAAATGGAGTATCAACAGTCAGTGCAATTGCTTTAAAACCTGCCCTTTCTGCTCTCAATACTAAATTCTTTGTGACTTCTCTTTAATCAAATAAATAAAACGGTTACAGTAAAGTATTAAACAATTCTATTACGTAATATTTATTTATTCTGTGGTAATTTATAGAGAAAAAAAATAGAATAACTATGTAACAATAATATTATATTTAAATACTTATGTTTTCAGTTACATATAATATGTAAGTGAAAATGTATTAATGATGATGATGACGTTTCCAGATTAATTTCAGATTTTGTCAACCGCACAAGACAAACTGCTATAGATTAGGCTGCAAGCAAATGTACTACATTTCATAACAGGCAACTTTTGTCTTTTCTTCTACGCTGGGTTATAAGAAAGGCTCTACCGTAAGAGTTATTGAAGTAGTAGAAGTTTTTCAAGACAATTTAATGTGTAATTATAAACAGATTATTAAATACAGTGGTAGAGCCACGCGGCAGCATTTGCTGTCGCACGGATGGTACCACGACCTCACAGAATACCAGCGTGAAGTAGAGGTTTACCTCTGCGTTTCGCTTGGTGAGTGCAGGTGGCCGGAGGCCCTTTTTACTGCAAATGAGGCATTCTATCTTAGTCCTTACGGGTGACAACGCATCTGCATTTTGATTCGTAAACGAGGATAGATGTAGATGTCTATGGGCCGCAGCAACCACTTACCATCAGGTGGACTATGTGCTCGTTTGTCACCCTTATCCTATAAAAAAAATACAAAAAAAGCAATTTCTAATAAATAGCACACGTGAAAAATTCACTTCCACTTACCTGTCTTTATAAATATAAAGCTGGAACCATTTTACCGCCTGCGGGGCAGCTTTTGCTACTTCCTCTATTGAACTTGTGGCGATAGTGCTTAGCGTAAAGATAACTCCCTCCTTTTCGGCAGCTGAAATTCGAAAATTTCTAGATAGACCGTCCCGATTATTTCTTGTCGTATATTATAACAAACTTAATTTCATAGGATTAGAATTTACCTTTCGCATTTGCAATTTCACCATCGGGATGAGCCATTTTTTGCATTGCCGTAGGCGATATACCCACTGGCATAGATACTTCATCTCCTAAGATAGTTGTGCGAAGATTACAGTCGGTCAGGCCTACCAGACATTTAGGACGTATCCGCAATCTGTTGAAATATGTAATATATCCTAAAGTAATCACGTTAGGCCGTCTTGCTTACGTTTTTTGTGTACAACAAATAACAAACAGCCAAGCATAAAAATTACCATCACCGTGAAATTGCAGCATTGGAAGAATTCATCGCACTCTTCAAACCGTGGGACTGATAAATGCTGAATGTTAGCATTCGATAACCACCTCCGTTGCCCGAAATAAATAACTTATTAAATTATTTATACTCTTGCGATCGCCAATCACTTCTCTTTACTTATTAAAAGCCAGTATTTTACTACAATACAATCTCACCTGGGGATAAGCGGAAGCCCTAGATGGTAAAACTTACTCTTAGCGTACCAGACGCCTATTACTACTCTTCTTTTGAATACACCCCGATTATACTCTACGGAAAGTCGGAAAGACAGACGCCGGCAAATTATTCCACTCATTAGTAGTACACGTTACAAACGACGAAGCAAACTGTTTGCTTCGAATGCGTAGAAATATCAACAACAAAAGGGTAGATCCTCTCTCGTCGACTTGTCGACCGTTTAGTTATCCGATGTAGAATTCCAAAACGTCCGTGCAAAATGCTCACTGAGTCTTAGAAATACACTAGCGAGGTCTCATATCCCGCAGTGGATTAGACTTTTTACAGTGTAAAGAGAGAAATCCGAAAATACTTTACATAAAAACTACCTTTGGAAAGCACGCTTATTTTCCTTTAGGGTGTGCTCATCAGTTGCACCACTCTGATAATAATCTCTTGCAGTTTTCGGTAAAATGGAAGTTGCTGCTTCTTCTAATTCTATAACACTTAAATACTTCTCCATTTTATTTGGCAAGAATCCAATTTGTAACTGGAGACAACTCTATAAGAAACTGACTATAAATATTCTTTACTACTGATAACATGGCTTCCTAATGATTTATCAATATCTATACACAGGCCACAGGTCAAAATTGTTTTGTATGGTCATATTTTTGTTTTAATTTATGCAATGTATCTGTTAAGAAACATTTATCATATTGACGGCAATACTACACAATGAATAAAACTGCGTTTGCAGATTATATTTGGTTTGAGACTATTTTTAATTTCCAAAGTTTTGAGCAGGATTTGCAGGACGAAAAAATTATGGGTTATAACGGTTAGAGTTATGATGTCATAATTTTTTTTTATTGAGATAGCTTAAAATTACGATGCACAAATTTTTCGGTACCGAAACATAAGGGTACCCTTATATTTTTCGATACTTTAACTCTTTCGCTGTCCCGTGCACTACATATAGGTCATTGCTATTGTCTTACTATTGTGTCTGAAAACTGGACAGCGAAAGTGTTAACCATCAACATAAGCATAAGGTTTTTTCGGTTCCGCCAGAGACCGTGACACCCCGCAGATCTTGCACCGCATGCACTAGCAGCATTAATTGCGGTTCAAAATTACCTTAGCTTCTTATAATAAGGTCACCCAGTGTGGCGAAAAATATATTATGTTGCTAAAACTTAAATTGCTCGGGACAAGCGGAGCAACAACACCAAGGTGACCCCTGTCACGCTATCCGTGAGTTTTAGCAACATGAGGGAACTACATTCAAACCTCAACGCTGTCCGCTACTATCTGGAGACGGAGAAACCGGCCTTGCTTTTTTTAACTGAGACTCAGGTGTCTTCTCCGGCTCATACTTCGTATATCTCCTACCCGGGGTACAAATTACAACACCCCTTTGTGCCCCGGGCTGAAGTTTGCGTATACGTCAGAGAGAACATCTGTTTTCAACGCCTCGGCAGTCTTGAAGGTACGGACCTGTCCATCCTATGGCTGCGCGTAGACAGCAAAGACCACCCCCGCGACTACGGGTGCCTCTATAGGTCCCATAGCGGTAATGCCGACACAGACAGACTCATCGACCACGTCCAAATGGCTGCAGACTCCGTGCTACAACAGGTCCCATCCGCAGAGATCGTGATACTCGGTGATTTCAATGCCCACCACGCTGAATGGCTTGGTTCTCGTTTAACCGATCATGCGGGTAGATCTGTCAATGACTTTGCCTTGGCATATGGTCTAACACAACTGGTTACTTCACCTACGCGGATACCAGATGTGGAGGATGATGTACCTTCCCTTTTAGACTGTTACTATGCCCAAAAATGTTTGTTTTTTTCTGTGGCTTTAATTAAAATACATTTTAATTTGAAAAACAATTGAAAAATAATAAAATTCATTTTATATATAAGTTATTTCTAGACGCAATCATTTTTGTCAACTATTTTTCTGCCCTTGTTCTTTAATCGAAATTAATTACTACCTATAAGACAGACTTTTTATGTGACAACTCAAATTAGTGAGAATTGAATAATAATTCAAATAAAAAACTGCGGTGGCAACTCTTTTGACAAATGTGGCAACTATGGAAAAATATATCATATGGAGGAATCTAAATAGGGGAGGGAGGTCTTTGTTTACTACTGACTTTTTAGACTGTAATGGATGGGTAGTGAGTAATGCAGTTGCAACGCGCATGAGGTTTGGGTACTAAGTATCACTCAGTTACATTACTGCGAGACGCGAGTGGGATCACAGCGCGGCGCGAGCAGCCGGTAGTCGGTACACTTCGCATCCTTCTGCTCTGCACCTCACCTCACCTACAATACGCGTACTGTGCAACCACACTCATTTATTTCCGAGAGGCCAAAAACATTTGTGATTCATAGTTTTGAGAGCTGATTCTTATTTCCTGAAATGCCATCAGAATCAACATCGATGTATATTATAATATAGAATTATAATTTGATTTTTTAAATAACCTTGATTTTAATTAAATAAAAATTTAAGAGATTAAGTTTTTATAAATTTATTTCTTGATTTTAATAATACATTTGAATGCAGGTTTTGGAGCATTCGTTATTAAAAATGTCATTCGTTCGTTACACATTTATCATAGAAATGTTTTATAAAACTCAACTGGTCTTACAATAATTTTATAATTTAAATTTTACACTGTTCAGGCTAATACGCATGCGGTGGATTTCAAAAGACATCTTACAAACATCTGTAAATGATATTTATGCCAAATATAATTTTTATGTCTTTATGTTACTTAAATATCTGTTAGTATACGAACTTTTTGATTATTTACGAGTTCCAAACGTGGTTGATTCGCAACAGTTAATATTTAAATGACTCAATTATATTTCTAATGGTATTTACAAAGTCTTGAAACTCGTAAACATGAAGTCGGTATCTGTCAGTATTTGGCAGTTTGTATTTTGTTTCATTTTTAACACCATTACTATCTCTCCTATCTAATACTAAGGTCAATCACATTTTATTTTCAATAACAAAACATCGTTAATTGCGCATTATATAAAGATACAAAAATTATAATTAAGCTATGAAGAAAAAGGGCCGCTAAAATTCCTTCAACCTACAAACCCATCTTTGGTAATAAGTTAATAACAATCAACGGCTAACGCACCAGGCTTTATGAAACTAATAATATATATATTACTATACAAACTTCATTCGAGCTTCAAAGCTTGTAGAGTAGTTTTACCAACCAATTAAAACATAATGAAAAATTTTGATTTAGCAAAAAAAAATTCATAAAAACCCTTTTGTTTCTCATAACAAATTCTAATATTTTATTTCAGTAGGAAAATATACACATTGTCCGGTGCCAGAAAATTGAGCAAAGAAAATTAAAATAAGGCACAAGGTCCATATGACCAATATTTAAAACTTATGTCATAATAATATATATAAAATACCAACGTGCTCACTACAATAAAATATCGCGGTGGTTTTAATTAGAGAAGTATTAGAACCTTATATTAGTTTTAATAATACAATGAAATATTTTAATAGTTTTACAAAATGTGAATAAAATGCAACATAATATTTCTACATTGTGATGATACAAAGGTTTGCAAGTGTAATAAGGTGCTTTCTCATATTAAATACAACTAATTTTGTTAAGAAAACAAGTTCTTTTCCTGTAGCTTCAATGAATTCGTATCACTAGAAAATAAAGGAAAGTTGAATTATTAGAATACTGCCTTGTGGAAGCAGTGTAAGAGGATCCAGCGCCACATTTCATCGCATGAGTGAGGAAAGAGGCGAATATGGAAAATGCCACAAAGTGCCCAAGGCTTCCGATGGATGGTGGTGATATAACCATCTGGATACATGGAAAACCCAGAGCGGTAACGGGCCGCGGCGTCAAAAGGTGTAGGAAAACTGATAGCAAAGCATGTCGATTAAACCAAATCAGCCCCACAAAGGGCAAGTCCATCTCAAGCAAAAAGGAAAAATACAACCATAAAGAAATATTAAAATTTATAGCGTACCACATTACAATAACAACGCGGAAAATTGAATAAAGTGGCAATATTTCCTGTAAGACTAGTCGTTAGTGATTCCTATTTAGTAATCTATCTACATTTTTTAAAATAAATGAAGCCTTATTTGTATTAGGCCAAAATCCATCCAGCAATATTTAATGATGCACTTGTCAGAATAAAAAATTGTAATTTTTCACAATGGGTCTATGATGAAGACACCTTACAAATAGTTTATTCGTTAAATACTGTGTATTATTAAACCATTCGCTTTTTTTCTATGAACTTTTTTAATTAATTATTGTAAATGAATGACAGGTTACAGTGCAATATGAAACTATTTTAAAATAAAACAAAGAATTGAAGTTGTAAATTGAAAGACCCAGGTTGGAAAGAGCTATAAATTAACTTGTGAAAAGTTGCGTTAGCACAATTATTTCGCATTATTATTTATTTTTATATTAAATCTACCAATAGGGAGAAAAATGTAAAGGTAATTACAGATGGCGCCCTCATCGACTGTACCTTGAAGTTTCATGTCATGAATGTGGTAGTGACATTTTTAGTTTGTTTTGCAAATAAACCTTCATTAAATATATTCGTTTATGTTGGTTTCTAAAGTTGAACTTCGAAGATTTTTCTTCAATTTGACTGAAAAGGTAATTAATTACTATTTTAAGGTTATGTTCGAAAATATATCTATTTACTTTGTAATAAAAAAACTTTTTGGCCTTTTTTCTTTTCAGTCTAGAAGCACATGATCTAAACTAAAAGTTTGGTAATGATTCCGACGACCACGATTACCAAAACTTTGAGTGACCCTCTGATTTGATGCCTTTTAGGATAAAATCTTTAGAAAGAGTCGTTTTATTCTTGTAATTTAAAGCGCTACACAGAGTAATTATTATAATTTTTAGTGATTTATTTATCATTATTACTTTATTTTTTACTTGGCAGATTGACCATAAAGTCGTTATTGCGATCTCTGTCAGAAAACAAGTGGTAAAATTAAAAATTTTGTACAACTGACTTCAATATAAATAAAATGAGAACATCATCGATGTAGTCGAAGTCATTTAATAACGATATATTATTTAGGATACTTCAAAAACTACTGGGCAGATCTTTATCAAATTTATATGGGACCACATGAAAAGCACCTGCTTTCAAATAAAATAAAGAATCATTAAAATCGACTCACCTAGAAAAACTTCTGAAGTAACACACAAAAAAATAGTCTAATTAAGTTGAAAACGGTTGAAAAAGTAAGTATTCGTCCCTACTGAAAAATGTTACTAAACAAAAATGTACAAAATGATTTAGCGCGGTTAATGCAATAACAAAAATAAATTATAAGCAGAGATTATTTTAAAAACAAGTGTTTTAGATGGTAAAAGTTCAGAATTATTTTATAAAACAAATCACAAAGAGTTTAAAAAATAACTTTGGTTTTTTGTGTTTTTATTTTTCCATCAAATATTTAATCACATCCGTGACAGCAATTTTAATAGAGGAAAAATTGGTCGAAAACCATACAATACAGGCTTTGTAATCCTCAAAATTAAGCAACATAATTTACAATTAATATTTGTACATGTACCATTTCTACAACTCAGGTGTTACGTAAATGCGATCTTCCAATATGTTCCAATAGTGTATTCTATGTATACAATATGTGAATATTGTATACATAGAATACACTATTGGAACATTTTATTAAATTATTTTTATAAAATAATACATTGGAGTTTGTTAAACTGATAACCTTTATTGTAGGTTACATTACCACATAGTTTTCCAGTCGATTGAATTAATTCTTTAAATTCTCATCAAATAACATAAACTGTGATCAGACAGGCAAACCATGCAAAATTTTACAATTAATATGAGTCACAATGGTTATGTGTACGAAACAACTAAACGAAAGAGTTGTTTACATATTATTGCGGTCTATTTTTTATTCCAAGAGTAATACAATTTTATCGCGTACTTATTTATAATATCAAACTGAGGGTACAATTTATTGTAAACATGTTGCGGACTGATTTTTATTTAAAATGGTGTTAAAAAATGTTAACACAATTCATAAACATTTTTTATTTTTGTCACTTAATTTTACAAAAGCTTAACTTTTACTAGAAACAGTGTTTTTAAGAAGCATTAATTAATTTTATTTAATAGTTGTATACCTATCTATGAGTTGCCAAAACTCATGAATCTATTCTTGAAATTTCCTTTGGGTTTGTGACGTAAAATAATGAATTTTATATAGAATGCAATACAGTATTAAATCGCATTTGAAACCAACACCTGTGATTAGTCCACACTTTATTATACAATAAACTTTAATATGCTATGCGTAAATAGAAAATAAATTCTCTTATTGGATAAGGTTACGAATAAATCTTAATTAAAAAATTTAAATACTATGGTACTTTTAAAGCGGAACATTAAGTTAATAAATAATTAAACAAACGTAATCTATCGGCTCGATAAAGCTTTAAAGTCAACAAAGGTAAGCATTTCCGTCCGGGCGGCGGTATCAAAGCTTCATCGAGAACAATCGTTATTATACAGGGCCTGAAATTAACTTTTTAATATAAAACTTAATTTATAAATGCCCACGTAAATAAATTTTACATATATCGTTAACATCACAGAACAAAACTACGGCTAAGCGTAAACCCAACGTTGCCGATTAGCCTGATGATATCTATATGCACACACAAACCATTTGCATAGTAATATTAAGTATTAACATGACACATTTATTATTTCAGTTCATTTTATATAAGATTATCAGTAAAGATTTTACCTACATGGTAAGCAGTTGACGAAACTTGGGTCCACTGCCAACAACACCTTTATTTAAACAATTTGGAATTGTTAAGATTATTGAGTATAATTGTTGTTCCGTTATATTTACCATGTATACAAAAGTACTGATGTTCAGATATAATTTTTATAATCTATGTGTTATTAAAATAACATCCGATTTAACTGATGTTGTATAAACGGGCTATAATTATTATTTAGTTATCTACACTATCGCAGTAGTGTAGTAAGAATTATATCAACAATACCCATGTGTCGATTGTGTGCCGGGATGTCGTTGACCATGAACTGAATCAATTACATAACAGGTTTTTTTAAATATATTTTACATCCTAAAACCTATTTTTTAAACCAATGAACAGTGTAAGTCATGAAAATGCTGTTTTTTATGTATAACTTTAAGTATAAGGAAGTAAACTCGATACAAAAGTTGCATGTGCATAGTCCAAATACAGTAGATGAGCCATTTTTCTCTTGGCTATAAACAACAATAAAAAGAAAAAACATAAAGAATATACATAATAACGAATAAGCAGATATAACTCGAGATTAAAATGTACTAAGCATTAGACTGAACGTTATGACTGTATTAGAAACATTTGAAACTAGTGTTGAAAAAAAAAAGAAACTGCACTGGCTCATCCACTTTATACGTCTATTTATAGAGCGTCGGCTAACGCATATATACAGCAGTTTGTTTTAACCTAAGAGTAGTCCTAAGCAGCGATGGGTGAACCCTGCGTTTTGTAAACAATGGGTAGCGATAAAATAAATAGTTACGTAGAGGCAGACTAGAGGCACGTTGCGCGAGCGGGCGACGACGGGTGCTCGGGCGCTCAGAGGCCGGGCAGCGGGTCGCGGGGCGAGGGAGCGGGAGCGGAGGCTGGCGCGGGGACGGGCGTGGGGGCGGGGGCGGGGGCGGGAGCGGGCGCGGCGGGCGGCACGGCGCCGGGCGCGGGCTGCGCCAGCTGCAGGCGCCTGGCGGGCTGCTCGTCGTCCTCGGGCGCGTCCTCCTCGCCGCTGCCCTCGCCCGCCTCGCCTGACTCCGACCCCTCCGCCGTCTCGCGCGCCTCCTCCTCTTCGTCCTCCTCCTCTGGACACAGCTGATAGGCTCTGTTAAAGAACGTTATCACCGTCATCGCACTGATACGATTCCTATACTGCAACCACGTTATTAGATGAATATCAATTACACACTGACGCGATAAACAGTTGAAGTTTTTTACAGATATATTAATTATCATTCATTGATGGACATTATCATTCATCAACAGAGATCTTTTTTTTTTCAATAAAATTGAAGTGACAAACGAACTTACAGTCCACCTGATAAGTGACTACTGCAATCCATGGATAACTAGTCTTCCGAAAAGGACAACAGTTAAGCCTATTTTTTTGTGATAATCACATAGACTCTTAAATAAATAATTTATGTAAACCAAGAATATTAGCTTTATTATATAGATAAGTGACTACCGCAATCCATGGATAACTATAGCATTCTAAAAAGGACACGAGTTAAGCCTATTTTTTTCTTGTGATAACCGCATAGACTCGTAAATAAATAATTTTTGTACACTAAGAATATTAGCTTTATTATAGACAGCTGTGCTAAGATTGCCCGCATAGTATGGAGCTTAACACTTAGTACTGTATGTTGTGTATGTTATACTGTGATCAAATAAGTTTTTGCTGCAGAGTCCCGTGCACATATACAATAATAATTAATAATGCATTCACCAAGTGCTTTATAAACTTGTAATACTAATTACTAGTCAGCGACTGTTCTCAAAAATTTAGAAACATAAATGAGTTTTCTCAATCTCATATACATAATAAAATGACATTATATGCATTCTTAAATTCAGGTCATCATCTATTTTTGTATGATACGACAGTATGAAATGCTTTAGAAGTTTAATAATGTAATTTAAACTTACTTTTCAAGTGTTTTTCGAGCAGAGTTACTTCGTTCTAAGAAATAGCCACTAGATGTTTCGTTCGAAGTGCCGGGCGGTGACCAAGTACCATAGGAACCATAACTGCCAGGACCATACTTCTGAAACAAAATTCTTAATTAAGCACTGGATACGGATTCTATTCACTGCGTGAATTACAGTATATAGTTCGATTCTAGTACACATGTAAATTTTCTTCTTTTTTTAAGGACCCCGTTCCTAAAAAGTATTTTACATTCAAAAGCTCAAAGGCTGATAAAATGTCATTGTATGTATACACACTTTTACAACTCAAAATAACAAAAATGAACTGCGGTTATCAGTCCGTTTACCAAGTGTGACAAATATGAGGCAATCTATGGGTCTGGGAGGTCAATGTTTACCAATGCAATTTTGATGGTCTGTAATGACGATAATGAATCAAACAGTTTGTGTATACATTATGAAAATGGATACAATATGGAGAAAATAATACAATTTATGGGTAAAGAATAGAATTTTTGTAAATAAAAATAAAAAATGTGTTTCTAATGGGCGGTTGTGGCATTTTAGAGAGCTATAGACAAAGTGAAAGAAAACACGATGCAATATCTATTCACTCGTAAATAAACATTTACGTATTTTTTACTTTTAAATATTTTGAGACTTTTAATTCGTATTAATTTATTACTAATAAATCCTAATTTAGACAGTACTTAGTTATTTTAAGCATATTTTATCAAATAAACATTTAACATAGCCATAAAAAGAGCATAACCTACTATTGCCAAAATCTACGGATAAATAATGATTTATATTTTACAGGTTTCTCACTGAAGTTGATTTAATAATAATAATATACACAATTTCATGTGGTAAAAATAATTTTAAGATTAGTGGCAATAGGTTAAAGCAGAATAGTTTTTGTAGAGTTGGCATTGTGTGCGTGTGTATGTGTGTGTGTGTGTGTGTACGCACGCGGTCGAGCTCGTCCTGCAGCCAGGCGAGCAGCTGGCGCCAGCGGCGGCGCGCGTCAGGCTGCGCGTGCAGCGCGCGCACGGCGGCGGGCGCGCGGCACATCACGCCCACCAGCAGCTTCACGCACGCGTACGCGCGCTTCTGGTAGTGCCCGCGCGCGCGCAGCGCCGTCTCCAGGAGCCCCGGACGCTCCTCCGACACGCCCTGACACATTACATTACACAATACACACTTTGTACACTGTACAGTTTACACGTTACAACCAATCAACAGTTATGTTTGCCTGCCAATAAACGCCTTCACTGGTTTTGAAGTGCGATTATCAATCGTTTACTTCATCTTCATTCAAGGTACGACATGGGCAAAATTTTTATACGATACTTGCAATACGTAATATGAAACTACATTGAAACATATATTATATACACTGTATTAATTAGTCAGATTTATACAATAATTTAACAAATATACAATGTCCCTCGGTAACGTGCAACACCAAAAGGGGGTGAAACTAGACCATAAATTATCGACAAAAAATAGACAAAAAAATAAAAAATTAAAATATTTTTTTATTGACGAATTAAGATTTATATCTTATGTAGATCCTATGTACCAAATATAACGATTTCTTCCAAAGAAGTGGGCCGATTACTTTAAAAAAATAAAAACAAATATTATGCCACATACATCCAGGTAAGGATAAAATAACAATATGCTCGTAAAAAAGTGGCATCATGAGTCATGATGAATAACTTTGTATTTCGTGAAAAAAGAATTCATTTTTTATGACTGTTTCTTTCAATGACCTCTGATTTTCTCAGAATCACGCCCTCAATACCAGGAAATTTTATGATTTATTATTATTCTCTACAATATTGACATACTGCCTTTCAAATAAAAATATCTACGATGTGACCATTGATACATTAAAAGAGGAAGATACGTTACTAAATCACAGCGCCCGGTCCTACAAAACTACGGGATTACCCGTACTCGGTTCATAGTGACACTCAGTAGCATTGAGTTATACAAAACTAGAGAAGCAAACCACATTGCCGCTCGTCGAAAAAAGTGTAACCACTATCCGTAGCTTTGAAATCATTAAAATTTTAAAGTAAACATATATCTGTCTGACTTACACAAGTCGCGGAAAACAATATCGTCCCTAAGATTAGATAAAGATAGACACACAAACATGCAGTGGCGGGTTGGTGTTGCATACTTTATGAAATTTAACCCAAAATGAGCAATATAAAGGAGTTTTTTTTAAAGTTGCAGTAAATTGTTTTTATTTTAAATTTGTATATTTTCTTATTAGATGAACAGAAGCAAGGATAATTAATGAAATAAAAGATGTTTTTATATATTATTTTTATTGTACTAATAAATCAAATAAAAAAAATAAAGGAAATAAAAAACAATTTAAGGTTTCTTAAGAGAGATCTGTGTTGAATATGCATAAGTTGTGAAATCATCAGCAAGTTTTTGTCTCTTAAATTTAGTCTCATGACATTAGCTACAAAAACTTTGGTTATCAATAAATTTCGTGATTTTCTTGTTTATAGAATTTCCATACTACTTAACAACTTTAAAAGGTTTTTTTTTTGCAACAATACTGAGGATAGTTAATGGATTCGGGCGTGACTCTGCGGAAGTCTATTTGTAAGATAATATAAATAGTTTTAATCTGTAATACTAATCCGCTTAAATATTCATAATAGTCCATACTCTCAAACTCCGCTATGAAGCATCAGTTTGTTATATAATTGCCTTTTGGATTCTTTTTTGTATGTTTGAGTGTATAATTTACTTTCGTGGTACAATCTTATTTTTAAGTACTTATAAATAATGGCATTAATCAATAAAAAGGAATGATCAACTTGTATTGAAGATAAATGATCCCCCGGGTGTATTGTAAATTCTTTTAATAATTTATTTCCTTGAAGCTCTTTTAATGTTTTTGTAGCTAATGTCATAAGACCAAATTTAGTAGACAAAGACTTAGTTTCGGAAAGTTTGAAATGCAAATTTATTAATATAAAATAAAATAATTAATAGACCATTCATGAATAAATTAAAATAATAACTAATTATTTTGTATAAAGGTTGAAATATAGTTTTTATTTTTAAACAAACAATTTTACTTGTTTATTTTAAAACAAAATTAACTTATTCCATAAATTATATAGTCTCCCATTAATGTGGAAAAATCACAAACGCGGAAAAGTGGCAACATTGAACCTAAATTGCAGTATTCGATATTTTATTAAATTTTTTAGTGTTTTAAACGTTAGTATGAATATATAAATTAAAACTTACGTGTGGAAAGTGATTCCGCTTGATTTATTATGTTTTTGTGACCTTGAATCGCATTCTTTCACTACGCATTTACCCATTTTTTTTGTCGTGAATCGTTCGGCTCAACTCGGTCGGCGTCGCATTGAACACTGAACCGACGTTCGCTGAGCATATGGCTTGGCCATATGTGAAGTGGCAACGCTTTGGCGCAGCAATTACTTATCTAGTGTAACATATAGATCAATGCTCAGTAGCACGCGGAACGTCGTTGATCATTCTCTCTAATTCTATTATATATATATATATATATATATTTAAAAGATCTCTTTAATTTCAGTTCTTTTGGTATTAAATACGCATTAAAATGATTTCTTGTGCAGCTAAACAGTGTTCTAATAATTCAAGAAAGAAAAATAAGATACACGGGATTATCACTCGTAAGTATAGCTAAAAAATTTATTTTGTTGAAAATTATGATAATATTTATTGTTGACTTCGCCATGTTTGTGAGAACGAGATAGATAATACAAACATGCATGAGAGACACGATAGGCACGCGATGCCCGATTTGCGCGCCTCAATCTACTTATTAGACAAAGGTTACGTAAGGTCACAAATTTCTTTTATTAAACATTGATATTTTTTAAAATACCAACCGTGGTGATTTAATTAACTTATTCCTAAATTTGTATTTACCAAGACAAAATAGTCTGTTGTTTTTAGAACTGTTAGTACAGTATAAATATGTTTTATAGTTTTATTACCCGACTATGGCAAAGCAAACGGTTTCGATTTTAAGGCTTTCTCGTAACTTCTAAACTACACATGTCATCATTTTACTTATTTATTTATGCTAATTTGCATAATGTACCTACCACACATAAGGCGTACTCCATATGGTAGGGCCCTATCGCAAAATTTCCTAAATTATAAAACGTTCAACCAATTCATAAAATGGTGACATTTAATGGACATTTTTATTATTTAGGTTTCCTAAAGATGAATTAAGGAGACAAAAATGGCTTGTTGTTATCCGAAAACAAAGACAGGAACCTGATTGGACACCTACAACACATAGTCGATTATGCTCAACATATTTCAAATCAGAAGATGTATATGCAACCAGCAAAGGTTTAAAAGGGTTATCAACACTGTACCCTACTTTCAGGCACGTGTGAATCTAACAGTAATCAATAGTTAAGGGGGTTCTATTAACGTATGAAAATTTGTAGATAACCTACTAAAGATTCGTTCAAAACACTGTTTTTAGTTTTAAGCGGCTATGAACTATGATCATTATAGTTCGAACTACGGCTCGCCAAACTCCGTACATGACGTAAATATTTCTGACATGGAGTCAAGTACAACGAAACAAATTATCTTATTTGAAGGTATATAAGTCCTAATTCATCTAAGTGCCTTTTTTTAATAAATAATAATAAATATTGGTAAATTCAATTGAGCATGCCTTCGCATTAAAAAAATTACGTATAGCATGAATATACGAATTATTACTGAACATTGGCTAAAATATTATAATTTCATGTTTAATTTCAGAAATCACCAGGTGGTCAGTTCCTTCAATAGAGAAAAAAGTTTACGTGGTGGCTCCTTAATACTAGCAGATAAATCATTATTATATAAAGAACGTAAGGATATAGTGAGCCTCTCTGTTGAGCGAACTGTAGAAATGGCTTGTGTCGAGCTCGAGCACCTCATTGTTGTGAGTGTTTACAGACCCCCATGTGCTACTTATGACTATTTTGAAAGGATTGTGGAAGAAGTTTTGCTCAAACTTAGTAAACAGAACAAGTCTGTTGTAATATGTGGAGACTTTAACATCAATCTCCTTGAAACTTCTTCCATTAGTATTAAGTTTAGCTCATTGTTTAAATCGTATAATCTTGTTAATTTATTCTTAGAACCAACACGTATTGCTGGGCCTAGTGCGGCCTGTATAGATAATATTTTTACAGATGTTAAGCCCTTGCATAAATCAATTATTCAAAATTTAAGTTCAGATCACTGTGGACAGTTGGTATCATTGCCTTACATACACAAGAAACAGAATAATAAGAAAGTTGTGTTTGTTCCAATAAATGAACATCGCTTGGAGAGGTTTAGAAGTAATATAATAAAAAGACTTCCATCACTTTCATTTAAAAACAGTGCTAATTATTTGTATGGTACGTTATTAAAATTATAACTTGTGAATTTAGTAGGATATTTACTTCTAAAACTTTCTCTTTTAATAGTCGCAAATCATTTAATGAATGGGCGACAGTAGGAATTTATAAGAGTAGGCGAAGGTTATACGAGCTTTATAATGAAAGATCATTTAATAGTAGTGTTATATTTAGAGATTATGTAAAAACATATTCTAAAATATTTAAAAAAGTGTGCGCCACAGCTAAGGCTTTACATTTAAGTAACAAAATTAAAACTGCATCAAACAAAATTAAAATGACCTGGAGAATAATAAATAGTGAAACGGGCAAGGTCAAACCGCGCAACTCGGATTTTCAATTGAATATTAACAATAATTTAACCCGATCTGATCAAGAAGTTGCTATGGCTTTTGAGAAACATTTTACTGATGTTCCTTTTTTGACAACTAAATCATTAAACTCTTCTCCTACTGTCGCCGAATCATTGCTTAAACAAAATGTAAAGGCTTGTTCAAATACTTTTAAATTCCATAGAGTACTGCCAAAAGATATCGTTAAATATTTTAAAACTATTGATGTTAAGAAAACGGCAGATTTATGGGGGATTTCCGTTAAAGTTATTTTATCTATAATATAGATATAATAGCACCTTATCTAGCCACTATATTTAATACAATCGTCGAATCTGGTGTGTTTCCTGATTTAATGAAACTTAGTAAAGTCATACGTTTATATAAATCTGGTAGTACATTAGACCCCGCCAATTTTAGACCAATTTCTGTACTACCAACATTTAGTAAAATTTTTGAAAAAATAATTTTAGATCAGATGTTAAGTTTCTTTAATATTAATAAATTGCTACATAGAAATCAATTCGGTTTTACAAGGGGTCGCTCAACAACTGACGCTGGAGTTGAGCTTATTAAACATATTTTTTGTGCATGGGAGAATTCAGAGGATGCTTTGGGTATATTTTGTGACCTTTCCAAGGCCTTCGACTGCGTTCACCATGAGACATTAATCAGGAAGCTACAGTACTATGCTGCCAAGAACACAGCGCTTAAACTTATAATTTCATATTTAAGTAATAGAATGCAGAAAGTTATTATTAATGGTAAAAGTTCTTCCGGCTCACCTGTACTAATGGGTGTCCCTCAGGGCTCAATTCTCGGCCCATTCCTGTTTCTAGTGTATATTAATGACTTACCTTCTATTGTAGAGGATAATCATGATATAGTATTATTTGCTGATGATACTTCTTTGATTTTTAAACTTAAACGTAAATCATTTAAATGTGACGAAGTGAATAATGCTATATCAAAATTAGTGCATTGGTTTAACGTTAATAATTTACATTTAAACGGAAATAAAACTAAATGTATTAAATTTACAACAACGAATGTTAGAAATCTGAGTACCAATGTGTTTTTAAATGGGGAAGAACTGAGCTCTGTTGAATCCACTGTTTTTCTTGGCATCACTCTCGACGCAAAGCTTCAGTGGGGCCCCCATATATCCAAACTAGCAAGCAGACTAAGTTCTGCAGCCTATGCTGTAAAAAAGATTAGAGGTCTCACTAGTGTCGAGACAGCTAGATTAGTTTATTTCAGTTATTTCCATAGCATAATGTCTTATGGGATTTTGCTATGGGGAAATGCGGCTGATTCAGAAACTATTTTTGTTTTACAGAAGAGGGCCATTAGAGCTATTTACAACCTAAAACTGAGAGAGTCTCTTAGAGATAAATTTAAAGAAATAAATATATTAACTTTGGCCTCTCAGTATATTTACGAAAATTTAATGTATGTTCACAAAAACAAAGGTAGTTTTAGTAAAAAAAGTGATGTGCATTCTGTAAACACTAGGAACAAACACAAGCTAGTGATACCAGTTTCTCGACTCCACAGAGTCAGTAATTCATTCTTGGGGCAATGTATACGCTATTACAACAAGGTCCCGGAAAGTGTACAGGCTCTCTCCATTAGCAAGTTTAAATGTTTTGTTAAGTTGAAACTGTATAAAAAGGGTTATTATAGTATAAATGAATACATGGTTGATAATAACCCCTGGGAATGAGGTGATCGCTTCCAAGCTGTTTCTAAAATAAATTTTGTACTTATATAGTTAGTACAACCATTATTGTAAAATTTGCTTTAAAAAAAAAGTCCCGCTGGGTTTCTTGCTGGTTCTTCCCAGGACAGAGGTTTTTTTTTCGAACCAGTGGTAAAGTAAAAAATGACTTTCAATAAGTATTACAAATGTGATCTATATTGAATAAAAAATTATTCTATTCTATTCTACGGAATTTTTTTAAAGTAGTTTAAATACATTTCGACAGCTTCAACACCCTCGAAAAGCATGAAAATGAAACCCATGAAGAAAAAATTCATACCTATTGCAGCCGCCACTTTGGATTTACATTTCCACAGCACTATCGGCTTCAACACCCTCGAAAACCATGAAAATGACACCCATGATGAAAAAATTGGTACCTACTTCAGTCGCCATTTTGGATTTACATTTCGACAGCACTATCGGCTTCAACACCCTCGAAACCCATGAAAATGATATCCATGATGAAAAAATTGATATCTATTGCAGCCGTCATCTTGGATTTACATTTCGACAACCCTATCGGCTTCAACTCTCTCGAAAACCATGAAAATGACACCCATGATGAAAAAAATGATACGTATTGCAGCCGCCATCTTGGATTTACATTTCGACAGCACTATCGGCGTCAACACCCTCGAAAACCATGAAAATGACACCCAAGATGAAAAAATTGATATCTATTGCAGCCGCCATCTTGAATTTACATTTCGACAGCACTATCGGCTTCAACACCCTCGAAAACCATGAAAATGACACCCATGATGAAAAAATTGGTACCTAATTCAGCCGCCATCCTGGATTTACATTTCGACAGCACTATCGGCTTCAACACCCTCGAAAACCATGAAAATGACACCCATGATGAAAAAATTGGTACCCAATTCAGCCGCCATCTTGGATTTACATTTTAACAGCACCCAGCCTCCAGCCACCTGCACTTCCCAAGCAGTGGCGTAGCGTGCCTTCGAGGGGCCCTGTATCAAAATTTGTTGGGGGGCCCCAATGAAGAGTAAAGATTTCATAAAAGGAACAAAAACGCTTGCATTGAATTCAAATTATTATATATTGATTTTAAGTTATTCATCATCATCGTTACAGCCCTTCATAAGTCCAAGGAATGAAAAAACGAATAAAGGAATAAAAAACATATACATAAAAATGGTCTTCAGTTCTCTATGTACACATAAATTATCGTCAATTATCACGACAACGGCAAAAGTACTAATTCCACTAGTTCATCATCATCATCATCATCATAACAGCCCTTCATAAGTCCATTAAAGAGCATAGGCCTCACCCAAGGAATGCCACAAAGCACGGTCCTGAACCACCTGCATCCATCGACTTCCTGCATGTCTTACCAGGTCGTCACTCCAAATAGTGGGGGGACGCCCTACACTTCATCCGCCGGTACGAGGCCGCCACTCGAGAACCTTTTTCCCTATCGGTTGCCGGTTCTTCGAGCTATATGTCCGGCCCATGGCCACTTCAGCTTACTAATTCGTTGGGCCATGTCGGTGACTCTGGTTCTACTGCGCATATCCTCATTTCTAAGTTTATCACGCAGAGAAACTCCGAGCATAGCCCTCTCCATAGCTCGCTGAGCAACCTTGAGCTTCCTCATCCGGCCAGCAGTGAAGGACCACGTCTCAGTTCCGTATGTCATCACTGGCAACACGCACTGGTTGCACAATTTCGTTTTCAAGTTTTGAGGTATACCTGACTAGAAGATGTGCCGTTATTTCCCGAACGCTACCCAGTCGAGTCGAATCCCTCGATTGACCTCTCGGTCGAAGTTGGACTTACTTAGTCGGACTATTTGTCCCAGGTAAACATAAACGTCAACAACTTCGAGCTTAGAGCTACCAACAACTACCGACATAGGTGTGACATGGACATTAAACATGATCTTTGTTTTGTCCATGTTCATCTTAAGACCTATCCGTTGGGAAAAACTATTGAGGTCATTAAGCATAGTGCTTAGGTCCTCCAGCGATTCTGCCATAAGGACTATATCGTCGGCAAATCGAAGGTGAGTGATGTACTCGCCATTGATGTTAACACCGTATCCTTACCAGTCCAGAAGCTTGAAAACGTCTTCCAATGCAGCGGTGAAGAGTATCGGGGATATAACGTCACCCTGTCTTGCACCTCTCTGCAATTGGATAGGTTTCGTACTCTGGTTCTGTACTCGGATAGCCATCGTAGCCCTACTGTACAAGCACTTCAGCACTTCGATATACCGACAGTCAACTTGGCATCGCTGAAGGGACTGCAGCACCGCCCGAATTTCGACGTAATTTTGATTGAAAGTCTTTGGGCTTTCTCATAGTCCACATACGCCAGAAATAGTGGTAAATTGTACTCCTCGGACTTCTGTACAATTTGCCGAAGGGTATGTATGTGGTATATGGTGCTAAAGCCTTTTTGGAAACCGGCTTGTTCGGGAGTAATGACTCTCGAAAACAGCATGTAGACGCGGCTCAAAAGGGAACTCGGTCTGTAGTTCTTCAAGAGAGCGTTGTCACCTTTCCGGAGTAGTGCCACCATGGAGGACGGAATTAAAGAGCTTCTGAAGGACATCAAGTATCGGTTTTCCACCCGCTTTCAGAAGCTCCACTGTAATTCCATCCAGCCTGGGATCTTGCCGTTTTTAAGATGCTGGAGAGCCATTCTAATCTCGCTCAGACTGACGTCCGAGATATCATCGGAATAGTGTCGGATAAGACTCGCTCTTGGATCGTTACTCACACTTACGTGTGGCTCCAACGATGATGTGTACAGCTGCCAATAGAACCTCTCAATCTCACTCAAAACCTCAGGTGTCCCGGAAACGACGCTGCCATACTCGGTCTTCAGCTTCGACAGTTGGCTCTTTCTGGCAGACAGATCTCTTGCAAAGACTTGGGAGCCCTGGTTCTGCTCGATCTTTTCTTTAATACGAGCAGAATTAAAGTTGCACAAGTCCCGCCGCATGCATTTGGAGATCTGTATGTTCAGTTGCCTGTACGCTGTCAAATCTACTGAAGACTGCAGCTATATACCCCGTCTAAAAGCCATTGAGATTAGAGTGTGATCGGAGACTTTTTGTTTCTTCTGCGGCGGGTCTTGCAAAACTTAGCTCAGACCGCATGGACAGTTTCCACGAGCTTGTCATTCATATCGTCCATTGTATTGCAATCTTCTAGGCACTGAAAACGGTTTCGTAGCTCGAGCTGAAAGGTTTCTGGACTTTGGATTAGAGCACGAGAAGGACGGAGCGTTGACTTCATTAGACGTGACTTCTCCAACTTAACGTTTAGGTTCAGTGTGCCTCTCACCATTCGGTGATCGCTGCCGGTTTTCACCCTCGCGATCACTGAGACATCACTGAATAGTTGTCGTCTGGTCGTCATAATAAAGTTAATCTCATTTTTTGTCGAACCGTCGTGGCTCGACCAGGTCCACTTCCTGTGGGGCCGCTTCTGGAAGAAAGAGTTCATCATAAAGAGTCCTTCTTTCTCCATGAAGTTCGCCAGCTGCTGGCCCTTTGGGTTCCGTTGCCCTATTCCGAATTTCCCTACTTTCAGCTCACCGTTCTCTCTTGTGCCTAGTTTTGCGTTGAAGTCTCCCATTAACACCGTATAGTGGGTTTTGGAGGAATGCATTGTTCTAGAGATATCCTCATACATTTCTTCCACCTCCTCATCGGCGTGTACCGAGGTTGATGCGTAAACCTGTATAACCTTCAGCGATTACCGTTCGGTGATTCTGAGTATAAGGTCCGCAACCCTCGTCGACACACTCCCAATCTTTACAACGTTGTTAACGAGAGACTTGTGGACGATAAATCCGACACCTCCTTGGGACAGATGGTCGCCCTCCTGGTGATAGAACAAATTGCCGGATTCGAGGATTACCGTGACCTCCCCCTCTCTTCAGACTTCGGATAATCCTATGACATTCCAGTGCAACTTGTCTATCTCTTCTTCTAGCTCCAGGACCTTCTCGTCAGTCCTCAGGGTGCGTGCGTTATAAGTTGCCATGTCGAGTCGTCGTAGGTGGCAACAGAACCTCCACCGGAGACTCTTAGCACCCCCTGCCTCGCTGTTACCATGGTCGCCACCTTAGCCAGGAATAGCGGGGCTGCCGGGGACTGGGGGCCATCTCTTCGTTACTTTCATGGGGGTATATTGCCATAGTTGCCACGCTTGGCGAGCGGGTTGGCAAGCGCAGTTTTTTTATTGTTGTTTTGCTGTTATCAGAAAGATGCTGCTGCCCATCCTCTGCCTCAGTTTCCGTCTGTCGCCTTTTACGACACCCACGGGAAGATATGGGGTTGTGAGTATTCTTACCCGCCACTACACGGGCTTATGAGTTATTACTTACAATAAATACTCCTAGGAACTAAGCTAGCCAAACAATTTAATTTTCGTGCCTTTTGTTCGGCGAACATAGCTGAAGACGATTTCAGTTTTACTAAATTCTTTACTTCTTTAGAGAATAGTGATAGCCTTTCCTGTCCCATTAGAAGTCCTTGGAGTTTTTGCTTACACACGTTGGGGGCCCCTGTAGCCCGGGGGCCCCGTATCATTGATACGGCTGATACGGCGGTAGCTACGCCCCTGTTCCCAAGCGAAACGCAGAGGTAAACCTCTACTTTACGCTGGTATTCTGTGACTTACCATCAGTTGAACTGTGTGCTCGCTTGTCACCCTTATCCTAAGACTGCTGAATTCTGGCAACTCTTACTTAGCTCTTCTACATATTCATTCATAGCCCCAGACGTCTCAAATATTATCACCTGATTTGCCAATAAAAATAAAAGACCTACATTTGTTTTATAATGTGTGCTGTAAAATTGTGTATTGTGCAATAAAGTCTGATTTACTCGACATATTTTATTTTAGTGACAAAATTTCAGGCTACGCCCGCGCGTGATGAGAACAGATGTGTAAGTTTCAGTGCATGTAGTCGTGCACCGAGCCCAGGTTTAGTGATTGCGATATTAGCGCGTAACATATCTTCCCCTTTTTAATATATCAATGTATGTGACCCAAAAAACACGCTGGCTAAAAGGTTTTAAAATTAACGTCACCACTCATGTAGACACCCTTTTTTAACAATGTTACAACATTGGTTTGACGTGATGTGTCCTTTTATGTGTTGTAGCAAGGGTAGGAAGGAGGGGACTACTACTACTACTGTGGTACTACTGTGTACTGTGGTGTGGGGTACTAATACTGTGGGGTAGTGTGAGTTAGCCAGTCGCTCTGATATTTTCGCTGCTGCTACCTGTTACCACACCTACTCTGACGTGTGAATCCAAAACACTGTATCTCGGAAATACTTATTTCGTGAAAAGGGCTTTTAAAACTTTTTTTGGTTTTTGGTATATTTTAGTAATATTATAATAACATTATATTATGTGCTAGGTACCAAATTAAAGGTATTTTTACATTTTATCTAGCCATGTACATTTTACAACCATTCAATCCATACATTTAGAATTAACTAATTAAACGTGTATTACCTCTATAAAACTTGAAGAAATGTTCCTGATTGTTTGAGCAAAACACTGTATATTTAGTTACAGTGTATTGGTTTTATGAGAACAGAGCTAATGGATTATACAAATACTGTATTTTCAAATACAGTGTATTACTTTTACAATAATAGGCTATAATAAGGCGTTCGAAAGAACATCAACAATACTAACCACAGTTCTTAAGTAATGAAATCTTTTCAAATCAAATAATTATAATTAAAATATATCAATGAAACAATTTAAAAATACCAATCAAGTCACAATAACTCGAAAGATTAAAATATAAAGCAAACATTTAGTACGATTAATACGAAATCGACAAAACGTCAACTCAGGAATGAATTCTTTTCAAATCGATCATCATTATCTCTTCGAATCAAATCTTAGTTAAAACAACTGAAGCAAACAAAAATAAACTTAACATTAGTAAAGTCATTATAAAACTAAACAACGCATATAAAATATGGAACAATTTAATAATGAGATCAATGTTTTATTGATATAATCAGTCTATGAATTACTTTGAGGTCTTAGGTTTACCTTTTTTTTAGGTTAGGTTTTAATATTAAATCAATGTCAATGTGTTCGTCAAGATCGGGTGACTCCGAGACAATTTTCATCGATGTCGATTTTCATTAAAAAATTGTTCTTGTTTGAGGCATTGATTTGCACAGTGCTAATAACTCTTTTTTTGGCTCGCTAATACCTCTAGGTTCTTCAGTCACTTTAGGTATCCCTTCCAAAAGATCAGGTACAACTTTTGTAAATTTTTTCCGCTATTCAAGTTCTATTTCTTTTTCAAAAAAGATATTTCCTTAAAATCTGCGTTATAATTATTCTTCACAAATATTGTTAATTCAATTTTTCTGAATTTTACGACTTTCAGGTTATGTATATTATAACCTTTGTGGAATGCTGCTTTGGAATCGTTACTGAATATGATCATTTGTTTGTGACCTAATAAATTGATTTGCATGTTTTTTCGTGAGCTTTTGATATAGAATATATATCATCTATATCTTAGACTTGGCCCTTAGATTTCAATTTCTTTGTAATTGCAGCATGTACAGCATCTTCAGCCATAAAAGTGTGTCCTGGCTCAAAGTATTCCAGAGTAATTTTGTCTAGATTTGTCATTTTATCATTAATTACTCTTTAAAACAAAGCAGACAAAAGTATCTTGTTTTTGTTTTGCGCTTTACAATTATCTAAGAAAATTTTACAGGCTTTAGGTCTCTGCAATATTTTTTGACAAAATGAATGTATGTAGAAGCAATATTACGAGCTTTTCTACCACTTTCTCCCTCATGTCAAACTGCACAGACAGCTTGTTTGTTTTTTTCTGGGGGCACAATTTCTAATATCTATCTTCGTTTGCGAATTAAAATGCAGATGCGTTGTCGGCCGTAAGGACTAGGATGAAATGCCTCTTTTCCAGTAAAATGGGTCTCCGGTTCTTTACACTCACCATACGAAACACAGCAGCATTAAGCTGCTATTTTACGCTGGTATTTTGTGAGAGCGTGGTTCTTCCCCGGTCGAGCCGACCCATTCGTACTACAACTATACTATTAATATAGCTGCAGCATGGCTTTACCAAGTATAAAAACTGTGTGAGTTCCTTAAGTTGGGGCAGCAGTTTTACTTGCCGTTTTTTGTAGTTTTGGCAAGGAGGTTTCATGGGATGCTTTTTTTTTTTGATTTGCCAAAATCACTTTAGGATCTCGACTTCTTTTGGCAGGTAGAGAATTAGATTCTTCTGGCGTTTCAGATGTCAATATAGCACTTGTCGTATCGGGGCACTCTGCGTTAGAAGTAGAAGAGGAAACCGTGTCCATATTAGTTATTGGTCCAGTATCAGAATTTTCCTTAGCAATGTGAACTCTCTTGGCAGGTTTGGCTACTTAAATCCTTAGATAACTCTTGAATGGTACTAGAAGCAGATACTGGTAACAAATCAGCGTAGCTGACGTCGTCGTCGAGAATGTCAGCAACACATCTATTTATCTGAGATTCACTAAGGGGTATCAAGGGGCTGATATTACGTGAATCGAATACATACGTGGAATAATCAAATTAAATGTTATCACAATCGTATGATGTATTGATACCAGGACGCTCCTTATTACCTTGCCATTGGTATTCTCTTTTTCATTTAAAACATTGTCAAGCTCTGAAGCTATTGTGATACATAATGAGTTGTTGTGATGTATATTGCTTTGTGACAATTTCACTAATAGTCTATTACGGTGTCCATTCATTGTTTTTGTTCTTACACAGTTACAAAAACTTATCAAAATGAACTTAAACAGAACGCAGCGTACGCGCTCTCAATCAAAACACCGTCCGCGTGTCCAAGTAAGAAAAGTAACTCACGACCACTAACCGTTGCACTTTCGCCCTCCAGCCCCCCGCGCATAGTACACCTACTACGTGTAGGGACATGTCGATGTCGCCGCGCTCGACGTGTCCAGTTTGTTTGGTTATCCAAAACACTGTATCTCTGAGTTTCAACTAATTTCGCGTAAACTTATTCAGCTAAAACACTGTAACTTCAATCACAGTGTTATGCCATAATAAACGATAAATGTAACTAAAATACAGTGTTTTGTATGTGCTCATATCTCCTTCTACATACTATAAAATGAAAAAATATTAATATAGGGATATGTAACTGCCTTTAAATAATCAAATGAGCGCTATTAAGGCAAAACACTGTAACTCGAGTTACAGTGTATTGGATTTACACGTCAGTACTGTCCTCGTGTGCGTTGAGTTTTTGTTACGTTATTTTGGTTTTGTTTTGTTCTGTTATTGACTTATTTGTTACGTTTTTGACTCTACTTTGTTGTAAATTGTTGAGATACCGCGATTGACCAAGTTCTCTCCGCGAGAAATTGCTAACATTCATTATTATTATGGAATGTCACTTGGACAGACAACAGTCGCTCATTCTGCATATTAGGAATATTTCTGAGAAAATTTCCGATCATTGAAAAACACAGTCACAAAAATGGATTACTTTTTTACAAAAAGCAAAATTAAAGTCATAACACTATTTTCCGTCACAACTCCCTTTCTATAGTGCGAGCGAGATGGCATAATATCCATCTCCCTCGCAATTTTTCTTATCTTGCCATGAAAGCAATATTTTATTTTAAATGACGCTTCATTCTAATAGACGCTATTAATTCTTTTAATTGTATTTGTTAATCAATAATATAATACGTTTATCAATAATAATACACTACGAAAGGAACTTCGTTCTAACCGAGTGTTCCACGACACTCACGCATGTTTTTTATTTTTAGTCGACAATTTATGGTCTAGTTTTACTCCCTTTCGGAGCTGCACTTTACCGAGAGACACACTGTATAGCAATAATAACAACAATTTAAGCATTTAGTGTAATGGCAGAGTAAAAAACTCGTCACCCCATTATTTAACCTTTAGATGTCGTAAGAGACGATTATGGGAAATGCCAGATCATGGGTTCTAATATAAATGACAATATAACCATTTCGTTAACGCTACACTTAAAATCCTAGACCGTTCGATTTGGCGATACTCAACATGTTAGACAGGCAGGTTAATGAGAGCAGAGCTATCAAATTGATAATGCCATCACAGTCAGTGATATTTGATTTCACCTTTTCGGAAAAATAAAATTCGTCATTAATTGATTGCCAGCCTAAACCATTATTAGAAACATAATAGTACTTAGAATAGTACTCAGCTTGCAGGTGACATTAACATTTGGAAAAGAGTTTAAATATTTCACCATACATCATTTTTTTAAATTTTGTAATATGTATTAAAACAATATTGCCGGTTCTATTACGAGATATAATTTATTGATAGTCTCGAGTTTAAACTTTGGTTTAAGAATAGTATTTCTAACTAAAAAAATTCCTTAACCGTGGTACTAGTCTTCGTATTACATTTTGGTTCGCATATTTCCGCGTGAAATAGATTTTAGTTTGAACCTGAGACTAAATATGTGTAAGTTTATTAACGCGGTTGTGTTGTGTCTGACCTTGATAGCGTTGTGTATGCGATGCTGCTGCCAGCTATCCTCCATGAGCAGCAGCGCGGTGAGCGCGTCCGCGTGGCGGCGCAGCTCGTGGCAGTACGCGTAGGCCATCTGCCACAGCAGCTCCGCGAGCGCCGCGCGCGACCAACCTGCGTGCTCCCAGCACAGGAACTGCAGCAGCCGCACGCCCTCTTCGCACCCGCAACATTCTTCCGTCAGCTTCTTCATGTACGTGCTACGTCATGGATGATTCGTTACGTTATCATGCAGTGTCTTAAACAGCCAGTTGGGAGATGGTAATTAAATATTAAAGTATTAAAGAAAAAAAAAGAATTCTGTTTGTGGGTTGCATTTTTGTCCAAATTTATATGGGATCAACCCTTAACCCATTTAATAAAAAAAGAATAATGAACGTCGGTTACGGTATATATAATACAAATAACTTATGGTCCGATTGAGAACCTGCTACTTTTTTGTAGTTTAATGGTCAAGGTGTCCTCCTACAGATTTCCTAAGGTAATTTCCTTTAACGAATACCTTGAAACTTTGAAATTTACTGCAAAATTTCTTAATTTACATTTTACTATGTATATTTTCTATGGGACTTCCTAACTGTGGTAATTCGTTTGCCTGTGGTGGTGTGGTATGGCTGGTCCGATTCCCGCACGGAATAAAATAACAGAAGATACATGCATGTAGTAGTGACCTGGTCCTGTTGTAGAGCACGTCGGCGGCGACGGGTGAAAGCGGCGGGCGCGCGGCGTGCGGGTGGTGCGGCGGCGGCGGCTCCGCGAACGGGTTGGGCAGCGGCGCCTCCGCCGCGCCCGCCGCGCCCGCCCCGCCCGCCGCCCCCGCCGACTGGCAGCGCGAGCTCACGTCGCAGCACCGCGCCAGCACGCACACCACCTCCGTAACAAAACTTACTTTCATACCCGGAACCATACCAGTGGAAATAATCCAAGTAGCGAAAACGGAAGTCCCACAACTTGGAAAAAAATATCGTAGGTACTTCTTGAAATAGTTTATGCCCTAAAAATATTCGCATAGGGGGCGTACAAGTATTACGTAAGCAGACTTAGGGGCGAAGGGGGTCAATTTTTTTAACCTTTGCTGAAAAAGGGAGCGGGGGTAATATTAAAAATCTTATGTAAGATAAAAAAATTATGTACATCTATATTTATCCTCAATTATTACTCAAAATGCCAGTTGTCGTCAACCTTGAGATGGAATGTCTCGTTTTCAGTAAAAAGAGTCTCCGGTTCTCTACACTCACTATACAATATACAGCAGCATTAAGCTGCTATTTTACGCTGGCTGGTATTCTGTGAGGGCGTTGTCCTACCCCAGTCGAGCCGACCCATTCGTGCTACAACTATAAAATGGCTGCAGCATGGTTCTACCACGTGAAAGGAATCAGCTTAACCTTTCCCCAAGAGCTAAGTATAACTTAATAATATTTATCATATTCATAAATTATTTGAATATACATAATTGTATAAATAATAATTGTCGTAACTAAGTAAAAACTGTACAACAAACATTCTTAAAGTAAATCTCCGGGATATCGGTATAATACAAAGTATTTTATTCTAAGCAGACATTCAAAGTAGCGGTATGGCAACGATCAATGTGTGTGGTTGTGATGTTATATATTTTAAGTTTTTACTTGTATTATGTCAAAAAATGGACAAAGTCCAAAAATCAATGAGAAGTAAAAAACTCTTTCTCGTTTTAATGATTTTAAAATAATGCATCAATAAATAGTATATGCTTTAAAAGTTTAGGGACGAAAGAAATACTACGTTGCTTTTATAATTATTAATATCGATATTAAAGACGAAAGATACAATACTACCTCAAATGAAACTTCTAAAATACTTGTGACAACAACCTTCAAAACTACGAAAAAGAAGTGACATAAATTTATCTCCTTCCAATACAATGCCAGGTTCATTAGTAAAATAGTATGAGCCAATTCTGTAGCTATTTTAGTTCGGTTTCAATACTTTAACTAATTTTCTAAGCAAAGTACCTACATCGTACTATTTTTTCGCTATTATAACCAACAAAATAACTATCGAATAATAACAACAAACAGCAATTGCTGACAGTTCATTCAATCTATTCACCATCTTTATCTTTAAGTGAGCCTTACCTGATGTATTTTTGCTGATTCTGGGTATTGGTATTTTCCAAGTGAAGAAGCAGAATCATCCATGCAAATCGTTAACACGATGTCCAAGATTTTTAGCTGAAATAAAAGAAAATTAATACGCTAATCATCGAAAAGTCGGCCCACCTGCGTTTTTACCACAAATCACGTTTTTCTTAAGCCAAACCAAACAAAATGTTTTAGTACTGAAATGTTTTATTTAACTTAATCACAGTTAAAACATCAAAATGATTTTTTGAAAGTAGTTTTGATTTAAAAATCAAAATCCTTAATTTCAAACGATTTTTTGATTAATTTTAAATACGCTCTAATGTTTATGTCTTAAATGTTATGTACACAATTATTGTTACAATTTAATAATGCGTATTCCCTCCTCTTGCTCGAATGACGGACTGCATTCGCCGTTTTAATGACCTTATCAAGATTTTGATGGTCTCTCGAGGAATTCGGTTCCAATTTTTCCTAATAGCGGTTTCAAGGTTTCGTAATATTTTAGGGATTGGATTACGGACTCTAACCTTTACGACACATTCACAAAAAGTAATATGGATTTTCTTTGCGAAATAGTTAAAAGTCAAACTTTCTATTGGAACTTTATGGAGATGCGAATACATAAATGACGTCATGGTTTTTTTACAGTGAAGTAAAAATAGTTTATTTATGTATATATTCTTAAATAAAAAAATCTAGTTTAAAATAAAATGAAACTAAATTTTGAGAAGATATTAAAAGTAGAAATTTCGAATTACATAATTATTATTACAGCTAAGTCCACTGCTGAACATTGATGCTCTCTCAAAGATATCAAGATATACAAAAGCTTGAGCCACCTGTATTCATGAAAATTCTACAAATTATAATTTGAAATATAAGGCATAATGATGATTTCCCACTTATTTTTAACAATATTATCCCCTTCTAAATACATCACTAACATCATCAGTATATACAATGTGTAACAAAAACCCTGTGGTTCCCTTAAGTGTGTTATCAGAGTCAGTATTTAAATGTAAAGAAATAACTATTTTTTTACTACTGGGTTTTTGTTACATGTTGTATAAAATCTACTCCTAACTGAAGGTATGATGATGATGTTGGATAGGAACTGATTTGTGATGTTGTGACGGACTCTATATGTTCAAATACCACAATGCTAACCCACCTCAGATCTCATCTCGTTAGCATTAAATTGGAAATAGTTAAGCTTGGGACTATTTCCGTGTTTTCGGGTACTTTTAGCACTAAAATATTTCTGGCACAGTTGAAAGCTTCCAATATGATTTGGCAGTAGAGAAGAGCAATATAATAAAAGTAATAAGCACTCACGCGCAGCAGCTGGTGCTTCTCGTTGTAGCCGAGCGCAGCGTACGCGTGGAAGAGGTTGAAGAGCAGCGGCAGGTGGCGATGCGCGTGCGCGTCGGCGTGGTGCGGCGCCGCCAGCGCGCGCGCCGCGCACACCACCTGGTCCGACAGCGACGCCGACTCCTCGCGCGCCGCCCACGACCCCCACCCAACGCTCACTGCACACACACGTCATAAGGTAGACTGAGGCAAGTGTGACAGTGGGGCAAGTGTGACAAATGCAAATTATGCGGTATAAATGCGGTTTTTGGTTAAATGCCATATATTGAACAACGCAAGACCTTTTACGCTATTGACTATACCGACAGTTAAGTATATAACTTAAACTGTTTTATCGACAGAGATCATTTTTTTAAAACTACTCAACTAGCGAAAGCCTGCGCAATTTTAAGAGCCGAAGTTTTTAAGTTTTTCGACACGTCTTTCAGTCATTTTAAACAAGATACAAGGTGAGTGATAAACAATAATATTGATACTTATAGTGTAATATGTTTCTGTGACCTGAAATCGACTATTCCTTGAAATACGTATACAGTTACACTTAGGTCACCTAATACCTAACATCGGGGTAAGTGTGACAGTGTCACACTTACCCCGGTCATCTTGTATGAGAATATCGTAACTAGTGATGGGACAGTCTGTTTTTTAACCGACTTTCAAAAAATGAGGGTGCTATTTACCTGTGTTTTTGTATGTATTTATATTTAAGTATTTACTTTTATATTTATACTTAATGAACAAGCAAGCGAATCGTGTGAGATCTCAGAGTCACATTTAACTGTATGATAGTAGGTACTTGTATTTCTATATGTATGTTTTTGTATGTACGGTGATATGGTTTTGTATGTACAGTGAGGTATGTTTTGTAAACTTATCTGATTTTTATTAAATTTAAAATGCATATGTATATAATACAAATAAAAAACTGGTGGTTTTTAGATATAGAGGGGCGGGGGGTGTCAAAAGTGGTGAACATATCAGTTCATGCGGCAGAACCAACACTGAAGCCGCGATCGACATTTAAAAAATCTTTTAAGTAAATAATATATTTATTAATAATGTTTTTATTCAACAGAAATAGTGTTATACAAGTACGAAAGATTATATTATATTATTATTGACATTTAGGGCAAGTGATACACACACTTACCTCATGCGGGAAAAAAATCCATTGTTACATAAAAATGGACGATCAAATCGTTCTAATAGTTCATGAAATATATTAACATTAGTACCATCCCATTATTTTTTCTCGAAAACTACAGATAATAATAAAGTAACTACAAAAAGAAGCGTACTGTCACACTTGTCCCATTGATGGGGTAAGTGTGACAGTCTTCCATCTTAATTAGTTTTAATTGCCTCAAATTACAAAATGCTACTTATAGATATTAAAATGTTTGATCAAACAAACAACCACTTAATAATTGATGTTATAAAACGAAATTATCTATGTTAAACCCTTACAAAGTAGAAGTATTTAAATGTTCATTTTCGTTTTAATTAATTTATGTCACACTTGCCCCGGGTGACTCTACATCACACATCGCTTTTTGTAAGTGCTCATAGTAAAAGTAAATAATCACTTTCAAACACAATTAGATAAAAATATTTTAAAAAATCCATTGTATTCATACAGATTATCTCTACTCGTCTAATAGGGCACTACAGTACTAATATATTGCGCACAAGTTACGCTCAATTCTCAGTTACTTTTTTCGTCGACTGCGAGACCGGGCGAGAGACTAGTTCTTTTTTTGTAAACCGCGAACATTGTTTTCGACAATCTAACACTGATTTTATTAAGGCTTAAAGCGTCTCCCACACAGAAGCGGCTTGCGGTGGCGGCCGCGGTGGCGGTCAGTTGTATTTGCTTGCAATGTAAGTGAGTCTGCAAACCCGTGCGGCCATGGCGCGATCTGCAAGCGGCTGGCCGCAGCCGCATGCTCCGCCCCTTCCGCCAACGCATGTGTGTTAGCGAGTACGCGGTCAGTCGGTGGCCGCAGCGCGGTCAGTTGCAAATTTTTACAACAGGCCGCGTGTACCGCGTGAAAATGGTGCTAAATTCAGGGACTTTAATAGAAATAGTGCAAAATTATCCTTTACTTTATGATAATTTGCATCATGATTACAAAAGCATTAGTATTAGAAACAAGATATATGATAATATTACTGAAAATAATAAGACTTCGCCACGACTGATCATGTTACTGACGTCTAATTCTAATTAAACTTCTGTGTGGGAGACGCTTTAAGAAGCTTGAATGACCTTGACGAAACGGCGATCTCAGAGATTTTAGCCGACGTCAACAACGTCTAGCGACTACTTTCTGTATTACTTCGAAAAGTGCAAAGATGAATAGACTGCAGAGGTGCAAAGATTAATAGACTGCAGAGGTGAAAAGTATATAAGTGATGTACTGCCTATTATGCTTGCGCATCACTGAGAGTTATGTCGCGGTTAAGCATCTTCAATTACATTGCACGGTGTGGTGGTGTAGTTTCGTCCGGTAGGCATCACGAGCTATTTTTAAGTACATAAGAGTTTTTATTATATTTGTTTAATTGTACTTATTTGTTTCGTATCAGTAGCTCTGGGTCTAAGCGCTCGCTGCAAATTTCGCCCGGGTTTCAACCCCGGCAGTACCAATGAAATTTTAATAGCAATTTTAAGTGCTGATTTAGCACATGCTTGGCAGTGAAGGAAAACATCGTGAGGAAACCTGCATGTCTGAGGAATAAGAAAAAAAATTCGACGACATGTGAAGTTTGCCAACACTCATTGGGGCAGCGTGGCAGACATTTCCTTGCCCTAAATCCCTTTCAGAAAAAAGAAGAGTCCAGTGCCCAGCAGGACTTGTATAGCTTGTTACTTTAAATTTGTATGGTATACATATTATGCAATATTTATATTTGTTTCAGATAGAGATGCTGTGAAAAAAAAAGCCACCACGCCACGTAAACAGGATGAGGGTGACAAACGAGCACACAGTCCACCTGATGGTAAGTGGTTGCTGCGGCCCATAGACATCTACATCTATCCTCTATTACAAATCAAAATGTAGTTGCGTTGTCACCCGTGAGGACTGAGATGGGATGCCTCATTTCCAGTAAAAAGGGCCTCCGGCCACCTGCACTCACCAAGCGAAACGCAGAGGTAAATCTCTACTTCACGCTAGTTTTCTGTGAGGTCGTGGTACCACCCCGGTTCGAGCCGGCCCATCCGTGCGACAGCAAAAGCTGCCGCGTGGCTCTTACCACTGTTGAAAAATATGTGACAATTCCATTTAATGTTATTGCAACACTAGCTAAAACAAAATGTCACTGCATGGCACAAAGGCCCAGAAGCCATGACAGAAATATACTTTATAGTATGTAAATATATAATATTATTTATAGTATGCAAATATATAATAGAGATACAATAATCTAAAAACTCTCAATTATGTAGGTAGGTACAATATGTTGAGAATGTTTTAAGCTAACATCATACAACCATAGGACGCATTACTTTTTCCAAGTGATATAAGATATAACCTAAAAAAGTTCAAACCTAAATATTTTTTGACGCCTTTTCAGGACAAAATTCTTTGACATAATTACTCAGGGACTGACGCTTAACATATTAAGATATGTTTGATATATAGACGCTACTATTTCTTCTCAACTAATTTTATGCATGAGTAAAAGAAATATTAACTTTGGCATCGCAATATATTTATGAAAATGTAATGTACATAAAAACATAAATAGCTTTAATAAGAATAAGGATGTTCACACCTTAAACACTAGGAACAAACATAAGCTTGTAAT
Organism: Parnassius glacialis; assembly: GCA_033319125.1. Classification (NCBI taxonomy): domain Eukaryota; kingdom Metazoa; phylum Arthropoda; class Insecta; order Lepidoptera; family Papilionidae; genus Parnassius; species Parnassius glacialis. Next base: position 36,373,135 of record JAVANC010000001.1, on the reverse strand, counting down.
GCCAGTTACTAGACTCCACAAAATCAGTAATTCATTTATGGGGCAATGTATACGCTTTTACAACAAAATCCCAGAACATGTTCAAAGTTTGTCAATAAACTAGTTTAAAAGTTTTATTAAAGAAAAACTGTACAATAAGGGTTATTATAATATCAAGGAATACATGAATAAAAATAACCCCTGCGAACAAGGCGATCGCGACCATGCTGGTTCTATGAAAATTCATTTAAAAATTGTATAAACAAAATTATTGTTATGTGAAATATGTTAAAAAAAAAGTCCCGCTGGGTTTCTTGCTGGTTCTTCCCAGGACATAGGTATTTTTCGAACCAGTGGTAAATATTCAATAAGTATTATGACAATCAATATTGAATAAAAAATCATTCTATTCTATTCTAAAATAAAGAAAAATGACGGGTGGGTGGATATTGCCAGGGCGGTTAAATTACCGAGAAAAGATATTGAAACTAAAAGTTAATACCGCCGTTCTACTGATCAGTTGTTTCGACACTCGAAAAGTGTACGAGAAGGAAGAATATAAATCTCCAGTCGACAAGTATCTCAATGCAATGGCAAGTCTGATATGAGGATCAACAGCGTTCCGTAGTATTGTATTCTGTTTGGCTATGGAAGGTCAGATCATTTGTAATAGTTTCAAAATCAGATGTTCGAGTAAATTTCACTTTCACAAACACAATTCTTCTTTCTTCTCGTTGTAGTAAGAAATTCCGCATCCACCATCTTCTTTTTCGCTTAGTATGTAGTACACAACACGAATTGCCACAACCTTCTCGGGCGACATTTCTATAGGCACTGACTAGTGTGACCTGCAAAATGTTCCGCGACATATGTCTCGGGACATTCCACGTAATTGTTGAGCGACATGTTACGTAACATGTTGTTCATTTTGTCCCCAAGTATATCCAAGGCTTTAAGATAGCAGAGTTATGACTTGAAGTCCCATATATAGAAGACTATATCTGCCGTTGTATTGGTTGGTGGAGCATATGTGTTAATCTCATGCGGATGGTAGCTGGAGGGATAATCTGAGGAGGCTCTCAAGGCTGCGGCCAAAAGCCGTGCAATGTGGGACTCCACTCCCTTGAGATGAGCGGTAGACTCATGACACGCTCTGCGGCTAGCAGCCCTGCTGATCATACATGGTGATGCCTTATGCTTACATCACATCTGCAGGAACAGCGGTTTGGAAGGTGGTGGCGCTCACGTAGGGCTTTTTATGGCCAGTGTGCCTATTATTCGACGTTTTGCCTAAACCGTGTGACGTACATTCATTGTGAATGGATTTGATCGTATTCTGTATGCCATTTACACGCATTGACATGCGTGACTTCAGTCGATGTTTGTGCTTACGCACTACCAAGGTGACAAACTCTCTTACTGGTTCGCCAGTTATTTTGCTGTGGACTACGGTTCAGTTCACAACTTAACGTCCCCTTCGGGGGGAAGCGCGGTTGTTGGTTGGCGCTCACCGCACACGGCGTGTGTGGTGCCGTGTGCCTACCCCACATTTTTTTTTAAATGTGGGAGAGCGAAGCCCTTGTATCTGACATTTTATATAAATATTGTGAGCCTTTTCCAAACATGAAAGGGTTTAATTAATAAGGAATTGACTGATATGAACCTGACACAAATGGAATAGGGACGACTTAATTTTCTTAGCCTTTTTGAGCCCTGTCTTCGTGAACGTGGTTCTTTAGCTTAAAATAATTATAAGGCACTACCAACGGCTTTCGATTGCTTAAGTGAATATTCTTTTAGGTGTCTCTTGGAAGACCAAGAGACACCTAAAAGAATATTCAAACTAAAGAACTAAGTTGCTAAACAAACGCAACGTAAATAACCGTCCTAACTAAGACGGTCAAGCCATAAATTTATTAAACGGCCTGTAACTAAACCTTTAGAAAGATCCTTTAGAAAGATCAATATATGGTTATTATACCGGTCACGTAAATTTTATATATTTTATAGTTGGGGGTGGGGGGAAGCGTTACAATTAGTCAATATTTTTTTTATATTTTTCTGTTAACTATTATGACTTGACCTGTCACCCGATTCCGGCTTACTGTCGACTTCTGGGACACCTATATATAACACTATACATACATACATATATACATACATCTTATAATATATATTATTGTTTAGTACCAGTGCAAAGTTTTGTTAAATTTACCTGGTGGATCTTGAATAGAGAAGTGCGCCAAGAATACAATGATTTTCATGAATACAATCCGGACTTCAGCCGATGGGCATGAGAGAAGGTAATCGCATAACCTGAAAAATAGTGTTATTTTAATATTTTAATTAGGTCGAAACAAGACTTAACAATTATTAAAATACATTCAAGTAATTATTTAATATTTGTGTACCATATAATACCTGTGAGGATGTTTAAAAAGGTCTGTCGCAAACCAAGCGCGAACAGCTTGTGAACATCGTAAGTGCTGACACAAAATATCATGCCAGTCTGAAGCAGGTCCACGCAATGCTTTTTTTGTATGAAAACCAACTTGAAATAAGAATTTTGTTGCCAATTGTACAGCTAACATTGACATTTCTTCATGTTCTGGGCCCTGGTAATTAATAAAAATAATATGATTACTTTCTAAAAATATTTGCATAATTCTCTAGTAAATTATAATACTACTATGGCATACTTACCCATATAGCACTTTGTGAACCTGGCAGTACTTGCAAGCGCATGCAACACAGCTTCTTCATGAAATTAAAATGTTCAAGACTAAATTGGTCCTGATTGTGACAGAAGGCAATATTACAGCGACGCACTGATTGCCAAATAGGCTTTGGAATGGCACTTTCTCTGTTGAAAAAAATATATAAAAAATTAATTAAGGTATGTATAATGTTCATTAAAAGTAGTTTACAAATATTAAGCTTTATTGATGTAATATATTATATTTTAAATACTTGTATACAATTTGCAAATTGACTAAATTAATGGAAACTGAATGAACGGTTAACTCAATGATTTTACATACTTAAGTGTCATGCTTTTCATGGACTGTTCCAGAGTAGATGTCTCTATTGTGTCTTTTCTTGTATAAAATAGCATATAAGCATTCCACCATCTCTTCTGCCGTTTATATGAAAGCCGCTTTTGTGTAGAATCGAATACCTAGGAAACAATTTATAAATATTAGTGTAGTAGTCCTTAAACTTGTGTATAAGCTTTGAATAAAACTACTTTTACGGATTTTTTCGCGATTAATAAACTTATTTTTATCTTATTTTTATTTATTCCTGACGTTTCGGGTGCTTTTCAGCACCCGTGGTCACGGGGGACTGAGGTCATTGACGTCCCGATGTCAGAGTTAACCCGGAGTTTTGGTCCGATATACGACTGAACTTACTGTGTCTTGAAGTCTTGCAGTGGTATGCTTGGGTTTAGTTTTAATTGTATTAATTACTGGATCCCAAGCAGGTGGTAGTACCCAGCCTCTCTCTCTATTGAAATTAGGATGTTTTTTAATTTCAATAACCTCGCGTATCATCCTTGGCAGGAATCGATGTTCTTTCGCGAGAGAGAATGTGGTCACAAACTGCAGACTTCCCGGAACTAACGTGAAGCACCAACGTTCCGGGAAGTCTGCAGTTTGTGACAATATCCTAGACGGCCCCCGCCATTACATTAGATTCGATAAACCACAAATTCTTGCGAAAGAACATCGATTCCTGCCAAGGACGATACGCGAGGCTATTGAAATTAAAAAACATCCTAATTTTAATAGAGAGGGAGTAAAATTACAAAAAGAAAATCACAACGCACCATTATACCTTGGATTATATCTGCTATTTTAAGGTGCATTAGGAATAGAAATAAAATGCAAATGCAACTACGTTCAGATTCTCACAATGTAATCACAATAATTACCTATAAAAGATACAGAAATTTATGGTACCACCTACTAAAAAAATATAAAGAAAATATGAGACAGAACAATTAAATGAAGCAAATAAGAATTCAAAAATACTTTGGAAAACCTAATAAGACCACAAATTCATACATACATACATATAATCACGCCTCTTTCCCGTAGGGGTAGGCAGAGACCACTTCTTTCCACTTGCTACGATCCTTACATACTTGTTTCGCTTCGTCCACTTTCATTATTCCCTTCATACATGCTCTACGGTTTAGGGTACTCTTAACCTGGCCTTTTTTCAAGACGTCCCTAATTTGGTCTAGAAATGTCCGCCTAGGTCTACCCCTTCCAACACTTTCATTCACACTCGCCTTATACACTTTTTTCGTCAATCGTTCTTCATTCATTCTCTCGACGTGGCCAAACCATCTCAGCATACCTTTCTTAATTTTTGTCACTACATCTTCTTTCAGACCACAACGTTTCCTTATCTCACTATTTCTTATCCTGTCACTCAGTTTAACTCCTATCATACTTTTTAATGCTCTCATCTCAACTGCATTTATTCTGCTTTCATGTTTCTTCTGCCATACCCAACTTTCACTTCCGTACATGAGTGTCGGAACCAACACCCCCTCATGCACAGCCAAACGAGCCTTGTTAGACACCTTCCGACTGCTCATAAAGGAGTGCAAAGCTCCATTCACCATGTTTCCTGCATTCACTCTTCTTTCGATATCACTCTCACACTTTCCATCTCTTGTAAACTTTGACCCCAGATACACAAACTCTTTCACCTGTTCAATTTGTTCATCTTCAATCACGATATTGCAGTCTGTCACTGCCTCATCTTTTTCAAACACCATCACTTTCGTCTTCCTTACATTCATCTTCTTTCCCTTTCTAACAAAAGCTCCACTTATAGCAGTTACCATCTCCTGCAACTCCTCGGCCGAAGACGCAAGTAATACTTGGTCATCAGCATAGAGAAAACATTTGACGAGTAACTCATTCATTCTCAACCCACTTTCATTCTCTTTTAAATCTGTCAAACAATTGTCCATGAACAGATTAAACAGCCACGGTGACGCTACACATCCCTGTCTAACACCTTTTTCGATATTAAACCATTCAGTGTATGCCCCGTTTATCCTTACACAAGCACTAGAATCCCTATAAAGAGATTGCAATGCTCGTATGAGGATACTGCTCACACCGTTCATGGACAGTGCTGACCACAATTCATTCCTCACCACTCTATCATAGGCCTTTTCTAGATCTACGAAGGCGCAGTAGACTTTCTTGTTTTTAGCCAAACACTTTTCGGCTATGCACCGCAAGGAAAAGACCTGATCCGTACATCCCATTCCCTTTCTAAATCCCGCTTGTGCATCCCATACTTTCTTGTCTGTTTCATTCACAACCCTTTCAATCAACACTTTCGCATACAATTTACCGATTTACTAAATATTAAAAAATGGGCTTCATTTGATTCAGTTCAGTTCTATTTTGCAAATATCGGTAGAAAGCTAGCTAAGGATATCCAAAAATATGGCACCTCTCCTATATATATATATATATATATATATATATATATATATATATATATATATATATATATATATATATATATATATATATATATATATATATATATATATATATATATATGAAAATGAATATCAATAACTACAGGCCCATTTCATTACTTATCAACTACCTTGAAAGTTTAAACCTTCTTTCAGATAACCAGTTCGGGTTTAGGCGCGGGAAGTCGACAGAAGATGCGGTTTAAGCGATGCAGTAAAATGAGTTGTTAAAAATTTCTATATTACGGTATTTTTTATTAATATTTATCAAATTGTCGTGATATTAAGCCGCAGTTACTTTGTGTTTGAAATATTTGTTTTGATTTAGACATGATTTTTTTTAAAATTTTGCTTTATCCTTAATTAAAAAACTGCATTTTATAAGCTTGTCCTAATGATAACGAAGTTGGATTTTAGGTATTTTATTTTAAAATATTTAACCTCTGAGTTACTCTCTGGCTCTGTTAATTATATGAAACAATATATATCTATAAAATATCCAAACTGTAATAATAATATTGTCTATCCTAGGATGATTTTTTCCCTACTGCCCTAGATAAAAGCAAATTCTATTAAAATGCGCGTCCAGTATGGGCAAGAGTGACACTAGGAACATGTTAAGATTATCTGATCTGACAGAGAATAAAATACTTTGTTGTTATTTGTGACATTTTATTAAAAAAATGTCAACTGGCAAAATCTCAACATATCAAACAAAGCTTTACTTAGCTGACTAGTGATGGTACTGGATACTGGTCATAGTTGTAAGTTAAAACTTTTCATATTGCTTACTTCGCTCATATATTCACCCCCGAAACATTGTGCCTTCATCTCTTCGTCGTCATGCATGGCACATTCGGACACATCACCGTCGTCCATCTTCACCCAGCGCCCGCCCTCGCTGCCATTATCTCTATCGAAAATATAATAATGTAAGGCCAAAAACATTTTTTTTAAATTATGGTAAATATAAAGAGTTATTTCTATGTTCATATCCAAAAATAAAAAAATCAACAATTAAACTATCGCCAGAGTAACGACGATTGCAAGAAGATTTATCGATAAATGAAATAATTTGAGAAATTATCAAATACCATGTAGTCGCGGTGTATGAATATTCATATCATTGAGTGGGTTTCGTAAGAGGCGACTGATGCACTGTTGGCAGTCACAGAATAAATAATAGTACTACGTACAGAAGTTGCACTCTTTTGATGTTGACTGCTTGCCGACGTTTTAATAGCCTACATCATCATCATCATCATTACAGCCTTTCATAAGTCCACTGCTGAACATAGGCCTCCCCCAAGGCATGCCACAAAGCACGGTCCTGAGCCGCAGGTAATACATAGTTATTGTTAATCAGATAAATCGCGCACGAAAGCTAAATAAAACTTTATCGCTGCGCGCGAGTGGGATGAAGATCCCTGTTACCGTCCACATATAATGTTTGAATAGTATGAGGGTTATTACGTTTGTAAAGGACTACGATGCGACTCGTGTATCTTATTATCGCCTTTGTTTTTATGTTAAATGCCGTAATGAAATTTACTGTTCTATTTACGACATTCACGTATCATTAAAGTATAAAGTAAAAGCATAAAGTGAAATGTCTTTAAATTTTTAAAATTTCTACGGCTAATTGGACATGTTACGATGGGGCCGAGCCCTGGTAATATAGAGGCTACATCGCTACAGCCTGCGACTTCTCGGTGGATCTAATGTCAGGACGGCTCAACCGCTCGCCAAGCACGTGGTGCTTTGGCGCAACAAATGGAGGTCTCACACATAGAATTATTACCCAGTAGAAACGCAGTCTAGTACAAAACACGAGCGTTAAAAAGACGCAAAGTCATTATGTTAGTGGGCGCGAGTCGAATGTGCCTACGCTTGTCACACGCACACATACACGCCATTCAGTGATACCAGTTTCTAACGTTTGCAATCAAATTGTGCAAATAACTGACACACGAGTCGTGTCTTTTTAAAAATCGTTATAACTCGCTCAAATTGCATTTTTGGAAAATTTATCCAGAACAAAATATTTATTATTTTGCAAGTAGTTCATGCCTGCAGCTTCGTTACTAGATATTTTGAAAATTTAAAATTTTCAGGGGTGACAACCTTTTTTTAACTTGTACATGGTACTCTTTTTACTTTGTGGGCTTTCAATCATTTTGTGTGAAAAAATAGTCTAGTAACAAATAATAGCACTCATTGCGATCGCTCACAAATTCAAGTTGTAAATAAATTTCTGGAAAACAAGTCTCCTGTTAAAAAAACAATGCGTTTGTCTTATTGTTTAAAAGGGTTGAACTGCCGTCTTATTACTATCATATGGCCGAATAGGCCTACAAAGTACCATGTGCTCTTGTGATATGGTATAAGGTTTATTTTTGCTTGAAACAGTTTGAAACCGTTCATGCATAAAAAAAGTTCGTTATAATGCGCGCGAAACTAGTTGGCCGCGCCTTAGGTGGCGACAAGGGTGAGGGGGCGGGTTGCCTACTGCTCGCAACGCACACGAGATTAGACAGTGATGACCTATTTCGGGATATCGTGAACAATAATTGTTCAATTATTGAAAAGAATAAATAAGAAAAAATTGAACTTTTAGAAGTTTATATTGTACCAATGTAATTATATTGTAATTAATAGTAAAATAAACCAAAAATAAATTAAGTACATGAAATTATTCTGACATATCCTCTGAATCAGTTAATTCTGAACTTTCTGAACTTGATTCAGAATCAACTTGGAAGTTTATAATGATTTCGTCTATCATAGTATCAAATCTCATATCATGATTCCAGTATTCTTGTTCGATTTTTTGTACGTGGTCATCGCATTTTTGCCATTGTTCGGCAGAGAATTCGGAAAATAGCCTTGTTAGTATTGTAATTTTCTCGTCCAATGTAGCAGTAATGTGATCTCTGGCCAGGCAGTTTTTAATATTTGCCCACACAAGCTCGATCGGGTTGAGGTCTGGATGATATGGAGGTAGTCTTAGTACAGTATGACCTGCAGCTTTCAGAAGTTCATCAACAGTGTATATTTTTTCTGATTGGGTCGTATTAATCAACCTCAAAAGTTCGGCTTTGATCATCGTGGGAGCAAAATGGACCGTTTTTTTTTATAGGATGAGGGTGACAAACGAGCACACAGTCCACCTGATGGTAAGTGGTTGCTGCGGCCCATAGACATCTACGTCTATCCTCTATTACAAATCAAAATGTAGATGCGTTGTCACCCGTGAGGGCTAAGATGGAATGCCTCGTTTCCAGTAAAAAAGGCCTCCGGCCACCTGCACTCACCAAGCGAAACGCAGAGGTAAACCTCTACTTCACGCTGGTTTTCTGTGAGGTCGTGGTACCACCCCGGTTCGAGCCGGCCCATCCGTGCGACAGCAAAAGCTGCCGCGTGGCTCTACACTGTTAACGTTACGATTTTGCAACCAGTTCTGCATATTAATTTTCAAACTGGACATAGTCGGTTTCTTCTCAACTTGCACACAATGATAGACAGCATTATCCATAACTATGACAGAGTTAGGTGGAAGTTTAGGTATTAATTTTCGATCAACCCAGTTGTAAAAATTTGTAGAGTTCATGTCTCTATGATAATCCCCCGTTTTTGAATCTGATTTAAAAATTAGCAAAGCATCGTCAACTAACCCGTTCCGGCTACCAGCGTGAACTATTACTAAACGCCTTCCTTTGCCTATAGATGTATAAATTCCAGGCTCCGACGAAGATTGCCAACATTTTTGGACATTGAGTTTGGTTAACGTAAGTTTCGTCCAAAAAGAATATATTTCGTTTGTCTTCTCTGAATTTTCTTATGGGCCTCAAATATTTCACTCGCCATTCAACTATGTTTGGTCTCTCTTTTAAAAGGGATCTCTTCGATTTACATTTTTTAAATGAATATCCCAGTTTGTGCAAAAGTTCTCTTAAAAAAGTTAATCCGCAATCTAAAATATTATCCTCTTTTAACACAGCATTTAGTTTTCGTAGACTTGGAATTTTTTTCTCTACCGTATAAAACTGATTTATTTTTCTTCTTATTACTCCTATATCAAAATCATCAACTTGTATTTTCTTTTTTATTTCTTTTGGTCTCCGCGGAGAACTAAATTTTGCTTCCCCTGTATTTTTGCAAGGAAGTTTTACTTTCAGCAATCACTCTCCTCACACTTCGTTCTGATATCCCTGTTGCATCTGCTACTTATTTATGTATATTCGCATCAGTTTTATATTCTAAACTATTAACATCGGCTTTCCGTTTTTTAAAAAAACGTTGACAGCAAGCGCCCCCGCCTCTCCGTCCCACCGCTCACATACCTAAGGCGCGGCCAACTAGTTCCGCGCGCACTATAATAAATAGTATTTCGTCAATCCGCCACCGTATAGCGCCGGTGTTTGTTTCCTTTTGAAAACACTTCTTTTTGCTATTCTTACTAATTAGACGTTTTCAAATCGACTTTACTTTTACATTTGTATAACATTAAATAATATTTAACATTTGTAAATATTAATGAATCATAAACCTTATTTATTTCCAAATTAAGGTTCTCGATTGTTTCATATTTACAAATATTATTATTAGGTGAAAATATAATTTAATAAAAACCCAGGTTTTGCTTTACCTACTTGGATAAATATTTTTTTTATAAAACAAAAAATAGTACAAAATGTTTGTAATCTCTGCATAAAAAAGTTACTTTCTCTCAATTTCAAAGAAAACACGTAGTTACCCACTAAAACAAGTATCCTTCTGTTTGTAACTGATGTTTGATGTCAACTAAACTTAATTAGGTCTAAACAAGTGAAAAAGGCATAAAAAAGATAATTATTTTTACACATGGCTGATGGCACAATAGGCGTGTCATCATCGTCTGTGGCGCTTGATACGCCAGGAGTGCCATGAAATATTTGTTCGCCGCCACAGATAAAAGTTGTCGAAAATTGGTGCCGCAACGAATCGGTTAATTTGTACGTAATCTTACACACTTACACGTCCCTTCAGTAATTTTACTAAATTAAACCCAAGATGCAAATCGTAGGGTTGAAAGATCACATCATTCAAATATACATATTTGTACTGATTGACTGTTGTGCTCATTTTCTTCTCGTCATCTCGAGGATAATAGCTGAAAATCAGTCTTTGCTCTCTGAGCAATATTAATCGCTGAGCTAGGACCCATTTGTAAAACTGCAAACACATGCACATTTAAATTTTAAGTTTTTGTAAATTATTTGTGATTGGAGAAACAAATAAATGTTTTATCTCTCTTTAGTGTATAGACAAACGTCTTGTAGTGTATAGACAAACGGTAGTGAGTCGTCACTACTGGGGTATAAATACAGCCCGCCTTGTGAACATCGGGCAGTTGAATTGTAACCAGCGAGAAGGCAACATCTCTGTTAATACGTGTATACCGACAGACGTGTACCAAGTATTGTGTAGTGTTAGTGACATTATGTAATGAGTGATACCGTATATATTGTGCAGAATAAAGCAGTGTATTGTATATTGGCGACGAGGAAAAAAAATACTGTAAGTAATTACATATGTTTTTATTTGAACAGGAAAATTTTATACTAGGATTTGCTGTATTCTCTTTTAGGAGACTGATTAAAATACGGATCGTAAAGTTGGGGACATTTAGCAATAGCAGTTTGATAGTTATGCAGTGACGTGATTTATCTTTGTTTAAATCAAATGGACACCTCAATGAGATGGTCCAGGAGCATGGACACTTATTGATGATGGTCCAAGTATTACTAAAGCAAAGGTCCAGTCATGGACATGCTTTAGGTCCTAAAACAGGGTTTAAAATAGCTAAGGCTGAGATATCATGAGAATGTAATTGCGTGACGGTCTAATAATAGACACACGTATTTAAAAGATATATTTGTCACTGTTTGAGTTATCATGCTGCGGGCATTCAAGATGTTCCCCGTCCTAGTACGAAAAGCTAATAAATAAAAGTACTGGTAAAAAATTATTAGTTATTATCTGCTTGTATATCTTCTTTCTTACAGGTAATAAGACTATAACTATAAAAAAAATAAAAAATGTCATCACTACCCCCTCTAGAATCATTTGATTGTGATGGGGATTCTCATGGCATTGGTGCAAAATGGGAAAAGTGGAAGCGAGGTTTAGACATTTATCTAGAAGCTGCAAATATTGAACTACCCGCTAAAAAAAGGGCTACATTATTACACATGGGTGGCCTTAGTCTCCAAGAAATATATTATAATATACCAGGCGCCCATGTTAGCAGTACAGATGAGCCAACGAAGGATATTTATGTTATAGCCATTGAAAAGTTAGACGAGTACTTTGCTCCAAAACAAAGCAAAGTATATGAGAGACACTTATTTCGGCTAATGAAACAAGAATCGGGAGAAAAATTTGAAAAATTTCTAATTCGATTAAGAAAACAGGCTGATAAATGTTGTTTTGCAAATAAAGAAGAAAGCATTATCGATCAAATTACAGAAAAATGTTACTCTGGCGAGCTTCGTAAAAAAATTTTAAAAGGAGGTGACAAAATGACATTAGAAGACATCATTATAGAAGCCAATACCCTAGAAAGTGTGAACAGACAGATGGAAGAATTTACTCACAACCCCGCATGTAATAGCAGCACCGTAAATAAAATTGACACCAGAAGAAAAATGTCTAACAAATCGTGTACCAGCTTTAAGCATATGCCTCAATCAATGGAATGTCCCGCAAGGAAAATTAAATGCCATAAATGCGGTATAACGGGACACTTTCGGAAGTACTGTTTGACAGTAAGACCACTTAAAAGACAATTTTTGAGTTCAAAAGACCCTACCCCCACCAAAAAATCAAGGACTGAGGAAAAAGAAGAAATCGATTATGTTTTTCATGTAGATGACGACACTACTATTAATTGTTGGGTTGGTGGTATCAAGACGTCATTATTGATCGATTCTGGATGTAAATGTAATTTGTTAACAGATGTTACATGGAGAAAACTAAAAACAAATAAAATAAATGTTTTTGAAATGGATAGATCACCGGATAAAACATTTTACGCCTACGGTAGCACTAAGCCATTAACTATATTGGGATCATTTAAAACTCAAGTCCAAATCAATAGCAGAAAAGAAGTTGCTGTTTTCTATATGATAAAAAACGGCACTAAGGATATCTTGGGGAAAGTAACCTCCATAGCATTGGGTGTTTTGCGATTAGGTGTTAAAGTAAATACCGTCGAGTCAACATCAGATGAAAATATTACAGTATTTCCAAAATTTAAAGACGTTGTTGTTGAGATACCTATTGATGAGAAAATAACGCCAGTAAGTCAGCCTTACAGGAGAATACCTATACCCCTAGAAACAAAGGTTAATAAAAAGATACAAGAATTATTGCAGCTTGATATTATTGAAGAAGTATCTAAGCCATCAAAATGGGTTTCACCCATGGTGCCTGTTTTAAAGGAAAATGGGGATATAAGGATCTGTATCGATATGCGGAGAGCTAATGTAGCAATAATTCGTGAAAATCATCCACTACCAACAATGGACCAGCTGCTACCACATTTTAAAGATGCGAAATTATTTTCTCGCCTCGATATTAAAAACGCTTTCCACCAAATCGAAATCCATCCTGACACCCGATATATCACTACATTTATAACTAGCAAAGGGTTATTTAGGTACAAGAGACTTATGTTTGGTATTTCCTGTGCTCCAGAAATGTTTCAGAAAATCATGGAACGCACACTTATACGGTGTGAAGGTACGGTAAATTTTATTGACGATATTGTCATTTTTGGATCAAATGAGGCAGAGCATGACCAACGATTACAACAGACACTCAATATTTTAAAAGAGAACAATGTTCTGTTAAATAATGATAAGTGTATTTACAAAGTAAATAAAATAATTTTCTTGGGGCATGAGTTATCTAGTGAAGGTGTAAGGTCTTTAAAAAAGTACATTGACAGTATCCAAATGTTTAGGGCACCATCAACTATTGAGGAAATTCAAAGTTTCTTGGGGTTAGTAAATTTTGTTGGGAAATGGATACCAAATTTGGCGACACTCACTGAGCCTTTTCGGAAAATATTAAGGCTAAAGCTGGGGAAAAATGGCGACATTGGAAAATTCTGGACCAAAGACCAGGAAAACGCATTTCACGAATTGAAGAAAGCTCTATGCAATATGCAGTCATTAGAGTATTATGATCCGGCTGACAAGACCCAAGTTATTGCCGATGCCAGTCCTGTTGGGTTAGGGGCGGTTCTTATCCAAATTAATTCAAAAGGACCTAGAATAATAGCGTTTGGAAATAAGAGTTTAACAGACTGCGAAAAGCGATACTGCCAAACTGAAAAGGAAGCGCTAGCCTTAGTATGGGCTGTAGAACATTTTAGAATATATCTTTATGGAAAAAGTGAGTTTGAACTGGTAAGTGACCACAAACCATTAGAAATTATTTTTGGAAGATGCTCTAAGCCTTGTGCCCGAATCGAAAGATGGGTTCTTCGATTATAAGCCTATAATTACAAAATAGTATACCGACCAGGAAAATCGAATATAGCTGATCCCTTTTCAAGACTTTGCACATCAAACCATAATTCTGTGAATACAATAGTACGTAATTTTGATGAGGAACATATCAGGCATATAATTGAATACTCAAGACCCGTAGCCGTATCACTCGACGATATTGAGAAATTTTCCAAGGAAGATTCCGAAATTGCTAAGGTAAGACAAGGTTTATACTCGTGTACCTGGGACCATACCATATCAAATTATAAAGTATTCGAATCGGAGCTTTGCTTCCAAAATAATATTTTACTTCGAGGTAACAAAATTGTTATTCCTGAAAAATTAAGACAGCAAGTATTGCAAGCCGCTCACGAGGGTCACCCTGGTATTGTTTGTATGAAACAAAGATTACGGACGAAAGTATGGTGGCCTAAAATTGACAAAGATGCAGAAATATTCGTAAGAAACTGTAGAAGTTGCACATTAGTATCTGCACCAAACCCACCTAATCCAATGAAACGCCGTGAATTACCGGTCGAACCATGGATTGATGTAGCCATTGATCTAATGGGACCTCTACCCTCTGGAGATTTCTTGTTAGTTATCGTTGATTATTAGTCGTTACAAGGAAGTAAAAGTGACAAAAAGTGTAACATCAAATGATATTATCAGGTTACTAAAGGAGATATTTTCACGGCTTGGTTATCCAGTTACCATCACTGTAGATAACGGCAGACAATTTATTAGTCAAGAGTTTCGAAATTACCTGCAAGAATGTGGTATAATTCTTCACAACACAATACCATATTGGCCCCAACAGAATGGAGAAGTGGAAAGGCAAAACCGAAGTATTCTAAAACGTATAAAAATCAGTCAAGTGGAAAGAAAGAATTGGAAAGAAGATTTATTTTACTATCTGATGATGTACAATAGCACACCCCACTCAGTGACTAGTAAAACTCCATCTGAACTATTCTACAAACGACAATTTCGGGATAAAATTCCATCATACACAGATATTGAAAGTAAACAAGAAGATTCAGAAGTTAGGGACAAAGACGCATTGCAAAAAGAAGCAGGGAAAAATTACAGTGACCGCAAGCGAAAGGCCAAAGATCATAGCATAAATGAAGGTGATAAGGTAATTGTAAAAAATTTCGCCAAAGAAAATAAGCTTACACCAAACTTTTCTCCAGACATACATACTGTTGTAAAAACTACTAACAACACTGGAGACGTAGTGATTCGCAATAATGATACGAATGCACAATATCGACGAAATGTAGTTCACTTAAAAAAAATTGAAGGAGAGTGGAAAGTAGTTAATGATGCACAAGAAGGAAATGTACCCAATTTGAATGAAGAAGTAACAGATAATAACACTGATGAAATAAGAATGATTATTGAAGAATAATCTAAACTGGTTCTGTAAAAGTTAAAGCAACTACTGATCATGCATGTAACCAGAAATAAAAAATATTAAGAAAAAGGAAGAGATCTAGTGTATAGACAAACGTCTTGTAGTGTATAGACAAACGGTAGTGAGTCGTCACTACTGGGGTATAAATACAGCCCGCCTTGTGAACATCGGGCAGTTGAATTGTAACCAGCGAGAAGGCAACATCTCTGTTAATACGTGTATACCGACAGACGTGTACCAAGTATTGTGTAGTGTTAGTGACATTATTTAATGAGTGATACCGTATATATTGTGCAGAATAAAGCAGTGTATTGTATACTCTCTATCTATCTATCATATCTATCTGACTGATACGATTAAATGACTGTTGCAATTTGTGTGATGCCGTTTTTGCAATGTGTGATATTTTCATACAATTGCTCTTTATATTTGCAATGTGTGTAGCAGCCTACGCCTCTGGATGCAGTTGCCTTTTGTAATGCGTAGATCTTGAGCAGTTGCCTCCTTCCCTTTGGAATATGTGGTGGGATCAGTCTCCCCAAATAGTTGCTGTTTTTACAATGTGTGCAACGGTTTGTGAGTGCTATGTCACACAGTTACCGTTTTTTAAGAGAACGTGTGGTGAACTTTGGAAGGCCTGAATTCTATGGTTCGCAATACATTTATCATCATTTGTTTTAATTTTGTAAACCAGATAATTTATTTGTTTCATGCACCTGAAACTTTTTACATCTGTTTCAATCTTAAATTACTTTGGATACCTATTTTGCGAGATCTGTGTTGGATGTACTTAAGTACACGATTGTGCATCTGACGTAGTTGTTTCAATGTCTTTTGCTTTTACTGTTGCGTACTTCAAATTTTACATTAAAACTACCTTGAGTAAAATCCAATATGACAAATGTTTCAGGTACTAGTTAACGCTAACTTTGTGCTTATATTAACAGCCACTGTGAGGTACGCCAACTTGGTGCCTATGCCTACAATGTTGAAGTTTTGGACAGCTCGCTGGTGCGAGTGTAGCGCGGCGGCTTGCTGGCGTTGGTGCGGCGCGACAGCTCGCTGGAGCGCGTTTAGCTGAGGGGGCCTATGTCACCAGTGTATATAGTACGATCTGTGCCGTGTGCGCAGTGTTCCGCAGAAAAAAATGTGTTATCCAAGACGTGCGTTAAACTAGTAGGAAGCGTTGAATACTAAAATCTGATTTGGACGATATTTTCAATTCTGTAAAAGTTTAGTCTGTATGAAATGTATTCAAGAGCTCACTCATTGTGTGCTGTTGAATAACAATTAGTAAAGATTTGAAAACAACGAGTTTATCGTTGCATGGTCAGAAAGGGCAGAGACGGAAAAGTTATATGAAGCGGTTACTTTAGCCTCCACATGAGGTGTATGCTTGCCCCATGCTTACTTTGAGGGTGAGTAGTTACACATGTGTCAGAAATAGCTAACGTAGTGCTTCTTTTCTGAAAGAGTAATATTGAGATACGCTAACGTTCTGCCTCTTTCTCAAAAGTAGAAAGCGGACAAGCTGACGTCGTGCCTCTGTCGCGTGTAGCTTAAGTTATGCTAACGTCATGCCTATGACTTAAGTAGATGTTAAGTAATGCTAACGTTAGTGCCTGTGACTTATCGGTTATTATTTTATTATGTTATCTTAACGTTGTGCCTATGACTTAAACAGTTATTTTTAACCGTCTTCAAAAAGGTTGAGGTTCTCAATTCGACTGTGTTTTTTTGTATGTTTCTCAGAACTTTTTTCTAGGTGACCGATTTTGATGGTTCTATTTTTGTTTGAAAACTGGTGCTTATCATGTGGACTAATATAAAATTGACCAAGATCTGACCAGTAGTTCATAAGTTATTTTTAATAATGCGTAGTTATCAATAAGTGATTTAAAAAAAAATACCACTTGTGTTAAGTTACGCGAACGTAGTGCCTATGGCTTGCTCTGAGAACACGTTGTGCTAACGTAGAGCCATTGCCAAGTGCGTCGCCTATGACATACGTGGTGCCTGCATCCCCCATGCCGTTGATGGACACTAATAATTAAAGCTAAAGGGAACCCGAGGGCGGAAAAGTATGTGAAGTAAACGCGACGCGTAGGTAAAGGTGGAAACTCGTCATTTGAAGTAAATTCTCTTAATTTAGAGAAGGGTAATTTAGTAACGAAACTAATTATAATAAAATTTTAGTTGTATGATTCTTATAAACAACATTTAAAAAAGAATTATTCTAACTACACGTAGTGATTATATACTCTTTGGTTTTAAGGGGTCCTTTCTAAATATTACCATACCCTTTGGAGCATTCTACAAAGGTGACCTTGGATTATCTCATGTATAAGTCCACAACTTGACAGATTAATATTTCACACTATGCTAAATGTAAATGTAGGAATATTCTTTTTATGTTTGACATTGTGTAGAAGCCAATTATGACTCCATAATAAAAAGTGAGAAACCTAAAAGTGTGTACCACAAAGCTTTAAAAAACCAATTGTTTACGATGCAAAAGCAAATGGTTATACCAGACTATTTTCAGTGAAATAGATCAATAAATAATTTGAGTACCTTAACAGAACGTAGGAGTAGTAATGGCCACCTGAGGCTTGCCCAGAGTGTACTACTATGCCGCTCAGCTGATAATGTGTCTCGGGAGTCTGCTCTTCGCCGCCATCCCACAATGTAGCATCGCCCTCTGCTCGTGCTAAACCCCACGCTATGTGATCACAAAGATTATAAATTTTACTGTTCTGATTAGACTTAACATAAAAATGTTTAGAATTGAATACAAGAGTTAAACATAATGTTTCACAACATTTTAACCTACTTCAAAAAGGAGGAGGTACTTAATTCGACTATGTTTTTTTATGTGACCTCATAACTTTTTTCTAGGAGAACCGATTTTGATGATTCTTTTTTTATTTAAAAGCTGGTGCTTCTCATGTGGTCCCATATAAATTTCTCATAAAAATTTGATCCAAGTCTGACCAGTAGTTTTTGAGTTATCCTTAATAATTTATATTGAAGTCTGTTGTA
Source organism: Parnassius glacialis (assembly GCA_033319125.1). NCBI lineage: Eukaryota > Metazoa > Arthropoda > Insecta > Lepidoptera > Papilionidae > Parnassius > Parnassius glacialis. Next base: position 36,354,639 of record JAVANC010000001.1, on the reverse strand, counting down.
CAACATTTTTAATTTTACCACTTGTTAATTATTTATATTACAAATCTACCGGTTTCGCCTTACATAATCATCAAGGTATATATATATATATATATATATATATATATATATATATATATATATATATATATGTATGTATATATATATATATATATATATATATATATATATAGGTTATACGTGTTAGAGCCATGCTGCAACTATATTATGGCTGCAGCACGAACAGGTCGACACAGGCTCGACCGGGGCAGGATCACGCTCTCGTAGAATATCAGCTTTATGATGCTGTTTCGTATTGTGAGTATTACTGGAAACGAGGCATTCCATCTTAGACCTTAAGGGTAACAACGCATATGCATTTTGATTCTTAATTGAGGATAATTGTAGATGTCTATGGGTCACAGCATCCACTTACCATCAGGTGGACTGTGCGCTCGCTTGTCACTCTTATTCTATAAAAAAACATATCAAGGTCATATTGGCGACACGGGAAGAGAACATGGCTCAATTTAACAAAGATTCGTCAAAAAAGTAAACCTTAAGTAAAGTATAAATTGTATAGAACTAGATAAATAATTTCTCTATTATATATTATACAATTGCTGTCTGTACGACATCAACATTCTAACATCATTTCACATTTTCATACATAATTCTAAAACTAGTTGACGTTATTCTGAAACTAATAAAAAAAAACCGGTCTCGATCGGTCGATTTTTTCGGGAGTTATCGTGACCACATACAAAATCAATATACGGACGTCCGCGTAATTTTTTTTTTCATAGCGTTTTTTTTGAAAGTAGCAATATAAAATGATTATTTAAAAAATATAAGATGGATTAATTAGTGTTTTCTTAATATACGGCTACTCATATTATCGTATAGGTGCAATATGGTTGGTTATGATAGAAGCATTTTAAGAACACAAAATTGCTTGACCTTGACATGTCTATAGTAGAACACGCCCCATAACGCGAAGCAAACGCAAACGCAAGCGAGAGTGCAAATAGGTCGGGGAACATTATATATTTTGTGCGGTTCCGCTCAGAACGGATTGCTCCACGCCAAATACCGACGTCGAGGAAGGACGAATTTATGTGATAATTTTGGTATTTGAGCTTAGATACTTAGTGCGTAGTTATTGGTGGATTGTGAGCTAAATTGAATGAAAACTTGCGCGAGCGAGCGAAACTGAATGAAACCGCGCGGCATTGCTAGTTATACCAGGCAACTTATTAATGAACTTTCCGCTGTAGCTGTTTTACAACTTGGGGTTATAATTTTTGGTATTTCGTTTACTTAAAAATTTTCATTTTGAATTGATTAATTCTACAACATTACTACCAAATAGCACTATCCGTGTAATCATTTAATATCCGTATTTAGTGCAACACATTGGATGTATTCTAATGTTGTATTGATATATTTTAAATATGTACCTGTATATGGTTCGACGTCAAGCTCTCGCGGGAACTCGAAATAGTCATTGAATTTTATTGCACACACTTTCTCGAAGTCGTATTCAAACCTTTTCAGCTGAATAACTAACACTGGAGGCAATTTGTTAAGACATAACCTCTTGACTGTAACCACCTGTGTATAAAACAATTTATTACTATATTGGCCACACTCATTTTATATTTCATGTGCTTATACAATCCGTATTACCTTTTTACTGCATTTATCACAATAATATGCATCGGCTCCTTCCAATAATTCTCCACGGACATATGCTTCTAGAGATTCTTGCAAGCGAGACATATTTCTAATGTCCAAAGACACTACACTGAAAGGTTCTTCTTTGCAGTACCTAAAAAAAGTGGAGTTCTAATAATACTATAATCGAAAGATTACAAAAAGTTTTAAAAACTTCTCAAAATTACCTATGGGGGCAACCTTTACAAATTTTCTGGTCAGAATATGTTCCGCCCATAGTTTTTGCCATTAGTTGCTCTTGACCTAATGTTTTTAAAGCTTCATCAAGAGATTCTACAAGAGACATAAAAAATTCAACAGCGTCTTGTTGCTCCCGTAAATTAACTGGTTCGCCTTGAAGTCTGTAACAGGAAATAGTTGTGTATTTATTTATTGTTGCAGCTTAAAAGACATCTTTTAAAAAGTGACTACAAACCTAAAATGCGCCCACAGACCTCTAGGTACATAGTACTGTAGTTTGCTGTAATGAAGATGTGCAAATATAGCTTGTACTTGCTTTAAAATTGTTATGTTATAATCACCATTGTTCTGCAACAAGGTTATTAATTTAGAAGAAAACATAACACTATAATTATATTTAAAACCTTCTTAAAATTTATATAAAATATGTAATAACTAAATGAATGGAATAACTGATATGAAACGAAAAATATACACATACTTCAGTATTATTTTCCATTATGCTATGATGTTGGATTTCACCAGAAAAATCTTCATTTGGGTCAGTAGCAGCTCCTATAAAGTAAGACCAACATTAACATTTTTATAACGTAGAAAGTAATGTAATTTAGGAGACAAAAAGTCAAATATAGTACATTTAAAAGATTAAAACCATTTTTTTTTCAACAAATTTCCAAAAGGAGGGACTCAATTCGACTGTATATTTTTTATGTGTATGTACCTCATAATTTTTTTTCGTAAGCCGATTTTGACGATTCTTTTTTTATTTAAAAGCTGGTGCTTCTCATCTGATCAGTAGTTTTTGAGTTATCCTTAATAATTTATATTGAAGTCGGTTGTATAAAATTTTTAATTTTACCACTTGTTTGACGTTCGATTCAATAAATAATTGATACTTGATATACAAATGAAATAAACATGGATATATTATTTAATGCATTTTCCGAACCTTGAACGGTAAGCAACACATCTCGCACGGCGCGCACGCAGTATAGCTGCTGCAGAACGGAATTCATGTAGCACGTGGCACCTGCGTTTTTCAGTCCCACTAGTCCAGCGGGCGGCCGCGGTCCCACGCACGGCATGTATTCCCATTCCGAAAGTGGCATGTTTTTATCTGTAATTGAATGTCATTGTTAATTATGTGATAAAATATTTTTTTAAGCATGTTAATTTTTCAGCGATCAGTCTCAACTAAATGGAAACTAGCCATCTGTGCAAGATTATATTATAGGGCACGAGTGGATATTAACCTTATCTCTCAAACTGGATTATTATATTTTGTGCATTGCTGTAGTGTGGCAGTAAGAGATGCCTACTGATAGACTCGTAGGAAAATAGTCTCTACCACGTGGTGTGCGAGTGGTAAATGTGCGCTAAGAATGCAAGAGAGCGTACCACTGTAGAACATGCAGGCGAGCAGCTGCGCCATGGCGGCCATATTGGGCACGCAGCCGTGCACGAGCGCGAGCAGCAGGTCGGCGGCGGCGGCCGCGGCGCCCGGCGTGCGGCACAGCGGCGCCGCCGGCTCGCACGCGCCGCCCTCGCCCTCGCCCTCCCCCTCGCCCTCGCCCATGCGCCACCACGCCCACGAGTACGGCCACAGGAACTCCGTCGTCACCTCCTGACGTTTATAAACGATTCATATAATAATATGTGTCATATTACCCTGCCCCAAGGCATCTTGGTAAACTTCATAATCTTTTTAAAAGCCGCGTTAGATTTTTCGATGGGTAAAATCTTATGAGTTAGCATCACCAACATGCTTTATCAGCAGTATATTTGAACTCTATAGCTACAATACAGATGTTCATGATATTAAATTACAAATTATAATTTCTAATACTACAATTATTTGAAAATCAGAAAAACTCATTAATATAATTTTAAATTTGCAACGACTGCCATTTTATATCATTTCTCAGACATGCTTGCTTGTAAGCTTAATTTTCGTTCACCAACAAGCAGGTGGTAAAGGAGACGGTCCATTTCTGGCCCAGTCTATGTACAGTATACCGTAAAAAAAAAGAAAAATTCAGAGCTTTAGTTAAAAATAAAATGAGAGAATAAATCAAACTAAGTAACCTGCTAAAAATAAAAATGCAATCCCAAGTCTTTGATGGTTTTACAAGATGGTGCCTTTCCAGTCATAAAAAAGAAAAAAGACACGGTTATTTGCCAAATGTCATTTCTGTCAAATGAAATTTTTATTTATTCCGAGTCCGAGCTTGGTTGTGTAATTCTGAATCATGAATGTGTTTAATTGTGGATTTGTTTGACGATTTGGTTTTTGTTTGGACTTTGAATCAGTTACTACTTGTTTGATTCTGCTTTTGTTTTATGGACGTAATGATTTACGTGAGATTTTGATTTCGTTGATATCGGACATCTGTAGTCTGTAGAATCACATTTTGAATCAGTAAGCAGGTATGTACTAAACAAAGATGTTTTCTTAAGCTATTAAACGCATTTGAATGACATGCTTCTATCTGTAGTCTGTTAATAATTATTAATTTTAAGTTCATAATGGCTGCAAAATCTTAATATGATGTAATTATCTTTCAGTTCACCTTTTAAAACATGTTGCACTGTTTAAAATGCGCTTCTGCAAATAGATAGTTTATTAAAATAAGATTGTTTTGTTCTAGATGGATGAAAATGCACCAATATGTTCACAATATTTTGCAAACATATTACAAGAATTATCTGTCAGCACAAATATTGAAAATGAGCTCCAGCGCCCTAATGCCAATACTATCAGTATATTGTATGTTTGGTGTTAACGACGACTGGGTAGCAGATAAGTTGTGACCTAATTAATATCATCCCAACAAGACTGTTTTAATAAGAGGCCGTATAAAATCTCGCCATCACTCGGGCAGAGCTTATTATACATATTATACACATGTGGCGAGACAAGGGACAAGTTGGGATGAGATGATTGCAGATTATTATTGCAGTTGCACTTCTGGACAACAGACAGTGGGTTGCTGTGCCTACATAATAACCATTGTCAAGTATTTGTGTTGGGCTCGGTATCAAATTCCATAAACGCACCGGCCTCAATTCTGGATGGCATTTTAGTAAGAGAGTAAATAAATAAAAAAATTAAAAATTAAGCTGTTTTATTTATATTACCTTAAGTATCTAAAACGTGATTGACCTAATGTTTCACTTTCTATAATTCATAAGACTGTTAACCTTTGTTATGACATTATCCAGGCTTTAAATATCTGTCAAGGCTCAAGGCATACTCTGACACGCTGAGGACCTGTTATATGAAAATATTTGTACGCCGGAAACGGCAGAATATTTAGTATGCGAATTCTTTGTAACAATTTTGTAACAATTGTAATGTACCATATTATAACAAATAAATTATATTACCTACGATTGTACCCTAGCACTTCAGCAGCCCAGATAGACACATATACCTGAACAGTAATTAGTATTCAGGATTATTCTGTTTATCCACCTTAAAACAGCCACTCTAAGGTAAAATAAGTTAAATATATTTTTTATTATTAGTGCAATAAAGTAGTATCTAAGGGTGGATTTTTTAGGGTAGAGAAACGGAGTTACCCGCTATTCACATATAATCTCGGCTTTAAGCTATCTGGCACTACATTTTTGTAAAAACTAACAAAACACCTAGGTCTCATTTCCCAATGTAAAAAAAATTTCCTGGATGCCCCTGGCACTGAAGTGTGCATTAGTACACACTAATGAATGCTATGAAATAATTTTGTGCGTAGGCGCCGTTGATTTATCTCAACAATCTTGTTTTTTCCTGAACTGCATTTATTCTATGCAAATATCAACAAGAACGTTAGTTGTTTTAAGACCAAAAAAAAAAATACACAATCTACAATACTTCCAATCTATAATAATTCAATTATTTGTGTTTTGATCAAAAAATATAACTTATTTGCCCTATTTTCCTATTAGTTTCGAGACATTTTATCATATTTCAGATATATACACACATACATATTTTGAGTATATTTCAGAGATGACAGCTAACGTCAAATCAAAACGACATCAACCCGCCATTAGTGTTGCATTTTTTGGTGAAAATAAAATATTAATACCACTGAAATTAAGGCAAATTCGTGGATTTGAATGATCAAGTGGTTAAATATTTCAATTTATTTCCATACAAGTACAAAACTAGGCCTACGCTTCATACAATTTTGGACCGTCTCCTTTGTAGTTAAATAGCCAATAAACAATGTCATTGGCGCCAGATTGGATCGAACTCTCTTTGCTCACATACTTTGAAATATAAAGCTAGCCCCCTTATTCCCTAAGCTGCCGAGGTTCAGCGAATGATACGATAATCGTGGAGCCATGCAACTCAATATACGAATAATAGCAGATTACTTTACTATCATTTGGCATTGCAATACACAATATATTAGATCCTTACATATGAAATTGGCGTTTTGTATGGGAGGAATATAAAGTCAATATTTTTTTGTAAAATATATTTAAGTGTTGCGCGCCACTATTAATGTCTTGTACATGGCAACACTAGTTACCACCAGCGCCCTCTAGTATCGAGTAGCAGAAATTGGAGAGTCAAGATCCTTCTAGAATTTTTGGAACCGATATGTACTCGAACATTCTAGATGTCGCTACAATAGAAGGTTCTGGAAACTATCTGAGGCCCTATATAAGGCCGGTATAGACCACGACCGAGGCAGTATTGAATTGGCGATATAAGCGAATATTTCGAAGTGATATAACTTCGAACTAAAGTGATCAGTAATACAATTGTGTTTTACTATTAGTGTGTTTTTAAGTTGTAATTAGTGTTCCGTAATTAAAGTGTCAATTTTGGTAATTCACTCGGCAGTTTTTAATTGTCTCGAACCCCAAACTCGTAACATAATTAATCAAAGTATGCACTGTTGTTATCTATGCACTTTTGCCATCTAATAGGTAGTGCATTGATCCCTTTACTAAAAAAGCGGCCAAGTGCGAGTCGGACTCGCCCACGAAGGGTTCCGTAGCAGCAAGTAACATAATTTACGATTTATGACGTATTAAAAAAAACTACTTACTAGATCTCGTTGAAATCAATTTTCAGTGGAAGTTTACATGGTAATGTACGGCATATATTTTTTTTTATTTTATCATTCTCTTATTTTAGAAGTTATATGGGGGGGGGGGGAACACACATTTTACCACTTTGGAAGTGTCTCTCGCGCAAACTATACAGTTTAGAAAAAAATGATATAAGAAACCTCAATATCATTTTTAAAGACCTATCCATAGATACCCCACACGTATGGGTTTGATAAAAAAAAATTTTGAGTTTCAGTTTTAAGTATGGGGAACCCCCAAAATATATTGTTTTTTTCTTTTTTTGTGTGAAAATCTTAATGCGGTTCCTAGAATACATCTATTTACCAAGTTTCAACAGGATAGTTCTTATAGTATCGAAAAAAAAATGGCTGTGACTTACGGACGGACAGACAGACAGACATGACGAATCTATAAGGGTTCCATTTTTTGCCATTTGGCTACGGAACCCTAGAAACCATGGGAGCGAGAATCAATAAACTCTTTGAAGGCGGTTTGGACTGCCGCATCGAAGTTGAATTTTTTTCCTTGTAAGAAATTGTCCAAATTTCGAAAAAAAAGGTAATCTGTTGGAGCAAGGTCCGGGGAGTACGGTGGATGTCGCAGACATTCCAACTGTAGCTCATCTAACTTAGTGGTTGTTTGTTGTGCAATGTGTGGTCGTCTTGCGTTGTTGTGAAGCAGTAGTGGCCTAGAGCGATTGACCAATCTCGGTTGTTTAGTAGCTACTTCTTCCTTCATGGTTTGCAGTTGCTGACAATAGATATCTGCCGTAATCGTTTGGCCAGATTTTAGAAAGCCGTAGTGAACGACACCGGCGCTAGTCCACCAAACACTCACAAGTAATTTTTTCTGAGTCAATTTTCGTTTAGGGCAGGATTTGACTGGGTCTCCAGGGTTCAGCCATTGCGACGCGCTTCCGATTATCGTATAGTATCCATTTTTCATCACAAATCGATTTAAAATCCCTTCATTATTGTGTCGGTTGAGCAAAGTAATACAGCAGTCGACGCGTGTTTGCAAGTTCGATTCACTCAATTCATGAGGTACCCATCATGCAAGTTTTACTTTCCCGATTGCTTCAAGTGGATCAATACAGTTTTATCACTTACCCCGAAGCCTGTAACTATCTCTGAAGTGCTTTGTGATGAATCCGCTCCCATAATAGCCTTTAATTCTTCATTTTCCACTTTGGTCTCCAGCCGTCCACGAGGTTGGTTCTGAAGGTCGAAATTTCCAGAACGAAAACGTTGAAACCAAAAACGTACCGTGCTTTCTTTTGCGACACCAGCGCCGTACACATCATTAATCCTTCGAGCTGTTTATGCAGTATTGGTACCACGGTAGAACTCGTACTCGTAAATATACCGATATTTCATGTTTTCCATTGTGCGGTAATAAGGGACGCCAAAGAAAAAAATAATGAGGAAAAAACAAATGAATGACTGTTTTCAAATCTCAAATGTACCAGCTAAATGAATTTATAAATTTGAATTTGGAATTCTTAACCAAAGAGGAGATATTTCAGATCAAAGTGGACAGTACGACAAAACGCTAATTTCATATGTAAAGACCTAATAGTTATGTTTGTTTGTTTACAAAATGTCTAGCTTTTCATGATAAGAATTATTAGCAAAAATTCGCCATCGAGGTAAAGGGATGAGTCGAACTGCAACAGATCAACAGTTAGATTTCCGAGAGTGATAATATGATATTAGTCCAGGCAGCAATTGAAAAACAGCAAGAATATGTTTAAGAAGATATTTGTGTTATTTTAGTCAAACACACCTTAATTAAACCAGCATCTTTATGATCCGGATGAGCACCATACTGATATTTCACTTGCGCTGGCACGTGCGTAAATAGCTCCTTCGTGAGATTGAGATGTCCTTCCAGGAGAGTGTCGTCAAGTAACTCTGGATTAGCGCGAATGGTGCGTAGCCAATTGACCTGTAATGAATAGTATTTAACATGTGAATAAGTACAAAATGTTCATTCCGACTAAAAAACTTAAAAGTCTAACAATAGGACAACAAGCCTTCCTCATTTCTAAGATGATTTCGGCTCGCAACTGTGGGTGACAGATTTCACATGTTCTCTGCTGATATTCAATTGGTGTCTGCTCATAATACAGTTATTTGTTATACCTATAATCATTGAAAATTTGCCTCTTGCGTGTTGTATCATTTTATCTCTTATCATGGAAAGTAAATATTGGACAGACTCTTTTAAAACTCTTTTTAATCCCACATAGTAAAGTACTGATCAGGTCCATTACAGTAAGATTTATAGTTAAATTTATCAGAAACTCTTCATTAATTTCATAATCATTAGTTCTATTAAAAAAGGTTCATAACAGTAACACTTAACTTTGTAATAAATGCAAAATCAAGAAATATAACATAACAGTAATTTTTTTTTGTTAACATCATTTGTCTACTAAAGAAACAATCTGTTGTTCAATAAAATGATTATCTGTTTGTCAAAGGGAAAAATCATTTACTTCTCAGGTAGTCGACTTATTCGTCAAGTAATGCTTATCTAACAATGGGTCTGGCCACCCAATTTTATTAAGGGTATCAAAAAAATTGTATAAAAAATTACGAATTCAACGGTATTTTTTTTTCTACCTTTATAAATGACTGAAATATTGATGAATAAAGTGGTGTTTTACGGTAAGGGCGACCGCTTTGCTCCGCATCGCGATGTGACGTCACAAACCGACACTTCGAAGCCACCAGTAGTCTTTATTGTTATATTTTTCTTACTCTCTCCGTATTTATTACTCTATATTTTTCTTGTCATATTATTTATTTATCAGTAATCTTTATTTTCTGTTTTTTTATTTCTGTTATATCACGCTCGTTGGGAATAAAAGTCCGATATGAGAAGATAAAATCCTGTAGATCAAGTTATATCTTAAAACAAAATTTCATCAAAATCAATTTAGTATTACACACATTGAATGTTTGTGACCATTGCATTTTCAAAACAGTATAAGTACCAACTACCAGTGTAATACCGCAATCAGTTTATTCAAAAGTAAGTCAAAGTAAAACTAGGACCATATGTTTGCAACCACTGACGAACTACGTAACCAACAAATTTTCTTCACGTGTCACTAGGTACTAAATAACAGTACGAGTTGATAATACTCATTGCATTAGTAAGTTTAAGTAAGTTGTTTCATTTTATGTCGTTGTAAATCATGCGCAACTTCATGGTTCGGTCAATTAATACCTACCTATGTATTACTGCCTAATTACTAATCAATGGTAAAGCTGTATATTTTTCGTAATCTTTTATTAGTAACTTACTTTTAGAGCTTTATTCCATGCATTTCTGATGATAAAAAATCATAGTTTTCTGAAAAATACTGCGCAACCATAAAAATATCCACTTTTGGCAGATTAGCTGACTGTCTTTTTTCAAAGCCCCGCTTCTATTTTCTTTTTTATACAGTACTACACTAGCGATGGGTCGTTGACGGTTTCTCCGTTAACGAAACGTTAACGTTGATTTAACTTTATCAACTAGTTAAATTCGTCAACGAGTTAACGTACTACTAATGTCAACTTGCAACTTAAAAAGTTAATTCATTGAACGGTTTAATTCAACGTTACGACTTTCAATTTTAGAAACAATTTGGTTCAATGCATGTATTGGAAATCATTTGATTGATGGTTCTACTTAGATGACCTTCCCTTCATACTTTTTCTTTAGGTTTAAGACTGATTGAATACAATTATCTATAAATCATATTCTACTCAGGCGTATTTAAAAGATCATCTATTTCTATGTGCGCAAATCAATTATTATTTACAATATGTATTATTATAGTTTTGTTTTTTTTTTTAATATTTTTTTTTGTTTTTTTTTTTAAATTTTTCGTACGTCCCGACATTTTCAATTTTGTACCTTAAGTAATCCTATTTTATGCAAATATACACAATTATATTAACACAATCAAATTTACACTGTAATTATAAACATTAACTAAAAATTCTAAACTCTAAACATTTACGATATGCCGCAAAATAACTTCTGACCTTCCGCGCAATTTGTCACTAACCGTCAATCAAAAAATTAAAGAAAGCGAACTTCCTATCGTTGCATAATTTACAAACAAAGTAATATTGACCTATTTGTCTCGAAAGGCATGAGCCGGGCGCGCCATTCCACCAATATCGTCATAAATACTATTCTTAAAATAAAAATTTTGAAAATAAACTATCTTTTAGGTTACTTAGAGTTCAAATTGTATGACATGACCATTGCTCACAATCTATGACGTTACTATCAACATAAGTTTTTTAACTTGCTCAGTTCGTTGCGTTAACGAGACGCACGAGTTAAATTCATAAACGTCGTTAACGAATTCAACTAGTTGATTCATAAACGGTAAACGTTAATACGTTGACAGGAGATCAACGGTTGATTCAACTAGTTCGTTGATTCAACGCTCATCGCTATACTACACACCGTGACTATACATATAAATATAATCATATAAAAGTAAATGTTCAATACTTTAGTTTATAAATCAAATCAAATAAATAATTTGTGATTCACAGTTTACAAAAAGGTCTTATTTAAACACCAATAAAATTCAGTATGTGATCAGCCTCATGGGCATACAAATGTCAAATAATATTATTAATAGTTCATTAATTACATTATTCATAATAATAGATTAGATTATTAGATTAAATTATCCATCTTAAATAATATAGATTACATTAGATTAGATTATTCATATTAGATTAGATTATTCATAAATTATTAGTTCAAAATTATTATATAGTTGTTGGGTTTATTATAAGTATTATATCATCTAATACAGTCAACCGGACATTAACTCTGACATTAGATATAATATGTAGGTATACGACCGTATACTTCCGAGCGCGCGGTTAGTACTGAACTTAGCAAGTACCTACTGCGCGTTCGCTCTGTCGGATTGTGACGTCACGTCACAGAACGAGCGGGTAAAAATTTAAAAAATTGCGAAACTTCAAAACGTTATAACTTTCGTATTTCTGCACCAATTTGGATGAAACAAAAAGTATTGTTATTTTCATAAACATAGCTTTAAAGCTATATAGGTTTTATTGTAAAATTAGAAAATGTTGGTGTGACCCATTGAAAAATTCAACTGATTGCCATCTGACAAATACTCACTATTTATCTGTTTATATGATTATAAATAAATACGACTTAGTTAAAACCAACCCGGAGTCAAGAAGTTGGCGGTGTTTTATAATTCGTGTCGGTGCCTCGGAAACCATGTAAAGTGGTTAATCTTGCGCCTGATTTCTGTTCGCTCGTGTCACATTATCGTCCCATTAGACTATGAGAGTGAGTGAATAGAGTGCACCTGTGCTTGCGCATACACTCGGGCACTATCCTGTCCTGTGCAGATGGCTAGTCTTTGTTGAGACTAGCCGCAGTGACAATATTGGTCTAGAGGAGATTTGACATTTTTTAGACTTTATCAGATCATGTCGCATTAGATGGTCGTCATATAAAATAGGTGTTAATGAGAGATGTTTTGTTAGCCTTTTATTAGAATACTAGCTATTCCCCGCGACTTTGCCCGCGTAGAATTTATTGCGATTGGATTTCATGGATTTTAATTTTTTGCGCGGAACTCTAATTCCTTTCCTAAATAAAATAGTCTAAGTTACTCTTTATAACATCATCTATCTGCCAGTGAAAGTCCCATTCAAATCGGTTCACAGGTTTTTGCGTGATGCGTGTTCAGACATGGATGGTGTTAGAGTTTTATTATAGTTAGTATATATGAAATAAGACTATAAAGTGCCGTGTAGGATACACTGCACCCCAAGCAATTGTATAAGGTTAGAAAAATTATTAAATTAATTATATAAGTTTCTTTGTGATGTTTTTCATCACCGCCTAGATCTCACTACGTTTCAATAAATCATCACTAAAAATTGTAATTAATAATTTCATTAGTGCCAGCGGGGCTCAGGCTTGGTTTGCTCGCGCGCTATGAAGTTTACCGCGAATAGAGTGTAATCTCTGTGCTACTATTGCACGTGTTTAGAAACACGGTGTAATTCTTAATAGAGGTGAGTGTGAGTGCGTGTGCGTGTACCTCGCAGGCGAGGTCGTCGCGGGTGCGCGCGGTGGGGCCGGCGAGCGCGACGAGGCGGCACAGCAGCTGCAGGAACTGCTGCGCGTGGCGCGCGTGGCGCTGCAGGCGCGCGCCGCCCGCGCCCAGCGCGCCCAGCGCGTCGCGCGCGCCGCCGCCGCCGCCCCACGCGCACATCGCCAGCAGCTGCTCCGCGCACGACACGCGCACCTGCACCGCACACACATTACTCACCGCATCCACCATTTTTTCCGCCGGACGGCACCGACCGGAGCGGCACAGCTTTGAAATGAGGTGAAATATTTAACGGATTTCATAGCAGGGAAGATTTTTTTCTGTAATATTAGTTATATATTACATTTGTTAGATAATTAGATTAGAAATGAATAAAGCAAACTACAGATATTCCTAAAACAGAAAAATTCAAAGGAGAGTTAAAAATATGCAAAAAATTAAAGAGTAAACCACTGAGGCATTTCTTGTGCATTAATATAATACTCTAGAAACGGATATACTTTTATTTAAAACTACCTGTATCTCGCGACTTTGCCCGCGTGGAATTTACTACGATATTTCATAAGTATTAATTTTTTTGCGCGAAACCCTAATTCTTTTTCGAAAATTAAAGTATCATAAGTTACTCCTTATAACATTAACTATCTGCCAGTGAAAATCTCGTCAAAATAGGTCCAGCCGTTTCGGAGAATAGTCGAAACAAGCAAATAGACAAAAATTTTAAAAATTGTTTTTTTTTTTTGTTATTAGTACCGTATGTACTTTCACACGCATCTAAATGCGTTATTTTAACATTGCAAACAAACACTTCAATTTTATTTATTTGTATACACTACTTCTTAATTAAATGGCATTGTGTAACAAAAAACTTCACCTCAGTCCGAACTAGCTACCGAGGTGAGCGGAAGATTATAAGCCCTCATTGCGTTGCAGACTACACTATAGCCACAGTTAAAAGAAACTAATGGATGCCATACACGATCCTGTTTACAGATACAGATCCAGTGACGCTTGAAGCAGCGTCCAGTTTGCAATGCATCCATATAGACCACTCACGTTCAAGTTCGGCGTCTAGTTTGCATGATGCCGCACCAGTTGAAACCATGGCAACACCAGTGACGGACGACGAGGCGTTAGTCATCTTAGATTTATTGCTCCGACTAACGTTATGCATACTTGACCGCTCATACACACTTTCAAGTTTACATGACGCTGCAATCTTGATACAAGTCGGCAGAATCAAAATGCAATTTTTGCTTCAAGTAGACTTGTCATGCACCCCTGAGGCCTTAAGATAAAATGCTGCCACAGCCTACGATTTTGTCCAGTTAAGTATCACAATAATCATAGGACGATTCTCCTAACCGAAATACAGCAGTGGACGCATTGCCGCTTGGCAGAAAGAGAAGAGAGTGGTACCCGATGGACTCATATGTATTAAAGGAACCGCGCCACCTAATAAGCAGTTGAACGCATCAGATAAATTACATAGGCATATACAAGCACAAAGCAAAGCCAAAGTTTGAACTAGTAGTTTAGTTTATTGCTTGCTATTTATCGGTCGGATACTTTTAACGGAAAAAGGTGACCAAAACGTTATATTGTTGGGTTAATATTGAAATTACGATATGAAAAAAGACAATGTAGAAAATAGACGTTTAATATTTATTATTTAAGTAAAAAACATTATATTTATTATTTAAATACAAGCACTTATCAAATAAATATAATCATTATTTTCTACTTTAGTTAGAACAAATAATTTTCTCAGGAATTACACCGGTGCAGAAAAACTTGTAAAGTAAACATTATCTGATTACAAAACTTAATTCAAATAGTTAGAGCAGTTTCCGAAAGCTTGTAGTTTGAACAGCGTGTACTGGAGTGTAGGTAACCCCGAACAAAACGTTTTATTATTTTTTTTTTACCAGCGGTAGGCCCGTGTGAGATAAAATAGTAAAAACAAAAAATAAAAAACTTGACAACATTGCACAATTCTACCTCGAGCACTCCGGTTTTGTAGACCTACGCTCTAGCTATGACGCTGACCGGCTGACGAAATTACCAATTATATGGCGCACGCAAGTCAAGCTTGTTGCTTTGTGCATGAAAACACAGAAAAAAATCACGAAATATTCAAAACAAGAGGGAGTGATAAAGCGCATAATTTTTACTAGAACCGCTATCACAAAACTAGCACATTAACAAGGAAAGAAATGTGTAGCGATCGTTATCTATCATTTCAAAAATCCGCGCAATTCATAATTATATTCATTGTTGCATTTCAATATTGCATATTACGGCAAATATATTAAGTAGCGACACGTCAGCTGTTGACAATATAAGCCTGCAACAAACAGTAAAATGACTGTCCGTTGCACTGCGCCTATTTGTGACAAGTAAGCATCGTCCATTGCGCTTCCTCTTAAAATAATAGTATGTGGATAAAACTAATTTTCCCGGTAATTAAATCTAACTAGATCGTTTTTCTTTTTAAAATTATATAGGATTTATACTATAGGTCGGGAGATGAAGTATAAAATACATATCTAACTAGAAGTAAACAAGTATTTTTGGTCACTTTTATCACAATTCGTTGTCACTGTCCATAAAACTGTGAAAGACACAGTATCTAGTAATAATATTTAATAAACAAACTCCTAGTGATTTCTTTCATTGATAACTTAGGACCTGCGCATACAGACGGCACGGCGTGGAAAGGCACACTTTGGCATACTGAAGGATCCTGTGGCATCCCATAGTTAGCCAGAAGGAACCTATGGCATCCCACGGCATGCCAAAGGATCCTGCGGCAATCCGCGTCGTGACAAAAGCAGCCGCGTTCGGGCGCTTACTCAGTTTGGCACTGTGCTGTTTAAAAGTTCAACCTTGTTTCAATTACTTAACACTCACTTTCCTTTAACATAAAGTAACCTATGCGTTTCACGTGATACAGCAGTGTGCCGCGGCATCCCATGCAATGCCGTGACGTGCAGCAGCATGCAGCTGTGTCACGCGAGACGTTTCGGTCTATTCGTATTGAAATAAAGGAATGTCATGTCTTTAAGATAAGACTGAAAATCTGTTTTCCCACGAAAAAAATCCTTTGACGCGCCGTGCCATGCCGTGCTGTCTGGGAGCGCAGGCCCTTACTATTGTAACTTGTTAATAGTTATTATAAGAAATTTCATTAATAAGACTTACATCATTATTTTTATGAGTAATTCTTATGTATACTTTAGATGCACAGAATGAAATAAATTTATAAACAAATCTCAAAATGTTACCTGAGGATTGGGGCAATCTATCATCAGGTACAGAGCAGTGTCTTGCCACCAAGTCTCGTGAAGTAGTGTTTCCAAATGGCCACCACCCAATGCCATGCAAATAGTAACCACTTCCATGCATTCTCGAACCACTGAAAAAGGACTTTAGATTAAAAAATATATAATATATATTGAATTCCATTTCGGGCGACTTTCAACAACTATGAGGTCCTTACATTGGAAATTAGCGTTTTGTCGTACTGACAATTTTGATCTGAAATATCATATATATCATATATCTTTCAATAATATCTTTGGTTAAGAATTCCAAATTCAAATTTATAAATTCGTTTGGCTGGTACTTTTTGAGTTTTGAAATCAGACATTCATTTGTTTTTTCTTCATTATTTTTTTCTTTGGCGTCCCTTATTACCGCACAATGGAAAACATGAAATATCGGTATATTTACGAGTACGAGTTCTACCGTGGCACCAATACTGCATAAACAGCTCGAAGGATTAATGATGTGTACGGCGCTGGTGTCGCAAAAGAAAGCACGATACGTTTTTGATTTCAACGTTTTCGTTCTGGAAATTTCGCACTTCAGAACCAACCCCGTGGACGGACAAAGTGGAAAATCAAGAATTAAAGGCTATTGTGGAAGCGGATCCATCACAAAGCATTTCAGAGATAGCTGCAAGCTTCGGGGTAAGTGATAAAACTGTATTAATCCACTTGAATCAAATCGGGAAAGTAAAAAAACTTGCATGATGGGTACCTCATGAATTGAGTGAATCGAACTTGCAAACACACGTCGACTGCTGTGTTACTTTGCTCAACCGACACAATAATGAAGGGATTTTAAATCGAATCATTACTTGTGATGAAAAGTGGATACTGTACGATAATCGGAAGCGTTCGTCGCAATGGCTGAACCCTGGAGACCCAGCCAAATCCTGCCCTATACGAAAATTAACTCAGAAAAAGTTACTTGTGAGTCCAAACCGCCTTCAGAGTTATTGATTCTCGTCCCATGGTTTTTTTAGTAAAGGGATCAATGAACTACCTATGAGATGGCAAAAGTGCATAGATAACAACGGTGTATACTTTGATTAATTAAATTTATTTTACAAAAAAAATGGACTTTATATTCCTCCCGTACAAAACGCCCATTTCATATGTAAGGCTGAAACGGTAAGGGTGACGGTGTGATATAATGTTCTCTATTTTTCGATTTATCTCAGGAGGGAGGGGGGATACATATTGTCAGGTTTAGTATTACAAAAACTAAGCTCAATGGCTAAGAGGTACTAAAGTCACACACAGGATGTGTATGATTTTAATTACTTAAATATTTACACAAAAAAAAATGCAGGATAATCTTTAAGTTTTTATGTTTTATTTCATTGAGCAAGAGAAATATCAGATGAGATGTCGATCTGAAGAACTTACACGTAACATCATCGGGATGCACTATGCCGGTGACGTCAGCGGGCTGGGCGACGCAGTAAGCGAGTGTATAGAGCGCGCGCACGGTCGCCGTCGTCGGCACGCGCCACCACACCAACGACGATACGGAGTCGCCCTCGTCTCGACTTGTTACTACCTAAAAAGATGAGCTGCTGTTTAAATATTATATGTTACATGTTTCATGATTGTAGAATAACTTCCAAATTAGTTTTTTCACAGATTAACATGCAGAGTTGATTCAGAGGTAAGCAACTTCTCTACAAACTTGCCTGCTCGCCCAAAACATTGGCCAATTTTTCTGCAATAGTTTTTACAATCAATTCACAGCTATGATTTGGCACAGTTTGAAGAGCTTCACGCAGTATTGTAACATCCATTCTGTAATAAGCACAATATTTTAGTATAATATTTTTAATATTTTTTCACTTTAACAATATATAATTAAAAATTATTGTAATACCTAAACTCTCTATCTATCGTAGTATCGGAACCATCTGGTGCTAATATTTCAAAAAGGTGACCTAAGGTATAAAGAACCAACTTGGCTAATCGGACTAATGCCAGATAGCCAACTCTGAAACAAAGAAATCCATAATTTAAAATATATAAATAAATTTGTGAATAATGCTAAAAAAAACGTAATTATACATAATAAAATACCTTCTAGTGTGCGGGGCTGCGCCATGTAAAAAGTCTTTGTCAGACAAGCATTGTACCAATAATGGTGCTTTCTTCACACAAGCCAACTGAAAACTGCGGCTCCGGTCTAGTCTTGTATCTGATGATGGTAACACCATACTATGGAGGACCTATATGACAACACATTGACATAGTCAAGTTATATTGAAATAGCATTCAAAATAAGCAAATGCAATATATACCTCTATATTATAAGCCACCGTAGGGGGAGCTGGTCCATACAACATATCTCGTAGCTTAGTATCATCCCGACACAATAGAGCTTCTGTCAGTTTCTCTACCTACAAAACAAATAGTTTGTATACTGATCAAAGAAATACAACATAATATTATATGATGTTGATGCTTTGGTATACATACAGTTTGCTTGTGCGCAGGGCAAATTTGGGAAAGTAGATGTGCGGCTTCTGTCAATTGTGCATGTCTTTTAATGATCCCTATGTGTTCTAAATCTAATATAAATGGCAGGTACCAAGATCCCTGTGCGAATAACTGAAAAGTTTATAATTGCAAGTTTATTAAAATATCAACTCTATTATATCAAGTATGCATAAATAAAATATTTTACTTAACTGAAACATAATTTCTTAAATATAAGATAAATATATCTTCAGCTTTCAATAAACAGATATTACAAGGAGATTATATTCATCAATAAGTAGGTTGTATAAAAGGGCATTGTTTAAAAATCATCATAGTCATTAATTTATACTCACAACGCCCGGTAAAGCGTGTTCCGGGGTCGGCGGTAAAGGTGGTGATGATGTACTAGAATCGCTGCTAGATTCATTTGAAGATCCGCAGCCACCACTACCGCAGACTTGACCGTCATAAACCTGATAATATGAATAAGTAAATAATTGGTAAAACATAAATATACGCAATACTTGAATTAGTCGCAAGTTAAATTACCTTCGCCACTATCACTGTTTTATCCCTTAGTGGAATTTGGGAAAGGATTTTTCTATCATGAGACGTATCTAAAATTTCTCCATTAACATAAAGCTCTAGTTTATTTACGTACATTTCTAACTTTATGTTGTTGTCTGAAGCACATTTTATCCTAAAATACAAGAATAAAGCTGAGAATAATATTAATTTACTAATTTAAAACATTACATTGTTATTTCTACATTACCTTCTTTGAACTGCAGTCCGCAAAGAGTGTAAGGTCTCATTAGAATGTGAAAACAATTCAATGTCTTCGATTTGTCTTTGACCTGTTTGAAAATTAAATCTGACTATTATAGTACATTGACGGCCTCTACCCGATCTATAAATTGGTAATATTTGTCGGTCAGCCGGAAATCTTCTATCACATTCGTTTATATATTCTTGTATGGCACGAATTACTCTACACATTTTTGTACATGTTTCTGTTGCATCTGAAAGGAAAAATGCAAAAGAATTTATTATCATTTTCATGTTCAGTCCTAGTTTAGGTGGTTTCGCCCAAATTAATAGGATTTGCTGTATGAAATTTATGTGGCATACATATCAAGGACAGTATACTACTCAATTTAGGCCGCTATTAGGCTGCGTTTCCACCAGAGATGTGCGAGGATCCGTAGCGAGGAATGTTTGTTAAGAACCAATAAAATCACTTCATTTCCCTAGCCTCGCTTAGCACAGCTCTAGTGGAAACGGCCCAGCGGAGCGAGGTTTTTGTACGTACAAAACAAGGGAAGGATGTATGCGGAGGCTGTGTGCGGAGGCTGTGTGCGGAGGATGAGTGCGGAGGATGTGTTGCGGAGGATGCGTGCGAAGGATGCGTGCGAAGGATGCGTGCGAAGGAAGTGTGCGAGTGCTTCGCTCCACCAAACCTCACCCCGCTCGCATCAGAAACGAGCCCGCTACACATTCTCGCACCGCTCCTCTGTGCACCGTTTCACAGCACATCTCTGGTGGAAACGCAGCTTTAAAAGCCCGTAATTTCAATAGCAATCTCTTCCACAATTACTGGTTTAACTATTTTTCTAATATTTCGTCATCTCAACTAGTAGTGTTCAGGCCCAAATATGGGCATTTGGAGTTGCATCCAATAGCATTTGACTCGGTGCATCGCCCGATGGTGTGAGGAGACGTGAGCGCCGCCGAGGGGCGCGGCGGGGTGCGGCTTTCCGGCGTTCGGCCGGGCTAGCGAGAGTAGCTTGACCGCCTTGGCTCGGTCGACGAGTTGTATTGTTTGCGACCGCTGGATCGGTTGCGCGCGGCCAGTTTTGGTTTTTGATGGCATAGAATTTGAGTACTTGTGCGCGTCTAATTTACTATTGAATATTTGGGTTTCGTGTAGACCGCCTCGAATTGGTTTGTCTAATTTGTACGTTTCGTGACAAGAGGCTTGAATTGAACTTGAGTGATTAAAGTAACTTCCTTTGTAAGTAATTTACGTCAATTTGTATAGTGATTGCATCTTGAAGTGCATTTTTGAATATTTAATTTGCTTGTGTGACGCGGTCTCGTGCGCGCACGCCGAGTCGAAGGACGGCCTGGAATTTGGCGCTCGCATTCATTTCGAGGGCGTAGCCCAGTTAATTGTTTTTGGAAGTTAATGTTGAATTGTTACGCCGCGTTAAGCGCCTTTTTGTATGTTGACTATTTGTTTTTTTTACGTGTCAACGAGGCGGATTTTGAGTTCTGATATATTTTCATATCGTACGAAAGAATTTAGCTTGTTGTGTGGAACGCTGAACTTTGAGACTCGAGAAGATGTCGCGTTCGTCCCCATGTTTGTAATTTTGTGCTAAATGAACCCGAAACATGGAATATTGAACTTTGAACGACTGTTCGTTACTTGTGTCGTGTGTCACTTGTTTTAATTTCGATGAACGTAGAATTGGTTGACTTTGAAGTTAATTATATGTACAATAAAGTTGATAGACTGAAATAGTGAAGTGACGTCAGACTTGAGTTCAGATAAAGTGAACTACCACCGGAGGATCGCGCATTTGGAGAAACGCAGCGACTGCGGACCTGCAGTCCGACTTCAACGGTTAAGTTTTGTATTATTGTAGTGTTTGTAGTGATTGTACACACTACTACACACTCCTCACATGCACCTCAATTATCACCTGACTGGTGCCATGTGGTCAACCCTACCCCAGGAGATCGGTAAGTCGTACTTGCTTATTTGTCAGCCGTTTTAGAACATTATCCCTTGGCCATTTGAGCCCCGTCCTCTGTTGTCCGTAGACTGTTCCGCTCATGGGCCCCGGGATAGTTGACCTTGGTCGGGGCAACTCAGGGCGTGAACAAGTAGATTTAAGTGGTGACCCATTTGTATCTGTTTAAAGTCTAAATAGCCGCTTTCCGTAAACGGTGTGTGTGTTTTGACCATTGGCACACTGTGCAAGATAGGTATAACGGAATATTTAGTAAAACACAAAACAGATTATATATTTACGGGTACACGATAATAACCACGCCCACCTTCCAAATTAAAAAGTTTGATCAGTTTTTCAAAAGTGAAGTAAATTTCGTTACAAAACAAAAAAATTAAGAATTTAGTAATCTTTAACAGTGACTAGGTTATGTGTGTGTGCGTTTTATTTTTATAAACAGCCTTAATCTAAATACCTTGCCTTCTTAATCGCATGGCTGTTAGATAGAAAATTAAACTGCAGACTTCTATAGATATGACAGCAAACAGGCAACTGAACAGTAAGATCTTCAAATGCATGCGGCGAGACTTATGTATGAAGCAAATACAAAGAGGAGACGGCATAAGCAACTGTGCACGGTGATTCTAAGTAGGTCCTGACGTCATAATTGTGCGTGTGGCTTTAGTTAGTATACTGTCAGCATTCGTCCTGTGCGCTTATGTGTTGAAAACCGCAAATCGGTGTATTTTCGTAGTATTAAGAAGAAAAGTTGGCAACCGCTAACTGAGCCGCGTCTACGTGCTGTTTTCGAGAGTCATTACGAATCGTCTCGCACGCAGACTTGACGACTTCCAGCCTCCCGAACAAGCCGGTTTCCGAAAGGGCTGTAGCACCATAAACCACACACATACCCTTCGGCAAGTTGTACAGAAGTCCGAGGAGTACAATTTGCCACTATGCCTGGCGTATGTAGACTATGAGAAAGCCTTTGATTCCGTCGAAATTTGGGCGGTGCTGCAGTCCCTTCAGCGGTGCCAAGTTGACTGTCGGTATATCGAAGTGCTAAAGTGCTTGTACAGTAGGGCTACGATGGCTATCCGAGTACAGGAACTCTTCACCGCTGCATTGGAAGACGTTTTCAAGCTTCTGGACTGGAAAGGATACGATATTAACATCAATGGCGAGTACATCACTCACCTTCGATTTGCCGACGATATAGTCCTTACGGCAGAATCGCTGGAGGACCTAAGCATGCTCAATGACCTCAATATTGTCTCTCAACGAATAGGTCTTAAGATTAACATGGACAAAACAAAGATTATGTTTAATGTCCATGTCACACCTATGCCGGTAGTTGTTGGGAGCACTAAGCTCGAAGTTGTTGACGAGTATGTTTTTACCTGGGACAAATAGTCCGACTAGGTAAGTCCAACTTCGACCGAGAGGTCAATCGACGAATTCAACTCGGCTGGGCAGCGTTCGGGAAGCTACGACACATCTTCTAGTCAGACATACCTCAAAACCTTAAACGAAATTGTACAACCAGTGCGTGTTGCCAGTGATGACTTACGGATCTGAGACGTGGTCCTTCACTGCTGGCCGTATGAGGAAGCTCAAGGTCGCTCAGCGAGCTATGGAGAGAGCTATGCTCGGAGTTTCTCTGCGTGATAAACTTAGGAATAACGATATCCGCAGTAGAACCAGAGTAACCGACATAGCCCAACGGATTAGTAAGCTGAAGTGGCAGTGGGCGGGCCATATAGCTCGAAGAACCGACATCCGATGGGGAAGAAAGGTTCTTGAGTGGCAGCCTCGTACCGGTAGGCGATGTGTAGGGCGACCCCCCCCACGAGATGGAGTGACGACCTGGTAAGACATGCAGGAAGTCGATGGATGCAGGTGGCTCAGGACCGTGCTTTGTGGCATTCCTTGGCGGAGGCCTATGTTCAGCAATGGACTTATGAAAGGATGTAATGATGAAGAAGAAAAGGATGAAGTGTTGTATTTTATCGTCTAAAAACTACTTAGATACACGCTCTGATGCTATGGATGGCATTACATTTCATCTGTAAGTAATTTTATACCTAATTCATTAAAATAGTTTTAGAAAAATATTCGCGTCGGCTTTCAAATATAATTATATATATTCGACACTAGATAGCGACACTTTTTGTCATGTGAACTAAAAATATAACGGTACGTAGAGCTCAGTATTGGTAAAATAATCATACGAAGGTGTTGAAATTTGTTTTGCGTTCAGACAAAGAAATTTTATTCGCCAAAATATTATTTTTATAGTTTATCCTTTTGTGATCAGGCCGCCATCTATCATCAAGGTAGCTAAACCACATTGGAACATCGATATGGAACGATGTGAGTAGTTTTACTATTTATTGATAGACAGAAAATAGTAAAGTGGGCGGGGCATAACATCCCCTCACCCCGCAAATTGTCACGCGTTGTTACATAGTGAAATCTAATTACAACACCTCCTCTTTGTATTTTCTTCATGGACTTATGCAACTTCAATACAGATCGTATTGTAGAAGCGATTAAGCACAACAAAAGCTCAAAGTCTTTGCCTGAGATCTGTCTGCCGGAAAGTGACAAGTTAATGACCGGCAGCGACACTCGAGATTTTTAGTCACTTAAGAAGGTTCTAAAATGTCTTTTGCCTAACATGATAGACCTCAGTAAAACTCGGTCAATGTCAATCAGAGTTCGGAGACTTGAATATTTAATACATGAAACTTAGCGTTGTTTTTATTTTTTAACAATGAAATTGGAATACACAAAATAAAATCATAAAAAATAATATTATCAAAATGATTCTTCCTAGTGGCTTAGCGATCATGCATTTACATTTACGTTATGTTACGTCACAATTACGTTATAACACTCACAGACTTAGAATATACTGGCGTATAAAAGACCTGGGAGAATGTTTGACTTTCGATAAATGATTTCAGTGCTACCACGTGCAAGTCCATCAATAAATTATAAACATTCAAGATAAATTATTATCGACATTAATTTCGATATAGTTGAGTCACAATCCCTAGTCTACATGTAAAATATTTGGCCAAAGATGTATTCACCAAAATCATGCAACTTATCAACAACGCGGCTTTTACTATGCAAAATATTAAAAAAAAAATAGCAATGGGGATGACTTGAGAAAATGAGTGAGAAATGTGCATTTATCAGGATTCTTTTTATTATTGACACCGTAGTCACTCATAGACCAAGTAACTTTTGTTGAAGACAATTAATTACTAAAAATAACCACTATTAAAAAAATCCAAAATACCTTGCGTGCTGACTTGTGCCAACCTGTTATTCAAAATCAGTCACAGAGTCATGAGATTTTGCCATAAAGGATTTTCTTCTTCCTTGCACACTATGGTCGTCTATTATTATCATAAGTATATGATAACGCTATATATATTTCACAGTGCACCTGCGGCTATTTTGTGGTAGAATGGTTTAGCCCAAA
This sequence comes from Parnassius glacialis, assembly GCA_033319125.1. Classification (NCBI taxonomy): domain Eukaryota; kingdom Metazoa; phylum Arthropoda; class Insecta; order Lepidoptera; family Papilionidae; genus Parnassius; species Parnassius glacialis. Next base: position 36,329,490 of record JAVANC010000001.1, on the reverse strand, counting down.
GATTGCTTTGATTGTTGTATAAAGGAAAGAGGTATTGTGAAATATTAAAGATGTAGTTAAAATAAATACCCTCTTGTAACTCCATTTCTTTCTGCAAGCGCTGTGTTCTGGCGCAACATTGCGTGAGAAACGACTCGTGGTGGTGAGCCGGCGACAGCTGTGGACCCGTACACGTGCATACCTCTCGCAGCAACTCGATACCACGAGCCGATATGTCGTCGTCACACTCAGTTATTACCTGCAAAGTACACAAAAGCCATAAATACGAAGTATATATGTATATATATTTATATACAAAGGAAAATAATAATTTATATAAAACAATTTTCCTGTATTTTTGCAGGATGTAAGATAGCCAACTCATATGTCATAGCAGGTAATAAGAAAAAATAAACAATTTTTTATGTTATGTTTGCGATAATTTAGAAAATGCTGGAATAAAGTTACATTTCTTAAATAAATATGAATAATTTTATAGAACCTTACCCTCCATAGATAATCTAATCCTATGAGATCAGCGTCATTTATTAGAAAACTACGTCGCTTAATTTTAAGTTTACCCTCTTTGGAATTAACAGCTTTAAAAAACCTATAAAAATATGAATGTCAATAAAAATTAAAAGACATTGACATAAAATAGAACATAAATGCTGATAAGTGTAGACTCACCTTTCGAAACATTTTATACCAGAATGGGTTAGTAAGTTTGGGGGTAAGGTCATAATATTTCTCCTAAAAAAGTGCAGATTAATGTTTGGATCAAGATCAGGTTCTTCTCCCATAAGCTTGCTGAACCACCTAAAACATGCCTCGCGGTCTCCTAGATGTGCTGGTCTTTCTGCAAGGCATATCCATATTTGCTTAGCCTAAAAAATAATGATGTTATAAGTAATTGTATAGTATTATACAATAACAAACAAAAAATAGCACAATATCTACATTAAACAACATTATTATTATTGTAACAACAGTTTCAACCGTTAGCACCGGGTTCTTACCAAGAATTTCATATTACTGTGAAAGCATTTCTACCACCACATATATAACATCATCATCATTACAGCCCTTCACAAGTCCACTGTTGAACGTAGGCCTCCCCCAAGGAATGCCACAAAATACGGTCCTCAGCCACCTGCACCATCGACTTCGTGTATGTCTTACCAGGTCGTCACTCCATCTAGTGGGGGGACGCCCTACAATTCGTCCGCCAGTACGAGGCCGCCACTCGAGAACCTTTTTTCCCCATCGGTTGTCGGTTTTTAGAGCTATATGGCCACCCCATTGGCACGTCAGTTTACTAATCTGTAGGGCTATGTCGGTCACTCTGGTTCTACTGCGGATATTCTATGTTTATCACGCAGAAAAACTCCGAGCATAGCCCTCTCCATAGCTCGCTGAGCAACCTTGAGCTTCCTCATCCGGCCAGCAGTGAAGGACCACGTCTCAGTTCCATAGGTCATCACTGGCAACACGCACTGGTTGTATAGTCTCGTTTTCGAGTTTTGAGGAATACCTGACGAGAAGATGTGCCGTAATTTCCCAAACGCTGCCCAACCGAGTTGAATCCGTCGACTGACCTCTCGGTCGAAGTTGGACTTACCTAGTCGGACTATTTGTCCCAGGTAAACATACTCGTTAACAACTTCGAGCTTAGAGCTTCCAAAAACTACAGGCATTGGTGTGACATGGACATTAAACATGATCTTTGTTTTGTCCATGTTCATCTTAAGACCTATCCGTTGGGAGACACTATTGAGGTCATTGAGCATAGTGCTTAGGTCCTCCAGTGATTCTGCCACAAGGACTATATCGTCGGCAAATCGAAGGTGAGTGATGTACTCGCCATTGATGTTAATACTGTATCCTTTCCAGTGCAGTACCTTGAAAAAGTTTCGGGTATATAACGTCGCCCTGTCTTACACCTCTCTGCAGTTGGATAGGTTTCGGGCTCTGGTTCTATACTCGGATAGCCATCGTAGCCCTACTGTACAAACACTTCAGCACTTCGATATACCGATAGTCAACTTGGCACCGCTGCAGGGACTGTAGCACCGCCCAAATTTCGACGGAATCCAAAGGCCTTCTCATAGTCCACATACGCAAGGCAAAGTGGCAGATTGTACTCTTCTGTCTTCTGTACAATTTGCCGAAGGCTGTGTATGTGGTCTATGGTACTAAAGCCTTTTCGGAAACCGGCTTGTTCGGGAGGCTGGAAGTCGTCAAGTCTGCGTACGAGACGATTCGTAATGACTCTCGAAAACAGCACGTAGACACGGCTCGGAAGGGAAATCGTTCTGTAGTTCTTCAAGAGAGCGTTGTTGCCTTTCTTGAAGAACAAGACCACCGCACTTCTGCTCCACGCCTTCGGAGTAGCACCACCATAGAGGACGAAATTAAAGAGCTTCTGAAGGACTTCAAGTACCGGGTTTCCACCCGATTTCAGAAGCTCCGCTTTAATGCCATCCTCGCCCGGGGACTTGCCGTTTTTAAGGTGCTGGAGAGCCATTCTAATCTCGCACAGACTGACGTCCGGAATATCTTCGGAATAGTGTCGGATAAGACTCGCTCTTGGACCGTTACTCACACTTGCGTGTGGCTCCAACGATGACATGTACAGCTGCCCATAGAACCTCTCAATCTCACTCAAAATCTCAGGTGTCCCGGAAACGATGCTGCCACACTCGGTCTTCAGCTTTGACAGTTGGCTCTTTCTGGGAGACAAATCTCTGGCAAAGACTTTAGAGCCTTGGCTTCGCTCAATCGCTTCTTCAATACAAGCTGTATTGAAGTTGCGTAAGTTTTTTTTTATAGGATAGGGGTGACAAACGAGCACACAGTCCACCTGATGGTAAGTGGTTGCTGCGGCCCATAGACATCTACATCTATCCTCTATTAAAAATCAAAATGTAGATGCGTTGTCACCCGTGAGGACTAAGATGGAATGCCTCATTTCCAGTAAAAAGGGCCTCCGGCCACCTGCACTCACCAAGCGAAACGCAGAGGTAAACCTCTACTTCACGCTGGTTTTCTGTGAGGTCGTGGTACCACCCCGGTTCGAGCCGGCCCATCCGTGCGACAGCAAAAGCTGCTGCGTGGCTCTACCACTGTAAGTCCCGCCGCATCAAAATCTGTCTGTTCAGTTGCCTATATGCTTCATTTCCCGTCTGACAGCCATGCGATTAAGAGTGTGATCGTCGTGTTTTTGTGTTCTTCTGCGGCGGGATTTGCAGAACTTAGCTCCGACCGCATGGGCAGTTTCCACGAGCTTATCATTCATATCGTCCACTTCATTGCAGTTTTCCAGGCACTGAAAACGGTTTTGTAACTCAAGCTGAAAGGTTTCGGGACTTTGGACTAGAGGACGAGGGGGACGGAGCGTTGACTTCATTAGACGAGACCTCTCCAACTAAACGTTTAGGTTCAGTGTGCCTCTAACCATTCGGTGATGAAGTCAATCTCATTTTTATCGAACCTTCGGGGCGCGACCAGATCCACTTCCTGTGGGGCCGCTTCTGGAAGAAAGTGTTCATCATAAAGAGTCCCTCTTTCTCCATGAAGTCGGCCAGCAGCTGGCCCCTTGGGTTCCGTTGCCCTATTCCGAATTTCCCTACTTTCAGCTCACCGTTCTCTCTTGTGCCTAGTTTTGCGTTGAAGTCTCTCATTAACACCGAATAGTGGGTTTTAGAGGAATGCATGGCTTTAGAGATATCCTCATACATTTCCTCCACCTCCTCATCGGGGTGTGCCGAAGTTGGTGCGTAAACCTGTATGACCTTCAGCGAATACCGTTTGGTGATTCTGAGTATAAGGTACGCAACCCTCGTCGACACACTCAATCTTTACAACGTTCTTAACGAGAGACTTGTGGACGATAAATCCGACACCTCCTTGGGACAGATGGTCGCCCTCCCGGTGGTAGAGCAAGTTGCCGGATTCGAGGATTACCGTGTCCTCCCCCTCTCTTCGGACCTCGGATAATCCTATAATATGCCAGCACAACTTGTCTATCTCTTCCTCCAGCTCCAGGATCTTCTCGTCAGTCCTCAGGATACGTGCGTTATAAGTTGCCAGGTAGTCGTTGTAGGTACAACGACTCGACTTGCCACCTGACAACCGAACCTCCACCGGAGATTCTTAGAAACCCCTGCCCCTCCGTTACCATGGTCGCCACCGTAGCCAGGAATAGCGGGGCCGCCGGGGACTAGGGGCCGTCCTTTCGTAACTTTATTCATTGGGAGGTATATTGCCATAGTTTGCCACGCTTGGCGAGCGGGTTGGCAACCGCAATTTTTTTTATTGTGATATTGATGTTATCAGGAAGATGCTCACCCACGGGAAGATATGGTGGTGGATATTCTTAACCGCCACTACACGGCATATAACATATGTAGGGTACATAGGTACATGAAACACACCTTTTAAGCCACAATTTTTTTATGGATTGTTATGCATATAAAAATGCAACTGGTTGTAAAAGCCACTTACGACTCATTATCAAAAGATTACAACCCACCTTAAATTGCCCACTAAATAAAAATTATAAAAGGGAAGTGAAAATCTGCCACCCCTTGGCATTTAAATTAATCATTAACCAAATTATTCAGACTCATTGTCGTTCTCTCACCTGTTCAGCGCATAGCCACAACTGTCCATCTTTAAGTAAGAATCTGAGAAAACTCAGCCGCTCTTGAACCTGCGCTGCATGTGGGTACCTGCCATCAGGAAGCCAATTCTCCCAATCAATCTCACCCTCCTCTAAAAATATAATTGAACTCATAATATAAATTCCATTAAAAATAACATAATTAATATAATAAAAATTTACAAACCAAGGAGCTTTTTCCGCACCCCATCCATATAATGTGTGAGAGAATCAGTGACTAGAATTACAAGTGAATGCTGGGTTTGCAATCGGTCTATCAACTCCTGGCGGGTAACGTGCGGCCTCACACCCGTGCCACCACCCGCTTCGTACAGGCTACATATATCACGCATCATCTTCAACGCTGGTAACACCCATCTCTCATTATTTTTTAACTCTTCTACACATCTGAAAATCAAACACCTCTGTAACATATTCTCAAGTAAACAAAATCATTAAAATAATATAAATAAATTACTAACTTATCCAGCCAAAGAGTTTTCTGGGCGTCTCGATCTTGACTACAACTGTAGTCCAAAATTTTGATGAGATTAGCTAGTGCTACATCCATTATCTCAGTGCAAACTTCATCCGAATGTGCCAAATTCCAAAACAGAACTAATACCTGCAAGTCATAAAAATAAAATGTAAATGAATTTACCTGTTTACACAATACTTATTAGATAATTGCATTTTTTCAGCAACTCAAAAATATAATGTAAAGAAAAACGTACAGAAAAATTAAAAAATAACAACAAAATTAAACTTCACCACATGTTAAGTATGAGAAAATAATAATTTGTTAAAAAAGGCTGCTACATAAGGCCGTGAAATGGACCGGTCTCAGTGACGATAACACCGGTTTTCAGCCCGGTTTAGTGATACCTTATTTGCCATAACACCATCCTTATCATCTTCTGCTAGTCTCCGTATAACTTCCAACAGTTTGTCGCTCTGTTTCTTACTTGACGTCGCCCAGCTGGCCTGTTTTAAACGTAAAGATTACATCAATATAAACTAAATAAAAGTATTAAAAAAGTATATACGCGGTAGAGCCATTGCTGCAGCTAAATTAATTGTATCGTTGTAGCACGAATGGGTCGGCTTGTCCGAGGAGGGACCACGCTCTCACAGAATACCAACATGAAATAGCAGCTTAATGCTGCTGTGTTTTGTAAGGTGTGTGTAGAGAACCGGAGACCATTTTTACTAGAAAAGAGGCATTTCATTTTAGTCCTCACGGCTGACAACGCATCCACAGCATTTTGATTCGCAAACTAGGATAGATGTAGATGTCTATGGAACGCAGCAACCACTTACCATCTGGTGAACTGTGTGCTCGCTTGCCACCCTAAACCTATAAAAAAATATTTTGACATTTCGTGTTAAAAATTAACTATTAAAAATTTATTGTTATTGATTGCAGTGCCAAATGTCTTACATCTTTGACACTGCTTCCCATTGCTGTTTAGGGTATTCTATATCCGTAGACTGTGAGAAGTCATGAGATCTTTCCATCAACTCCCATAATCACTTTTTCGGGCACCCACGCGAAAAAATGGGTACGAATGAGAAAACCAGCTATCATAATCAGCGATGAGAGGCAGCGTCAAAGGTGTGAGATATCTGGACTGCAAAGAACAATCCGCTTGCCAAGTATGGTCAGTAAGATAAATGTATCTTTGTAGACCTAATTACACTTCCTTTTTCCAAGTCTAAAATAACAATCAACAAACCTTAAAACAGTCAAAAAGGTGGTCCAGTTGATCAGGAGTGAAGTCCCATGCAAGTTTAGCGAGAAGGTCATGAAGATTCTTTACAATAGCCTCATGTTTGCCTTGCTGTGCTTTCCATATTGCATCTAAATCCTCCCTAGTTAAGGAATTTTCTTTAATCATAAATCTTAACATTTTTTCTAATCTATCAACATACTGGGGCTGATGAAGTGAATCGCGTAGGACTATGTCTACGACTTTATTTTCCCGAATCCAATTCTGTTAAAATTAAGAAAACCAATAAGTTAATTTAAAATTAAACTACTAAACTAAAAAACTAAATTATATCAAAATAAATAAACAGAAACACGTTACTTACGGTTATGACAGCAGGTGTAAGCCATTCCGGTTTCGGTTGTTGTGAGATTGTACTTATTAACTGGTTGATTTCATTTAACGCAGACATTTTACCATTAAATGATGACATTTGAAGTAATCTTAAGATCATTTTCAGCCGAAACATTTCTAATGCTGAAATGATTGTTTTTTATTAATTTCGATTAAACAATAGTGCTAAAGAATGATTAATGAGGCAAAGATTTGACATATTTAAAATATACAAGAACATTTTTACATATTACATAAACATAAACAAAATTATTTGGAACAAAATATGACATAGCTATTCCTAAACAATAAACAATACCATTCTCACAAGTACATAAAAACCGCAGAACAATTTGCAGAACACCAGTGAAGACAAACAGTCATAGTCACATACAATGTAGCAGCACAGAGGCGGACGTAAGACTGCGCCCCTAAGCAGCTACAGGGTGTGCAACAAAACCATATCCATAACTTGTTTTTCTTTTCTTCCTTGAATTTTTATTTCGCAAACAGCTTATCGATACAATTTATAAAAACTCAAAGATACACAATATGCTGGGTAATAAAATATAAAATACTTGATTATAATTATAAATAGTTAGGCACTATTCTCCTTTTTAATGGTGACACCCATTATAAAAGAGAATAGTGGCTATTTATCGTCAAGTTGTCAACAAAAATTTCAAATTTTACAAAACGTAATATGATAATTAAATCAGTTTTATTTCTGTATGTGTTGTGTAGTTATATCTTTTAGATTATAGATTTTTTTTATTACGAGGTGGAAAAACTAGATTGACAAATGTAGTATGTTAAACACATAAATGAAGCAAATGAATAAATAAGAATTAGCCAATTGCCTAAATTGCTTCTTTATAAAGGGTGAAATTACAGCAAGTTATTATCATATTTATTCTCTTAATTCTTAAATGTACTATACAGAATGTATAGGAAACACAACAAGAAAAAGTGGACTTAATGCTAAAAACATTCCCTGCCAGACAAACTTTGAGCAGTGATATAAGATTGAATGCTATTATACAAAAAATAACAAAGAAAAAATAAAAATTACATTTTAATCAAGCCTATAAATAGTTAACTAATGGATCTATGATTTCTATTACAAGGATTTGCCATAATCATGGTGTCTAAATATCACCATCAATAATATTAGTAGTAGTAAGTTCCATACAAACAACAAGTATATGTTTATTAAGTGCTAAAAAATAAAATCGCAAAATATGGAGCCGAAACTCATCGTGCCACCTTGCGGAAAGGATAAAGCAACTCTTGCTTACTCAGCTAGTATTGTGCTGTGTTGACATAGTTCTGCAGTGTATGCTTTAAAACGGCATGGAATAAGCTTTATTTTAGCTATTTTCCTAGCATAATGTCCTATGGTATTTTGCCATAGGAAAATGCAACTGACTCTAAAATTGTAATTGTTTTGCAGAAGAGGGCTATAAGAGCTATCAAAATATAAAATCTAGAGTCTAAGACAAAAATTTAAGGAAATTAAAATATTAACTGGTCTCTCAATACATTTATGAAAATATACGTACAAACAATTAAGTAGTTTAAAAAAATATATACAAAGTTTATCCATCACCAAGTTTAAAAACTTTATTAAGCAAGTATTGTATAAAAAGGATTATTATAATATGAAGGAATTTATGAATGACCAACCTCTGAGAATGCGATGGTAGTAATCATCTCATTCCTACGGATTATTGTCATCTAATATGACATCAAGCTAGTTCTAATGTGACTTGTATAGTTAATTGTACAAACCTAATACATGATAGTAAACTATTTGTTTTATTAACAAAAGAGTCCCGCTAGGTTTCTAGCTGGTTCTTCAATTTAACAGTCATATATATAACATTCAATAAATATTATTTGTATCAACCCTATACTGAATTAAAAAAAATCTCTTCCATTTTTAATTCTACCTACTTACTTTCTATTGCTATAAATTGCAACATTTATTCAAAGTTCTTTTTTTACTAAAATTATGAAAATTATAAGAGAAGTGAGTTATCTATTAGAAGTGACAATAAATAGGAATTATATCCAACATAAACTTCTTCCCAAAATCACTAAAACATTTATCATAATACTTACATTTAAGAAGACTGTGATGTTGAGGAGTTTTCATTGATACACACTTGCATGCCCGAATCAAACATGAAACAGTATCTGTTTTATTCTCACTACCTCTTGCTTCTCTTTTCAGTTCATCATCAGTCAAACTTTCCAAAAGTGTAGGGATACATTCCTATATAATTAAATAACATTAATTTTGAAATAGGTAATCTTTTCTCTATAATTTTATCATTAAAGTTTTAAAATAAATTCTTACCAAAACGGGCAAAAGGTACGTGGTGACAGTGTGAGGAGTCAGTAAGTCATGACAAAGGCTGAGAGGTCTTAAAAGTTGCCACACTGCAGCAACCCGTGTCTCACCATTTATAGACTGTTCCAGTGAAGAAAATGGTTCACTTTTTGATGATATTGTACTCTAAAAGTATCACATGTTTAGAAAATTTAATTTAGCTCAGATGAAATAAACATAAGTACATAATTAGATTTTGAGTTGTAGTTCAATAGTAAAAAAAATATTGCTTTACCTCAGTATTTTCAGAAGTAAATGGTAAATTTTCTGTCACATCCACCTTAATACTTCCTTCATATTCCTTTTCAGATGTTTCACAAGAAACTTTTTCTTCACAATTTACAGACATAGTTAAATCAGACTTTTGAAAACCCATTATGGCTTCAAAGCGTTCTCTTAGTTTTATAAAACCACCAGCCTGACCAAACCTGAAATAAAAACAAAAATGTTATGTTATATTTTATGTTATAGATATATATGCAACTTAAAAGTAACAACTGAAAATATTGCTCAAGAGATGTTATTTAAATATCTACTGGGGTCCATAGACATCTACATCTGTCCCCAATCAAGAATAAAAATGCAGATGTGTTGTTACCCCTTTTTTTTTTTTTTTTTTTTTTGCGGATGGAAAATCATCAAATGACGCCTTTCGCTCTGGGTGGAGCGGAAGGGAGTGTCAGACTTTTACTGACTAAAAACCATCCGTGTTCCTTCAGTGCCCTTACGTTCCGGAGCCGCGGTATCTCTTTCAAACAGCCCGCAGCCCCGGCAGGCGTCGGCCCTTGCGGGCCCCTTCACGATGCTGACAGCTCTTTGAGGCGCGCGTGGAACAAAACGCGCCGTCGACACGGCCTGTCGTCGTTAGACGGACGGACGGCGAGCTACCCATTGCTCGCCATCCACAGGCCCGCGCCTACGGTGGCCGGGGGCCACGACGTAGCCCCCGACGCCCGGGGCGTCTCCCGCGGCGGCCGGGAAGGAAAGCTGCTGCTCTCTCCTTCTCCCGCTCCGCCACCTCCTTCGCTAGCATCACTGCTTCGCAGAAGGTGGTGACGGCATCCCATTCCGTCTCGCTCCGGACCATGGCTTCGACCAGGGCCGGACGCGAGAGGTCGCCGCCGCCTATCGCCGCTACGAGAACACGGCGGTGCTCCGCCCAAGCAGGGCACACCTCCACGGTGTGCTCCACCGTGTCCTCCGGTCGATCCTCGCAGTGGGAGCACCCGGGCGTTTCCTCCCGCCCGATTCGGTGCAGGAACCTCCCGAACACACCGTGTCCGGTGAGGACCTGCGTCAGGCGGAAGGTGAGGACGCCGTGGCGTCTCTCAAGCCACTCCTCAAAGAGGGGTCTTATCGCCGCTATAGTGGCGTGCCCAGCACGGGGTTGCGACAGTCGCTCTCTCCATGTCGCCATGAGATCATGCCGGAAGTCTGTCCGCTGCGCGACAACTTGCCGCGGCAGCGGGGTTTCCCCCCGGCATAGTGCCTCCGCACGCCATTCGTGCAGGCGCGCGAGGACTATCGCCTCCAGATCCCATGGCGGCAATCCGGCAAGGAGGCTCGCCGCCTCGCGGGAGATCGTGCGGTAGCCGCGAACCATCTTTACGGCAACCACCCTTTGGGGCGCGTTTAGGTGGTGGACGGCAAGCCGCGCCAAACCACGCGCCCACACCGGGGCCCCGTAAAGGGCCATGGACCTCACGATCCCCGCGTAGAGCCTCCGGCAGGAGGCGTTTGGCCCCCCCAGGTTCGGCAGGAGCCGCCTGAAGGCAGCCCCGGTCCGTTCCAGTTTGGGAGCCAAACGTCGGAAGTGCTCAGCGAAGTTCCATCGGCCGTCGAGGACGAGTCCTAGGTGCTTCAACGTCGACTCGACGCCGATGGATACCCCTCCTACCATCACTGAGGATCCCGGTGGTGGCCTGTTCCGAGGACCATGGAAGTGCATGGCCTCGGACTTGTGCAGAGCCACCTCGAGACCCAGTTGCCGGATCCTCTCAACGACTATCGCAACCCCGCGTGTCATAGTTTCCGCCGCCGCCTCGTACGACCCCCCTTGTGCCAGTACCAGCGTGTCGTCAGCGTAGCAAACTACGCTGACGCCGGTAGGGAGGTCGGCGCGCAGCACCCAGTCGTAACCGATGTTCCACAGGGGCGGCCCCAGAACCGAACCCTGTGGGACACCGCACGACATCTCTCGCCGGTTCCACTCACCGTTTCGACCGGGGTAGATGACGGCCCTGTCCGTCAGATAGTCCCCGACTATACGACGGAGATAGGTCGGCACCCGGTGATACCGGAGTGCCTCCCTAATGCAGCTCCAGGGCATGGAGTTGAAGGCGTTGGCGATGTCGAGAGACACCGCCAAGACAACCCCCCCCCCCCCCCTGGCCACTGCATCCCCCGTCGTGAGGGCTCTCACGCGCATGATGGCGTCCACCGTAGAGCGCCTCTTGCGGAAACCAAACTGGTGTTCCGCAAGATCCGGCCCCGTCCCCGCAAGGTGCTCGGCGAGGCGGTTTGCAATTACTCTTTCAAAGAGCTTGCCCACCTCGTCGAACAGCACCACGGGCCGGTATGCGGACGGAGAGTCCGCAGGGCGCCCCGGCTTCCGAATGAGGACCAGCTTCCCCGTCTTCCAACGAAGCGGGAATTGGCCTCTCTCCAAGCATGCGCTTAGGAGCCCCTCCAGTCGGGGCCCGAGAGCCTCCGAGGCCAGGACCCAGGCTTTGCCAGGCAAGCCATCGGGTCCTGGGGCGGTATTCCTGGCCTTGAGCCTACGTGTGTTGTTACCCCTGAGGACTAAGATGAAATGCCTTGTTTCCAGTTAATACTAAATACAAAAATAGTAGAAATGGTTTCCGGTTCTATATATTCACCATACAAAACACAGCAATAAGCAGCTGCTATTTTACACTGCTGTTTTTTGTGAGAGTGCGATCCTGCCTGAGCCGACCCATTCATTATACAACTACATAGCTGCAGCATGGCTATACCACATATAACTATTATACAATAATATTATACAAAAATGCTTACTACATACACATTAATGAGGTGAACCAGCCATCCTCTCGGTGTTCTGTGGTCCTGTGATCTAGCAAAAATCTCAGGTTCTTGTAAAGAACCTTGCCCTGTATTTGTTATATTCTGTGTAATTGACAAGCCTTCACAGGTTCGAGAGGCATTAAATGTGTGAAATCTGTAATTAAAAACAATAATGTTTCAGTCTTCATCTTAGGACAAAAGTGTATGATCAGTGTATGTTACATTAGCGATGACCTAAGGAACTAAAACATAAGCGTCACTGCTGGCCAAATGAGGAAGCTCAATGTCACACAGGTAGCTATGGAAAGGGCTTTACTCAGTTTCTATATATTGCACGCCTTAAGCGCGAAGCGGGTATGTTCTACTAGCGCCTAAATATCAAGATTCCAACGTATTGTCGCATAAAATCGTATCTAACAATCATATTGAACTTATAAATTATATAAAAAGCACATTATCAGAAAAATAAAGTGTTGTTGAACTTATTATAATTTTTTTAAAAAGATTCCAGTTGGGGCGAATCGAGCCCGCATGTAGGGATAAATACGATAACTTTTAAAAATATCATTTGTTCAATTTAATCAATTTTTTAATCTCTTCATATATCATGTGGGAAGTCATGGGATGTATATGGCAGTTTAATTTTGTTTTATTTATTTATATATAATTTTTTCGGACGAGAAATCACGAAAGAGCAATGGCAGAAAAATAGTTGACAAAAATTATAGCGTCTAAAAATAAGTTATATATAAAATGAGTTTTATTATTTTTCTATGAATTTTCAAATAAAAATGTATTTTAAGTAAAGCCACAGAAAAAAACAAACATTTTTGGGAATATCAAATGACTTATATCATTTTACTCTATTCAAATGTTGCCATTTAGTATATTCATACTATTTTCGTATACACTTTGTAACACTACCAACACAACACACAAATTATTTTTATATTAAGTTATTATTAGTAATAACTGTACTATCAGTAATAACAAAAATAAAAGTGATATGGCTGAGAATAAGTCTCTTACAAAGAATTTCCTACAATAATACATTATCTCAATCATAGTACTATGTAACAATTCCATTTAATGTTATGCCAACACTAGCTAAAATAAAATGTCACTGTTTTTTTTACTGGCCTTACGGCTCTGGGTTCTAGCCCTTCTGAGAATTTCACTATGGTATAAAAGCCTTGGAGCCATGCCAGAAATATACATTTATAGTATGCAAATATATAATTGAGATACAATAATCTAAATACTCTCAATTATGTATTAAGCTAACATCAAACAACCACAGGAAGCATGACTTTTTCCAAGTGACATAGGACATAACCTAAAAAGGTTCAAATGTAAATATCTTTTTTTTTGACGCCTTCTCAGTACAAAATTCTTTGACAGGGTTATTAAGGGACTGACGCTTAACATTTCAAGATATTTTTGGTATATAGACGCTATCATTTCTTCTCAACTAATTTTATGTATGAAAGTCTGCCATTGCTCTTTTGGGTGATTTGAGCAGCCTTGTCAAAATTTATTTTACTAAATGCCTCACTCACTCACTTCGGGCCCAGCCGCCATTGTGAGTGGATACTGTATCGGTTATTTGCAGCGGCTCGTGCTCAAAAAGATCGATGTTCAAATATTCGAAAAACCAAATTTGATATATATTTGATTATTATTACTACAGATTTTTATTACAATTTTTTAAAAGCACATAATTAATAGTGCTACGTACTAAAAGTACGATTTATATATATACTTAAATACGTCTTGGACTTTATGGAGTGACCTGAATGATGATATTATGATCATATGAGCATTATGAGTCGTGCACTTTTGGATTTTTTAAACTTTTTTTAAATTGTAGTTTGACATAAAATTATCGGAGAATTGGAAGTATAATACCTAATAAGGTTATTAGTGAAAACTTGTGTGTATTTAAACTACTTTAAAAAATTTAAACGCTAAAGGCATGCAAAATTGGATTTACCAATAGTTTTGTTAAATCTGCAGAAGAACAAGAGTAGCTGACATAACAAAGCAGATCTGTAGAGTAAAAAGGCAATTGGCCTATCATATAGTTTGAAGAACTGATAACTGATGGGACACAAAAGTCATATAAGTGGCAGCCTCGTAGTGGTAAGTTCAGTGTTGGATGACACCCTTCTAGAAAGAGTGAAGACCTGATGAAACATGCAGAAAGTCAGTAGATTTTTTGACTTTGTTGCATTTATCAGGTGAGACCTATGTTCAGCAGAGAACTTGTGAATGGTTGAAATAATGAATGTACAGTCTTACAGATTTTACTTAAAGGTAACATAAATGACATATTTTTTATTCCTTACTTATTATTTGGATTAAATGCCAATGATAGTAGATGTAGGAATCTTGGATCATCTAATTTCATAGCACATAATTTCACAAGTTTTTCGCAATTTGAGCGAACACATTGCTGTATATTGTTTTTCCATGAAGACACTGCATCATCTGTTAATATTTTGGTGAAGGATACTGTGAGGGCGTCATTATAAAATCGTTGACAAAGTGAATTATTTACATCTTCACCTGTAATGAAAATATTAATCTTTGTAACAATTTTGTAAGATAATAAAATATGGTAATTTCTATTTCCTACAGTGAAATTCTTATTATCTGCAACAAATCAACTCATCTGTATAAAAAATTATATCACATTTAAGTATATTCTCAACTAGTTCTAGAGATTAATAAACAAGGATAATATTATACATCATGTGGTAATGCATAAACCAACCAACCTCATTTGACTTTTTTGTGGGTAGATTTAATCTATACCAGTACGTACTAAAGCTCCTCAATTAAAAAAAATCCTTCATAAGGATTAACGTGATATGCCTATTTTTAACGCTCATAAATCACTTTTTAATTTTCATTATTTTTTGTCACAAAATACCTTATTGTCTTATGTTTAAGGAATAGGCCTATGGTATCGTGGGACTTTTTTAGACGGAGGAAAGAACTATATTTTTATAGAACATAGTCTTGATGTATCACTAACTAATACGCCAGCGCACACAGATAATACAGTTCGGGAGCGAATAAAAAAAAATCAATATTTAAGGCTAGCTCAGACATAGCCTAATAATGCTAGATAGTCTATAACTATTCCTAGTGAATGTGGCTATCATATACAAAAATAATTTATCAAATCGGACTAATCGTTCCAGAGATAGCGTGTTTAAACAAACACAAAAACCTCTTGCGCTTTATTATATTAGTGTAGATTCTATCTCATTCTCTTTTTTTTATAGGAGAGGGGGGAATTTTATACAACCAACTTCAATATAAATTATTAATAATTTATATTGAAGTTGATTGTACAAAATTTTTAATTATTATTGAGAACAACTTCGACATAACGTTCACTATATATTTTTTTTATAGAAGAGGGGGCAAACGAGCATGCGTCTCACCTGATGGTAAGTGACTACCGCCGCCCATGAACAACTGAAACACCAGGGGAACCAGGGGAATTGATGCGTTGCCGGCCTTTTAAAAAGGAGTAGTAAGCTCTTTTCTTGAAGGTCCCTAAGTCGTATCGGTCCGGAAAAATCGCTGATGGTAATTGATTATTTTGTTTAAAATGTTACTTACCCCTACACTAGGATTTCTCCTGTATCGTGGAGGCAGTTTACAAATATAAACTGACAACATCCAGACCCGGAACAATTATCTGTAGGCCATACAAATATCTTGTTCCGTGCGGGATTCGTACCCGCGGCCCCAGCGCAACAACTCATTGCTAAGCTACTGCGCTACGGAGGCGTCAAATTCCACAAGGAAGATGTGCGAGGAAGAAAACATCTTCTAAATCGCAAAGCGGTGGACCGCCAATCATCCAGATGGTGTGGATCTTATCGGGAGTTCTTCCGCGATGTGCGTTCGTGAAATTTGGCGGCTAGGATTTATCCGAACAATTCCTCAAAGCACTCCCCGTGGTAAATGCGAAAGAAAATGCAAATGGGTGCAACATCTCTTCGCAGTGCCAATGAATCAAGCCGATCGGAAAGGACTCGGTCATCGACGATTCGAGCGCCGCTCTGCGCTGGATGCGGTCAAGTGGTAGGAGTTGGCACTGGGGAGCCCCTGCCCAGAGATGGGTACAGTATTTCATGTGAGGCCGAACCTGCGCCTTGTAAAGTTGCAGGCGGTGTGCCGGCATGAAATACTGCCCCGCTCTGCTGAGCACGCCAAGCTTTTTAGAGGCCAATTTGGCCTTTTCTAAATGACCACGAAATTGCACGTCACTCGATATGTCGCACGGCGAGGATTCCGATACTGGCTGAGGCAAGAAGGGGAGTGCCTTGAAACTGAGGAAATATGACAAAGAGGTTCTTTTTAGCGGTAAACGCGCAAACTTGTGTCTTCTGGGGATTGAACTGGACTAGATTTAGTCGGCCCCAATCCGAGACTTTTTTCAGCAAAGACTCGACTTCAGACACAAGTTTGTTCCGGTACTCGGCGAAGTTTTCCCGAGAAATATTGGCACGGCCGATGTATAGAGCATCACCAGTGCTATCATCCGCATAGCAATGAATGTTACCAGTTACCAACATATCATTGATATGCAGAAGAAACAGCGTTGGTGATAGCACACAGCCTTATGGAACAACAGCGTTAATAAGCTTGTAGTCGGAGCATGCACCGTCTACAACAACCTTGATGCTCCGATCTGCAAGGAAGCTGGTGATATAATTGCACAATTTCTCGGGAAGCCCATAGGAAGAGAGCTTCGAAAGAGTGGTAGAGCCAAGCGGCTTTTGCTGTCGCACGGATGGGCCGGCTCGAACCGGGGTGGTACCACGACCTCACAGAAAACCAGCGTGAAGTAGAGGTTTACCTCTGCGTTTCGTTTGGTGAGTGCAGGTGGCCGGAGGCCTTTTTTACTGGGAATGAGGCATTCCATCTTAGTCCTCACGGGTGACAACGCATCTGCATTTTGATTCGTAATCGAGGATAGATGTAGATGTCTATGGGCCGCAGCAACCACTTACCATCAGGTGGACTGTGTGCTCGTTTGTCACCCTTATCCTATAAAAAAAAGCGCTTTGTGCCAAACCCGAACGAAGGCCTTTGTAATGTTGAAACTAACGGCCAACGCCTCCCCCTTGGACTCTACTGCCTTCCTGAAGTCAGGTAGACCAGAAGATCACCAGCTGATCGACCCCAACGAAAACCGTATTGGTGGTCACTAATCAGCTGGTGATCTTCAAGGTACCGCATGAGCCGGCAGTTAATAATGGATTCCATTATTTTGGAGAACAAGGAGGTGATGGCGATAGGCCTATAGTTGGACGGGTCTGAGCGGTCGCCTTTTTTAGGGATCGGGTGGACAAATGCTGTCTTCCATGATTTCGGGACTACGCCTAGGGAGTAGGAGTAACGGAAAAGACGCGTTAGAACCGGTGCCAACTCCGGAGCACACGTCCTCAGCACAATTGGGGGATTCCGTCAGGCCCACTCGACTTGTGGATGTCCAGGGAGATGAGTGCTTTGCGAACCGAGCGCTGTGAAAACCACACATCCGGCATAGAGCACTCACACCGCGGGATGGTCGGCGGTGTGTTCCTCCCGTCATCAAGAGTCGAGTTGGACGCAAAAAGGGAGCCTAAAAGGTCGGCTTTTTATTTTGCGGCGTGGGCCAGTGAGTCGTCCTCCCTGTGCAGAGATGGTAGTGATGGCTTACAGAAATTCCCTTGGACAGCCTTGGCGAGAGACCAGAATCCACGGGTTCCCGAAGGAAGGCGAACTAGTTTCTCGCCAGTTCTGCCTATGTGCTCTGACTTTGCCTTGGCAATAACTCTTTTGAAGGACCTGGAGGCGAAGTTATACTTCTTTTTAAGTGTGCTGGTGTTTACATCCCGAGTCGCCGAAGCCGCAGCCCAGGCTTGATAACACTCCTGCTTACTGCGTAATGCAGTCTTACAGGAGCGACCAAACCAAGGCTGAGATCTGCCTCCGATAGGTACCACAGATGATGGAATAAATAGTTCCAGTCCCTGTAGCACCACATCAGTGACAGAGTCAGCAACAGCGCTAGGATCATCCGGCGAGAAGCAAACCCGCCCCCATGGAAAGCAAGACCGCATTCCGTCCCAATCCGCCGACCTGTAATGCCAAATACGGCGGCAACCTGCAGAACGCAACCGCGAGGGGAGCGTGAGTGGCACCACACTCCGAATCAGACAATGGTCCGAAGAGCCGAGAGGGGCATCGACAGAAACCTGATATCCGTCCGGATGAGAGGTCAGCAGAAGGTCCAACAGGGAAGGTTTATGATGCTCTACATCTGGAATCCGCGTAGGCGAAGTAAGCAGTTGTGTCAGACCATATGCAAAGACAGAGTCATAAGCAGATCTCCCCGCATGATCAGTTAAACGTGAACCGAGCCATTCGGCGTGGTGGGCGTTAAAATCGCCAAGGATCACGATCTCTGCGGACCTGTTGTAGCGTGGCAGGAGTCGTCTTGGTATTGTTGCTCAATTTGCCCCGAGCAGTTGTTTTGAGAGGAATTTTGCCCCCCCCCCCCCAGAATACGCGGGGCAGCCTGAGCACCCACGCTCAGGAGTGGAATAACAAATTCGTGGATGCTCAGCGAGGGATTCTCCAGGGGTGCTGGTACCCTCCTGGGGTAGTCTTTGATGTAATTCCGCTACCATGTTGAATGGGGCGGGGGGGCCTCAGGGCACCTGCACTCACCAGACGAAACGTAGAAGCAGAGCTTCCACTTCACGCCGGTATTCTGAGAGGTCGTGGTAACCAACCCGGCTCGAACCGACCCATACGTGCAACAGCAAAAACTGCCGCGTGGCTCTACCACCGTTAAAATAGTCTTCTATACATTTGTCTTTTTAGTGTCGATTTTTTGTTTCATTGAGTTTCAAATCACAACGACGCTAAAGAAGTTTTCACTTGTATAAATTATCATTTTAATAAAATACTAAAAATAAACCACTACTACACATCATAAGACATTTTAAGGTCTTTTAGCATAAATCGGTACACACTGAGGCGTAGCTACTCAGGCGCTAGGCGGGACAGTGCCCCCCGAGGCCTCTAAGCTAAAGGGGCCCCTCGGCCTCCAAGAACGACGTTCGAAAAATTATGTACTTTCGTAGTTGCATGAAGAATTTTCGAGTTTTAACTTTTTGGCACGAACGGCTCGAACTTTTTTGATTTGAGAGATTGTTAATTAATTGTCTACTTGGTTTTATTGTCTTTTTTATATAGAAGAGTTGGACCAACGAACATACGTCTGACCTGATGGCAAGTGGAAAGAGCTGGTACTAGGGAGCCCTGGCCCAGGGATGAGAACAATATTCCATGTTAGGCCGATTCTGCCACTTGTAAAGTTACAAGCAGTGTGCCGGCATAAAATACTGTCCCGCTCTGCTGAGCACGCCAAGCTTTTAGAGGCCAAATCAGTCTTTCTTTTTAAGTGACCACGAAACTGCACGTTATTCGATATGTCAACGCCGAAGATTCCGATACTGGCTGAGGTAAAAAGGGGAGTGCCCTGAAATTGAGGAGTTACGACAAAGGGGTTCTTTTTAGTGGTAAACGCGCAAACTTGTCTTCTGGGCATTGAACTTAATTAGATTTAGTCGCCCCAATCCGAGACCTTATCCGGCAAAAACTCGACTTCAGACACAAGTTTGTTCCGGTACTCGGTGACGACAAGACCTTCAAGAAGGCTTTTCTCTGAGTGGTGACGGAGAGGACGCTGTCAACAATGGCGTACTTTGTCCAAAAATTTGTTTCGTGCAGGCCAATCTCAGTCACAGTAAAACTGCATCGGCTCTGTTACCCAAGTGGTTGGAGGCTCAACAAACAGCCATAGCTTTAATCCAGAAGTCGTGGGCTAGGGCTCGTAAAATAATCAAGGGCCTACATAACGAAAGAGGAAAGCTTCAAAATGGAGAAATCTAAACGAAAGAGTAAAGGTCTTAGTTCAATATCTCTTTAACACTAACTTGATTATTTTAACTAGACTATTCGAACCAAACTTAATAAACAATACGCAGTCGAACGATAATCGACCTAACACTAGAGAAACTTATCATGGGATGGTATTGTTTTTTTATATAGAACAAGTATAAAAAGGCCAGCGTGGGCTTAGCCCACTCCACACATGTTATCTTTAAAATCAGTACAAATACTAAAAGTAAATAAGATGTTATATGCGTTTCGGCCTAGTCTCGTCTTAGCGAGCGATCCAGGCAGCCAGCTTCACTTGTCAATTATGTTTAGATAAGGGTGACAAACGAGCTCACAATCCACCTAATGGTAAGTGGTTGCCGAGGCCCATAGACATTTACATTTATCCTTAATTACGAATCAAAATGCAAATGCGATGTCACCCGTGAAACCTAAGATGGAACGCCTCATTTCGATTAAAAAGGGTCTCCGGTTCTCTACATTTACCATACGAAAGACAGCAGCGAGTTCTCGAGTAGCAGCTTCGCACCAGTAGGCGAAGTATATGGCGGCCCCCCACTAGATGATATGCAGCAAGTCGATAGATGCAATTGTCTTAGGACCGTGCTTTGTGACATTCCTTGGGGGAACCCTATGTTCAGTAGTAGACTTGTGAAGGGCTGTAATCATGATGATGATGATCTTAAAAATTTATGTCCAAAATTTAAAAATAATAATTGGTGGTAACGCACTTAAAAAATAGTTTATCATTTTTCATTCCATAAAAAATAAATAATTTTGTGTTTTGAAGTTATATTGCTATTAAATTATTACAAGGCACTTCGAATAAATAGATAATCTATGTTAAAAGTAAATAGATTCAATATAATGTCGAACGAAAGTTCGGGGTTCGATTTCCCGGTGGAGAGTTAATTCCATAAAAGTTATTTATATATTAATTTAGTCATGTGTTACATAGTAATCAGCTATGCAATAAGAATAAAAGTCTTATATTAAATTAGATACTTATTTTAGATGAAATTATATTTTGCTCTTGTGATAAGAGATAAATGAAATAAAATGTTTTAAATGTAATAAAATGTTTCATAATGAACAGAGATAATTATAATTTAAAGAACGAAAGCATTAGCCTCCTACTGATATGTTAAGGGTCGTGTAGGAATTGGTTGCTCATATTGTATGGGATCTAAACAGGGTCCAATTAATGTAAAATGTAAAATAAACAATAAACTATTAATTTGTGAAAATTTCAGTAAAATGTATAGAAACAAGCAATAAATGTTTCAGGATTATTGTGTGCACTAATAAGAACAGTGCTGTGTTAAGAGTGCCTAAATTTGTGCTTAATATAATGAAATAATAATTGATTTATATTACATAATATAATAAAATTAATGTTGAATTGAAGTGTAAAATACCTTTAAATCGTGAATTAAACTATTGTATTAGTTAAGATATTCATTATTGTTAATAAAGATTGTTATTTTAACCATGTGTGTTAGATATTTAAGATTTCCAATATTGAAAATGTTCTGTAAAATAGTTGTATTTTGTATCTTAATGTTTTTATGTGATAACGATGTAATGTATATCATAATAGTGTTGCGCGCCACTATTAATGTCTTGTACATGACAACACTAGTTACCACTAGCGCCCTCTAGTGTCGAGTAGTAAAACTAGGAGAGTCAAGATCCTTCTAGAAATTTCGGGACCTATATGTACTCGAACATTCTAGATGTCGCTACAGTAGAAGGTTCTGGAAACTATCTGAGGCCCTATATAAGGCCGATATAGACCACGACCGAGTCAGTATTGAATTGGCGATACAAGAGAATACTTCGAAGCGAAAGAACTGCGAACTTAAGTGATCAGTAGTACAATTGTGTTTTATTATTAGTGTGGTTTTAGATTGTAATTAGTGTTGTGTAAATTAAAGTGCTAAATTTGGTGCAGTTTTTAATTGTCTCGAACCCCAAGCTCGTAACAATTGGTGTCAGAAGTGGGATCAAATATGCCGATTTTACCTAAAGACGACACGGGGGGTATCCGTACCCGAAGTCAACGCGAAAAGGAGACGGACCAGAGACGATTTGGTAATGCAACGCCGCAAACGTCGGAGGGCCAGCTGCTGACCACGGAGGTCGGCCCGTCAGCAGCTACTGCATTTGCAGCACTTGACTTAGGTGCTCTGATGATGATGCTGCAGGAACAGGCTAGCCGACAGGAGGAACAGGCCCCCCGACCGGAGGAACAGGCTCGCCGACAGGAGTAACAGACCCCTCGCTTAGAAGAGCAGCTGCAGCGCGGTATGGAAGAGCAGATGCTGCTCAGGAAGGACTTTCACGCTACCTTCGGGAAAGAGATAAAGGAGGTGAAGGATAGGGTTGCTCAACATGACAACCGCCTGTTCAGAAGCTGAAACCCGAATCGGCCAAGTGAACAATCGGGTTGACCACGTGATGGTTGACGTGAAGAAAACGCTGGACGGCCTCAAAATTCGGGATGGAGTTACAGCTCCCGTGGTAGCTACAACACCTTCGCTACGTGGATTCAAAGTGCCGCTGTTCGAAGGGACTTCTTCCTGGTCGGCCTACAAAATCCAAACAGCTGGAATAAAATTCAGGCCATGACTGCTCTTACCCTAGGCCTTCCCGACCAGGCCTTAACTGTTCTAGAAGCTCTCGGTAAGGAAGTGACTTACGAGCAGCTCGAGCTAGACGAGCACCTGCCTTGAAGCATTGGAGGCGAGATATGGCGACGCTCACCAGGAACACGTCTTTCGTCCGCAGCTTAAAGATCGCGTGCAACGCAGCAACGAAAACCTGCAGCAGTGGGCCCTTGAGGTGGAGAAAATGGTTCGAAAAGCATACCAGTCTGTATCTGCGGTCATTGTAGGGAACCTGGTGCAGACATTCATCGACAGCATCCACGAACTTGAAGTCAGAGCTGCTGTGAGGCTCGGGCACCACGAGACGCTTAAGGACGCGTTGGCTCATGCACTGGAGGTGGAAGCCGTGCGGCATGATCATCGTTCCTATCGCGTGGGAAAGGTTGCAGCAGCTACAGTTCGCGACCGCAATAAAAGATACAGGCCTAGGTGCTACAGCTCTGGGAAAAGGGGCGATCTTCTATCCAGCTGCCCTAAACGAACTGTAGAAAGGGAAGGTGATCGATCTCGAGACGGTAGTGTGGCTAACAGCACCGCCCAGCAGCAGCAGGGAAACTGTCGGGTGCTGACTGATGTTAGAAGAGGTACTCCTAAGATTGTCCATGTGGATCGACTGGCGCGTTATTATGGGGCCAATAATGCTCGGGACGAGCATGTCTTAGGAGGGGGCAGTGTTGCGCGCCACTATTAATGTCTTGTACATGGCAACACTAGTTACCACTAGCGCCCTCTAGTGTCGAGTAGCAGAACTAGGAGAGTCAAGATCCTTCTAGAAATTTCGGGACCGATATGTACTCGAACATTCTAGATGTCGCTACAGTAGAAGGTTCTGGAAACTATCTGAGGCCACGACCGAGTCAGTATTGAATTGGTGATACAAGAGAATACTTCGAAGCGAAACAACTGCGAAC
This sequence comes from Parnassius glacialis, assembly GCA_033319125.1. NCBI lineage: Eukaryota > Metazoa > Arthropoda > Insecta > Lepidoptera > Papilionidae > Parnassius > Parnassius glacialis. Next base: position 36,305,743 of record JAVANC010000001.1, on the reverse strand, counting down.
TTAAGTGATCAGTAGTACAATTGTGTTTTATTATTAGTGTGGTTTTAGATTGTAATTAGTGTTGTGTAATTAAAGTGTCAATTTTGGCAATTCAATCAGCAGTTTTTAATTGTCTCGAACCCCAAGCTCGTAACAATAATAAGACTTTGTGTTTCTTATAAATAAAATTGTGTAACCATATGTTTTATAAAAATAAATATATGGGGTAAAATACATGGGTGCAATGGCGAAAATCAATGTTAAGTCGAAATGGCGCGCGATGCGCGGTTCTCTTTTTCGTATAGCTCGCAACTAGGATAGTAAACTGGTAATTTGAAAGTTGCGTTACGATACATCAGCTATCTTTCGGGTTAGGGAGTGCGTTTGGTGGCACTTGTGCAACAAGCATACTCAATTCCATTTCTTAGTGCAACAGGCCTTTGATGCATGAATATTTGGTTAGCGGCGTCTCAGTAACGTTTGGGCGGGTGGTCGCTATTCTTCTTCTTAAGTCAGGCCCCTTCATGACAAGACAGGGCTCCAGATTGTCTGACGTCCATGTTTTATATAACAACATAATAAAGTGTCAGTGTAAATTTCCTACCTTAGAATGAATAAAGGCAACTTTTGGTGGTTGAGACAAACACGATAAAAAAATGCATATACTCAACGTCAGTTACAGAAACCCTTTCTGATTACTGTATTACTATTATTATTATATTTGCCTTTAACTATATCTGCCATTGCGTTGGTTGAAGGTGCATCTTATGAGGAGGAGACTCAAGGCTGCGTCCAAAGGCTGCTCAATGTGGGACCCATTCCCTTGAGGTAAGTGGTAGACTAATGACACGCTATGGGGCTAGAAGCCATGCAGACTTATTATCACGTCACTCATGGAGCTTTTTTTATGGCCAGTGTCAATTAACATGCTCAACTTCGGTTGATGTTTGTGCTTACACACTACCAAGAGGTTCAGCCCTCTTTTATTGGTATGCCAGATTTGCTGTAGATTACGGGGTCCAGTCCCCAAATTCTCGTCCTTCTTAGGGTGGAGCGCGGTTTTTATGTTGGTCGCTCACCGCACTCTGCACTGGTGCCTCGACTTCACTTTTAAATTTTCCAAGCCGAAAAGTAATTAATTAATAAAGAATTTATGTAATCCTGATACAAGTGGAATATGGATGATTTAATGTGCTTAACCTTTTTTATCCCTCTTTTCATAAACGGGGTTCTTAAGCTAAAAATAATTATAAGGCAGCACCTTTCAACAGCCAACCAACAGCTTTCGATTGTTCTAGTGAATATTCATTCTTTCGAGAGCCACCTAAAAGAACTAAGTTACTAAACAAATCTATACAAATAAATAAAATTTAAGTGTATGTTTGTAATGTCAAAATACCAGCTTTTTACTAAATGCATATGAAAGTATATACGGTACTTATAACAAAAACACAATTTTTAAAATTTTTCTCTGTCTGTCTGTTTGTTCCAGCTAATCTCCGAAACGGCTGGACCGATTTCTTCGGGACTTTCACTAACAGATAGCCGATGTTATAGGGAGTAACTTAAGCTACTTATATTTTAGAAAAAAATTAGGGTTCCGCGCAACGTAATTAAAACCCTAAATTTCACGCGGGCTAAGTCGCGGGGAACAGCTAGTACTACATAAATTCCTCACTCGGACAATCACGCCATTCATCTATCAAAAGGCTTATAGACGGCAATCACTAAACCTTTAGAAAGATCAATATTAGCCTGGTCACTTATATTTAATATTTTTATATATTTCAACAGAAGGCTAATTTATTTATATAGTAGGGTGGGGCTTGTTACAGCAGGTATTGAGAGAGGCCTCATACTCGGACCACTTCGCTTCATTTTCATATATAACAAAGATCTACTTTAGCTGTCGACGAACTCAAAACCCTAAACCTTTGGAGAAAGAATAGGGTCCCTCATACAGATATAATTTATAGAATGTATTTCACAAAATTTCTATCCTACGAGTATGACAAGATTCCCAAAAATTTTTGTGTGATAAGAGGTATAAAATACAATTAAGCGAAAATTACCAGCTGGAGGTATTAACCCAAAAGAACTTAAGTTTTCATAGATGGTTCTAAAATAAAAGTGGTTACACAAATGGAACATTCTCGGAAGACCCCAACATAAATATAAGCACCAGTAGGTACCCATAACACAATCTTTCAGGCTAAATGTATGGGTATTTTTCCACCTGCTATAGCAATAGATGGCAAAATGTTTTTTTTTATAGGCAAACGAGCATGTGGTTCACCTGATGGTAAGTGACTACCGCTGCTCATGAACAACTGCAACACCAGGGGAACCAGGGGAATTGCAGATGCATTGCCGGCCTTTTAAAAAGGAGTAGGCTCTTTTCTTGAAGGTCCCTAAGTCGTATCGGTCCGGAAAAATCGCTCATGGTAATAGATTCCACAAGGAAGTTGTGCGAGGAAGAAAACATCTTCTAAATCGCACAGTGGTGGATCGCCAATCATCCAGATGGTGTGGATGTTCTGCCACGATGTGCGTTCGTGAAATTTGGCGGCTGGGATTAATCCGAACAATTCCCCAGAGCACACCCCGTGGTAAATCCGAAAAAAAAGCAAAGGGATACAACATCTCTTCGCAGCGCCAATGAATCGAGCCGATCGGAAAGGACTCGGTCGTCAACGATTGGAGCCGCTCTGCGCTGGACGCGGTCAAGTGGAAGGAGCTGGCACTGGGGTGCCCCAGCCCAGAGATGGGAACAGTATTCCATGTGAGGCCGAACCTGCGCCTTGTAAAGTTGCAGGCGATGTGCCGGCGTGAAATACTGTCCCGCTCTGCTGAGCACGCCTAGCTTTTTAGAGGCCAATTTGGCTTTTTCTTCCAAGTGACCATGAAACTGCACGTCACTCGATATGTCTAAGCCGAGGATTCCGATACTGGCTGAGGCAACAAGGGGAGTGCCATGAAGTTGAGGAGATACGACAAAGGGGTTCTTTTTAGCGGTAAACGCGCAAACTTGTGTCTGAGGATTAAACTGGACTAGATCCGAGCCCCCAATCTGAGACTCGGCGACATTTTCCCGAGAAATATTGGCACGGCCGGTGTATAGAGCATCACCAGTGCTGTCATCCAGAAAGCAATGAATGTTACCAGTTTGCAACATATCATTGATATGCAGAAGAAACAGCATTAGTGATAGCACACAGTCTTGTGGAACACCAGCGTTAATAGGCTTGTAGTCGAACCATGCACCATCTACAAAGATCTTGATGCTCCAGTCTGCAAGGAAGCTGGTGATCCAATTGCACAATTTCTCGGGAAGCCCATAGGAAGGGAACTTCGACAGAAGCGTTTTGTGCCAAACCCGATCAAAGGCCTTCGCAATGTCTAACCTAATGGCCAAAGTCTCCCCCTTGGAATCTATTACCTTCGCCCATCTATGAGTCAGGTCAGAAGATCACCGGCTGATAGATCCCGACGAAAATAATATTCCACCATCTGCAGTGCTTATTAGTGATAGTTCCCAGGCTTGGTTTAGTGGCTCCAGCAAAAGTGAATCACAACAAAAGCAGGAATATTACCAAGCCTAGGCCGATGTATTTGCATCCCAGGAATCATAAGTGCATTCAAAAAGAACTCAGGTCATTCAAAAGCTGTATTGCTAAGGCAATGAATTCGTACATTCTAGTCTCCCACCAAGGCTGCCCAAGGGAATCACACTGCCAACTATCCCACTCCTGTGTGTCCGAGCAGGACATTTTTCTGCAGAGCTCAGTGTATAAAACACTACTCTCCTTGGTTGTTAATAAGACCCAAATGTGCTGGAAACATATGCTTCAGATACAGTACCAGTTTTCAAGTGTCTTTTCTGGTACATTCGGATTCTCCAAAATAATGGCGTTCATTATTAAGAAGTTATGAGATACTTTGAGGAGCATGAGCTGATTAGTTACCACCAATACAGTTCCACTGAAGTAGTCTAGACCAAATGGGATACCTTTGTCATGTTACAATTTATAAATACAACCTATTATAAAATACAAATTAGTACTATACAGTTTGTTTTTATTTTATTTTTCATTTTTTGTATTTGCATTAGTACATATAAAATTCTCTATCCCCTTCTTGACCCAGATTTCTTTTTATTCTGTCTCAGTCACGACCAACACCTAAAGGCTATGGATCAATTGCAGAAGCACCCATGCTATATCAATATCTCATGTCTGTTATTTTTTCTAATAGAGAACTCCATAACATAGACTCTTAATTTGCAGGGTCTGGACATCAATGCACTGAGCTAATGATTGCATCAATTGGAAAGTGCAAATATATCTTAATAAATTAATAGTTACAAATTAGAATAACCAGCATTTAAATTATTTGGTAACTAAGTAATTTAAATTCAGCTTCAATGTATTTAAGAAATTAAGTATTAATATCAAAATTTTCTTATTCAAATTAAAAAACTGAAACCTAATCACAGATTGATTAAATTATTTGTTTAATTTTAGAGTTATTGTGACAAAAATGATCCCACTGTAAGAGAACTTTAGATTCATTTTATTGAATTTGGTTTTGAATTTGAGTTGAAAGACTTGATTCAGCTCCACAAGCAGATTATGATGAACACTCTTTGATTAAATATCACAAGTGTCTGAATTATTTTAGATAACTGAACCTATATTTCCTAATTAAAACACATTTGTTGATTCAGTGATGATATTAAGTACAATTATTTTACAGTATATATTCATTTATAGTGTGCGCGCAAGTGCTATTCACCCCCTAAGGTATGTGAGCGGCAGGACGGGGGAGGTAGACAAACATCAATCTAACTAAGTCTGCCATTGACCACCACAATGGTTACACGATTTAGTCAGTAAGCTGGCGCGAATAGCGCCAGTTTGTTCCAAACACACATGAGATAAATATCGTAAGATGGGTCCGCCAATACCACGACAGGTGAAAAATATTATTTACAATGTACACAGTTGTAATGAAGAAGATATGGATTGATTTTGTACTGTAACAGTTATAGTGAAAATAATATTTCAATATACTTGTTGAGAAATTTGTTTATAAAACTGTTTTGTATGATAAATAATAAAATTTAATTAACACTTTTAAATACGTTTATTTTTCTTTAGTCTGAAAATAGAAAAATATTTTATAATAATTTACCCATTACATTAATTAAGACAGTTTTGAAAATGGTTATCTGGAGATTTATCTGTCCTCAAATATCTCGTGTGCTTCTTGCCAATCGCATCCTCCCCTGTCTCACCGCCTGCATACCTCAGTCGGTGACTAGCACTTCCGCACAGACTATACTAATCTGTTCTGGCAGTACACATAAATAATTATAGTGAAACTTGATTTACAAGCATTTGTTTAACCATTAATGAATGAATTACTTAGAATTACCAAACACAAAATGTTATTACAAAAACATAGTAATTACAAAAAAATTTAAAAAACTTAGTGTAAATAAAATTTACAACATTACATACCACAAGCTGCTAGCTCAGTTGCAGCTAAAAGAAGTGCTTCCAGTTCTTGTTCAGGCAATACTGGTACAACCCATCGTGGATGTGAAATTTTCTCCTCTAATGCTTTTAGTTTAGCCTCGGGGAATGACATCTAAAATATTTTAGTAAAAATAAGTAAGACTCACAGTTAGAATCAAGTAGGATTTGAATAAATACATACCTCCCCGGGCATTAGTTCTTGTTCTTTCATTGATATTGTCATTATTTTTTCATTTCTCCAACCATTGCCCCTTGTAAAAATAATTTTATGGATCAATGATTAATATAATTAGATACACAAATCAATGTTCAATTTTATTAGTTTCATTTTAATTTTAAAATAAATAAATCACACAGAACAATACGAAATTAATAAAAGTAAGCTGCTAAATATAGCATTTTGAAAATAACTTCAAAACAAAAGATTTTAAGTAAAATAAAAATCTACCTAAAACCGGCCTTTCTGTACGTACTTCGACTGCGTAGTTAAAAAGTGATAGTGTTATTAGTGAACATTCAAATATAATTAACTTTGAGTTTAACATACTTGAAAAATAACAATAAAAATCAATAAAATTTAGTATAAAAAATTGCAAAATGAAAATACATAATCAATACGTCTGTTGCAACTTACGCTGAGCAAAGAATACTAGCACATTAAGCCTGATAGACGTAAATTAGAAAATATGATTAAAATAGGTTGAACACTTAATGTACTTGATATTTGTAATGCAATATATATCAGAAATTCAAAATAAAATTACAGATCAGCCGGCGCGACAAAATGGCGTCATACTTCTAAACAAGGCTGATACTATAAAAACAATTAAATAAATTGATGTTGTAATCTTGATACAGATGGAAAAATATACAATTGAAATTAAACAAATGTTTTACCTTCCATAAACGATCAATATACCAAAAATATTACAATTTACTACAATTATTTAATGCAAGACACTTCTTTGACGTAAGAACGAAAATAGACATAGATAAAAATTTAATTGCTTGTTAATAGATGAAAAATGAAAATTGACATTGAATAAATAACAAACAATGCGTATATAAATCAACAGACCGTTTATAAACTTTCATTTTCGTTTTATATAAATCACTACGTTCAAAAGAAATGTTCATAGGCTTTTTTTAGATTTCATAAATGTATTTATATTACTTTCAAGTACGGATATATATACTTAGCAATACTGGCTCGCGTATTTTATTTATAATTATTACAAATTTACAATCTAACAGAAAATATTAAGGCTTGTGTGACATACTTTAAAGTATAACAGTGGTAGAGCCATGCGGCAGCCGTGTAGTGGCGGTTAAGAATATCCACTACCCCATATCTTCCTGTGGGTGTCGTAAAAGGCGACAAAGGGAAACAGGCAGAAAATGGGCAGCAGTATCTTCCTGATAACAGCAATATCACAATAAAAAAACTAAATTATGAGAGTAACAAAGAGACGGCCCCCAGTCCCCGGTGGCCCCGCTATTCCTGGCTACGGTGTCGACCATGGTAACGGCGGGGAAGGGGGTGCTAAGAATCTTCGGTGGAGGTTCGGTTGCCACCTAAGACGTTTCGACCTGGCAACATTCAACGCACGCACCCTGAGGACTGACGAGAAGATTGTGGAGTTGGAAGAAGAGATAGACAAGTTACGCTGGCATATTATAGGATTATCGGAGGTCCGAAGAGAGGGGGAGGAAACGGTAATCCTCGAATCCGGCAACTTGTTCTATCACCGGGAGGGCGACAATCTGTCCCAAGGAGGTGTAGGATTTATCCACAAGTCCACAAGTCTCTCGTTAACAACATTTTAAAGATTGAGAGTGTGTCGACGAGGGTTGCGTACCATATACTCAGAATCACCAAACGGTATTCGCTGAAGGTCGTACAGGTTTACACACCAACCTCGGCACATCCCGATGAGAAGGTCGAGGAAATAAATGAGGATATCTCTAGAGCCATGCATTCCTCCAAAATCCACTATTCGGTGTTGATGGGAGACTTTAATGCAAAACTAGGCACAAGAGAGAATGGTGAGCTGAAAGTAGGGAAATTTGGAATAGGGCAACGGCACCCAAGGGGCTACCAGCTGGCCGAATTCATGGAGAAAGAGGGACTCTTTATGATGAACTCTTTCTTCCAGAAGCGGCCCCACAGGAAGAGGTCTCGTCTAATGAAGTCAACGCTCCGTCCCCCTCGTGCTCTGTTCCTGAGTCCCGATACCTTTCAGATCGAGTTACAAAACCGTTTTCAGTGTCTAGAAGACTGCAATGAAGTAGACGATATGAACTACAAGCTCGTGGAAACTGAACTGAACTGACTGAAAATAATACAACGCACCGAGAATGTGTGCAGACACTGATTAGTAGACGAAGTGTGATGTGTGTGATGATGATTACTAGAAGATAATTTTTTTATGAATGTTACTAATTACAGATTCACTTATTAATTTTATATTTGTATGCCTACTGGCGGGACATAGAGAACCTACCTTATTTTTATCATGTTCATATCGACATCTGTAAATAAACCTATGTTCACAAAATAAACAGATTTGATTTGATTTGATGTATTCACGGCCGACTTCACACCTCTTTGGAAATGACATTCACCAGACAAAGGAATATTGGATTACTTTTTTGTTATCCCGTGGATTAGCATTTCGTGGTGATGATGAAATTCTTCGTTCTCAACATAATGGCAACTATTTGGTAATTTTACAATAACTCGCGGAGTACGATCCGTTCCTTAGTTCACATTTAGCCAAATATGGTAATGTTGGGAAAGAAAGTTTTAGTTAAGCTTAATAAATAGAATAAATCTCTTGTAGTGTGTGGAGACTTTAATATTAATCTCCTGGAAACTTCTTCCATCAGTATTAAATTTTGCTCTTTATTCAAATCCTATAATCTTTATAATTTATTCTTTGAAGCTACACGTATTGCAGGGTGTAGTGCAACTTGTATTGATAATATTTTTACATGTGTTGTACCAATCAACAAATCAATAATTCAAAAACTTGGTATAGTTCATTGTGGACAACTGGTTTCGTTACCTTATATGCACAAAAAGCAGGTAATTGAGAAAATTGTGTTTGTTCCTATTAATACAAAACGCCTGGAGAGATTTAGAAGTAATATGGTAAAAAACCTTCCATCGCTTTCTTATAAGAACAATGTAGACTATTTATATGGATAATTATTTACCCTTATAAACATACATAATACATACATAAACACTCACGCCTGTCACCCAGATGGGTAGGCAGAGACTACGGACTTCACACCTCTCTCGCTTCTTCCACATCCATATACCTACGCATACACGCTCGTCGGATAAGGGTACTCCTAATCTGGCCCATTTTTAATGTATCGCCGATTTGGTCGATAAACTTTCGTCTAGGGCGTCCCTTCCCGACCCTGCCGTTCACTTCTGCAACATAAATTTGCTTTGTCACTCTTTCCTCTTCCATTCTTTCTACATGACCAAACCACCGAAGCATTCCTTTTTTAATCCTGGTCACAACGTCATCTTGCAAACCACACTTTTCTCTTATCACACTATTTCTCACCCTGTCATCTAGATTCAGCCCTAGCATACTCCTTAAGGACCGCATTTCTACAGCATTTATTCTACTCTCATGCTTCTTCTGCCAGACCCAACTTTCACTACCATACATTAGAGTAGGGACTAACACAGCACTATGAATTGCCATACGTGCCTTATTTGACACATTCTGACTCCTCATAATAGCGTTTAGAGCCCCATTCACTCTATTTCCTGCATTCACTCGTTGTGCTATATCCTTATCATATCTATCATCCCTGCTAAATAAACATCCCAAATATACAAACTCATCCACTTGCTCAATCAACTCCCCTTCTATTCTTATTTCGCATAACGTTTTACTCTCTTCTCTTTCAAAAACCATCACTTTATCATCCATCACCTTATAAACAATGAATTTAATAAAACATTTACTTCTAAAACATTCTCCAGAAACAGTCGCAAGGCATTTAATGGGTGAGCGACAGTAGGAAATCATAAAAGCAGACGAAGGTTATATGACCTTTACCATGAAAGATCATATAATCAAACTATAATTTTTTTTAAATATTTGAATTCAGCTGACATCACTCCGTTCACCACAGCTATCTTCATATCGTAGTTTTTCAGACGCCAGCGCTATTGTGATAGGATTTGGAACCTCTATTTTCAGTAAATAGTAGGACACTTTTTCAACTTTCGCCCCTTATAAGATGGTTCTCCTTGTACTCTACACTCCATAAGCTAAATTTGACAAAGTTGTAGTTGTACTTGTACCAAGCAAGGAGGTACCTAGTACCAACCATAGATTACTGTATATATACTAGAGTACCAACTAACCCACTGACTTAGAGTATTAAACTAACAGGAGACTACATTGGAGAGCGTTCCCCGCTGTCAAAAGTACGAGAGCGCGGATCATTCCCGTTATATAAAACTAGTTGCGCCGCGTACGGCATCAGTTAACAAGTAGTCGTAAGCGTGAGTTGACCTGCAGAAAAATGCCGAATAGCAGTGTGTTTTCTTGTAAAAAAAGATCACAGACCTCAAATTTACAAAAAGACGACGTTACCTTTCATCTTTAAGTATTTATTTTGATTTCAATAATTAATATAAGCATTAAATCACGAACATTCTGATTAATATAGCTGAGCAGGGTGTGTTGCCAACTTAAAGTATTAATACTATAGTAAGGACTTTTGCACCACTAGGACTTAATTAAATTTTGCGTAATTGTAGACAAATGTCGTTTCTCTTTGTTCTTATTACACAAGACAAAATCGTGTTTTTGAATAGTATTAAATTTATTAATATTATTGTGATCGATTTGCAAAACTATATTATTTCAAACAACATTAATAATCTTTAATTGTTTTTAACGAAATGAAAACATCAATTTAAATTGTTTTATTGTATATAAAACATTTTAAATAGATATTTTCATTTCATTATGTTACGTTATGAAACGAAAAGAAGTTTAATTTCGAGTATATAAAATGGTATCGTCAAGGCAATAATAGTGATGTTCACTGTAATCTTTAGTGTCGATGTTTTTATTTGACTATAATTAATACCTTGATATATAATACCAAGGTGTTATTTAAAATTCTTTTTTGTATAATGTTTAAAAAAGATCTTTGGTTTTACAGTTTTCCAAAAGATCCTTACAGGCAATCATATAACCTGGGTACCTAAACGAACAAGCACTATTTGTTCCGAGCATTTTGACCAATCGGTTTTCGTAATCCAATCAAATAATAAAAGGAAACTAAATGAAATTGTTGTACCGACTTTGAAATTATTGGAAGTAAGTTTATTATTTTGCTACAGGTTTATTTTACATTATGAAGGATAAAATTGAAAACATGTAACAAATCGTAATGGAAGGTTTAGTAAATGATATTTATTCACTTTAAAATGTTATTTACAAGTATATCGTCTTAGATGGAGTCAACCAAATTGTTGTTTTCAGATGAGACACGAATTATTAGCGCTTAAATAAATAAATAAATAAAGACAAACAAATAATCTCAGTGTCATATTTATAATCTATTATTATTAAATATTTACAGAGTACTACACTTTTGTACTGTAGAACACAAAATATTACCGCTGTTTACGACGACATTAATTATTTTTCAATCCTAAGTAAAATGACGAAAAAAAGTATGTTTGGTTAAGCGTAAACTTCAGCCAAGAGATAGCAAATGTTTATTTTTTTTGATTTTATACATTTATAATATTATATTAGTATGGATTGTTAAGAATGATAGATAAACTTTTGAAACCGGTTTACAATCAGCTTTTTGAGGGTGAAACTATTCACTCCCGCTCTCTTTCTTGCTCTAGTAAATAATGTTTCTGAGTGACCAAAAAGGATAGAATCACAGGAAAGTGCGATTCCGTACTGCCAGATGTAGTTCAACCCTAAGCCTTAAAACGGTTTAACTCTATAGGTTGGGTAAAATCTGTAAAATTAGATCGTATAAAACCCCTATACAGATAACCTTTCCGGTTGATCATGACATTAAAAAATGGTAAAAATATTATTATTATAAAAATATCGTTTGATTTGGATCACATGGTGTAGGTATACCCTAAGGAGATCTATTTGCTGGTCTGGAAATACTTAAATCTGCCATCCATGATCCTTCTTCGACCCACTGTGATAAAATTTTATGAAAAGTCGAAGGTTGAACGACTTTTCCTGTATGGATACAAAACAAAAATAAAGTCATCTTTTCGAAAACGCTCTTAACATTATAAATAAGTGTAGTAAATGAAATACCATCTTTAAGCTAGTGTTTTAAGTCATCTTGAAATGCGCTCAATCTAAATTTGTAATTTTCTTCTTCAGCTTAATTTATTAATTAAGATTAAGATAGAAACGTATGAGTTAACCTCTTACACGCAATTTACTATTCAAATAGAGAAAATAGAGAGAGGCGTGAACTTGCCGCGAAAGATCCTCCGAAGAAAAACCCTAGATTATATGTGCCGCGCATGCGCCAACACTCCATGTGCATTCGGCAATTGACAAAATAGGTTTTATTAAATAATTGCACTTAATATCACAGGTGGTGAAGTTATTTTCACGAAGGGTGAAGTTTTTTTAAGTTGCAAAACCTACAAAATTTTAATTATTTCAAGTGGTATCGACGTTATAAGATGTGCGATTTTTACCTATTTTTTATTCACAATCTACGGGGGTGCTATTAATAAATATAAACAATTTTGGAAAGTGCTATTTAAAATACGTCTGTTGGTATTTTTTTTATTTTATTTACCCAATTTTTGTAGGCTGGGGTAGGGTGGGTGTTACCACAAACTATATAGAAACACTACGCTACAGCATACAGTTAAGGGTACTAGTGTTCTGTGGTTACTATACTCTTTGCTTAGAAGGTTAGAAGTATGTAATATCTCTATGAACTAACCTAATCTAAAATAGTAATCATAAACATCGAATTGAGATAAAATTGAAATAAAGTACCTATATTTTATTCTTTGTGAAAGCTGAACTACTAGCATACTAATAGTGTTCTGTAGCGATGGGTCGTTGACGGTTTCTCCGTTAACGAAACGTTAACGTTGATTTAACTTTGTCAACTAGTTAATCAACTAGTTAAATTCGTCAACGAGTTAACGTACTACTAATGTCAACTTGCAACGTAAAAAGTTAATTCATTGAACGGTTTAATTCAACGTTACGACGTTCAATTTTAGAAACAATTTGATTCAATGCATGTATTGGAAATCGTTTGATTGATGGTTCTACTTAGATGACCTTCCCTTCATACTTTTTCTTTAGGTTTAAGACTGATTGAATACAATTATCTATAAATCATATTCTACTCAGGCGTATTTAAAAGATCATCTATTTCTATGTGCGCAAATCAATTATTATTTACAATATGTTTTATTATAGTTTTGTTTTTTTTTAATATTTTTTTGTTTTTTTTTTAAATTTTTCGAAATACAGCCACGATTCACTGTTACCCCAGTACGTCCCGACATTTTCAATGTTGTACCTTAAGTAATCCTATTTTATGCAAATATACACAATTATATTAACACAAACAAATTTACACTGTAATTATAAACATTAACTAAAAAGTCTAAACTCTAAACATTTACGATATGCCGCAAAATAACTTCTGACCTTCCGCGCAATTTGTCACTAACCGTCAATCAAAAAATTAAAGAAAGCGAACTTCCTATCGTTGCATAATATACAAACAAACTAGTATTGACCTATTTCTTTCGAAAGGCACGAGCGGGGCGCGCCATTCCACCAATATCGTCATAAGTACTATTCTTAAAATAAAAATTTCGAAAATAAACTCTTTTTCAGGTTACTTAGAGTTCAAATTGTATGACATGACCATTGCTCACAATCTATGACGTTACTATCAACGTAAGTTTTTTAACTTGCTCAGTTCGTTGCGTTAACGAGACGCACGAGTTAAATTCATAAACGTCGTTGACGAATTCAACTAGTTGATTCATAAACGGTAAACGTTAATACGTTGACAGGAGATCAACGGTTGATTCAACTAGTTCGTTGATTCAACGCTCATCGCTAGTGTTCTGTGACTAGCATCGTCTTAGTCTCTGAATTTATGGGAAATGATGAACCTGTTCTAAGACAGGCCCGTGACAGCTTAGTTCCATTCTATGCCATTTGGCGCTACCGTCGCTAGTTTATTCTCTGTCTACGGACGCCATTTTAAAAAAACGCCATATTGTATTGTCAAAGCAAATTGTCAAAATTATCGATATTGATTGCCGCCAGCCGCCATTATTTAATATTTATCTAATTGTCGTCCGAGTTATGAGTTTTATACGAGCGCAAGTGTATTGAAGTGTATTTCCTCGCATTTATGTTGCGTTGAGATCTTGGACGCAAAGTTTCCTCCGCTATTTGTGAGAATAACAATATTCTGTTTTTGTGCTGGTCTAGTGCATATTGTATGGAACACGAAAAGTGCTGTCTTGGTGCAGATTCCCTAAAAACGATAATTTAAGAAACTTGTGGATGTATTTCATAGTATCCATAAGTCCCCAGATCATTGAACTTTCCAAAGAACAGTTTCTTGACAAGACAGAAAACTTCGATAGGTCTTATCCATGCTTGCTTACTAACGATTAATAGCTCATGGTGTGCCTCTGACAGCAACAGGCGAGTAATTTTATTACTTATCATGGTACAATTTCGACTGCTGAAAGTTGTGATTTCTAAGTGGGTATCAAGTGGACTCCAGTAATGCAGTATTGAACCATACATTTTTATTAAAAAACATTGCATCACTTTGTGATTACTTCACCAGCCATTTTTAATTATCACTACATGGTATAAAGTGGCAGTCACTTAAAAAAATTGTCTCTGTAACTATTGAAAGACAAAAAATTGTATAGTTGATTGCTTAAATCGTTATAAAAATATCACAAGAACAAACCTTGCAAAAAAAGCAACAATTTATTACAAATTTTCAAAGATGCTGCTCGAATATGGTTAAATTTTAGTTCTGTTTTAACAAATAATGATGTGATTGACATCTTCTAAATCACAACACTTTTTACATTTATAAATTTTTCACAGTTATATTTTATTTCACTTTCCTTATTTTAAAAGGTTATTTAAATGTTCAAGATTTATTAAATCACTAATGTCCAAGATGATAGATCTGCTTTTCGGCTGGTACTGGAAGGCAGGAGCTCGTACTATCTGAGAATCTCATTAAAGCATTCATACAAGCATCTTCAACTTAAAGTTGTGACTTGTCGTCATAGTGGAGGAATATAGGTAGTTGCAAGACTGAGCGAACGAGACTGTTTCAGAACCTTTTACTAGTAGGTATGAGTATTAAACAATTAAAATTATAGTTTAGAGGAAGTGGTAACGTGACGGGTATTAATTTTTTGTATAATTGGTATCTAAAACAAATGTTATTTGACTTCCCTCAATTTTATATATTGTTCTATTTTTACTTTATTGTTATAACTTATGGGGTATATCAATTAATTTGTTAACTCTGCTGATTTTAATAATTTTAACAATTCTTCAATATCTATAAGTAAATATCCTAATTTGCTAAAGATTACAGAAGTTTCGATTTCATTCCATCTAGTGTAGAGTGATTGGAAATTGTGTAAAAATAAATTGTAAATATTAATAAAATTACATATCATTAACTCTCAAATATATCAAGACTTAAAAAATTTAAATTACTGTCATTTCCAACACTGCATATTTATCAAGATGTAACATTTATAAAAACTAATTTGGAAATATTTAATGATTATTTAGTAATTGACAGTAAAATTATACAATTTCATCAGACAGCTTTATTTAGATAAAGCGTTTTTGGCACGCTGTTTAAAATCAACAATAAAGTTCCATCTATGTTTCACAAACGGAGAATATTCATAAATTTAAAAATAATTTAAAACATATCTAACTAAGAAATGTTATTACTCAATTAATTAATATTTAAGCAATGCATCAATAAGCACATTACAATGACATGTATCTTTTTCAAAGATGTTACCTGTAGTATATTACTTGTATTCACAAATAAAAATAAATTTGAATTTGAATCAATCTTGATAAAATTATTTCTTGTATATGGTACTTATTTTAACAAGAGATTCTATTTATTTCATTAAGGTAATCTTGTTCACTAGTGTGTATCGACGAGTTTTTAAATTATCAATCATATTTTCATACTTAATAGCATTTTATAATCAAAGTTACCAGTAATAATCTTAATAATATATCTTAGGGAGTTTAGAATGCCTTGTTTGACTCTAAATGAAGGTGATAACTGTTCAAATTGTTCAATACTGGAATTTATTTCAAATTCAGTTTGAAACATTATATTAATTGAATGTTTAGAGTTTTTTTTGTCAATATAATTCTAACATGCTTATTTAAGTATTTAAGTTCATGTATCTATTAATATTAAATTCTAACTGCTCATGCGTAACATTTAAATCTGAAACCTTAATTATAATCTACTTTTCATCACTTACACTAACATGGCCATCTCTAAGTATCATACCAATATTAACCCTTTCGCAGTCCCGTGCACTACATATAGGGCACTGCTATTGTCTTACTATTGTGTCTGGAAAACGGACAGTGAAAGTGTTAATATTATAAGGCCATAGGAATTATTTTCTGCTCCATGTAATTCTCAATTTAATGTTGTGGTTAAATCTAATTAAAATTATTTGCAAAATGAATGGATATCTAAAACCTTCTGAATTATTATGCGTGGATTCTGAAGTTGGTTAACTATAATTTATTTAAATTTTTTTAATTAGCTATTGAAACCACTAAGAATATTTTCTAATTCAGTTGCAGTTTGATCTAGAATCACCAGAATATTAAAAAGAGATGCATCTTTTCCTATAATGTAATTGTTACACAATAAAATATATAGTATATTGTTTGTATATGTAATTTTGTTTACGTCATAAAAAATCTTATAATATATTCACATTTCTTAATAAATAAACTTGAAATACATTGATCACCATCAAACACGATGATCAAGCTTGTTAGATCCTTAGGTCTAATTTGAAGAAAGTGACATAGTCTTCCTTGTTCCATTTTTATTAAAAAAAAAACAATACATGTATATTTTTTTATAGGATAAGGGGACACAAGAGCACAGTTCACCTGATAGTAAGTGGTTACTGTGGCCCGTAGACATCTACATTTATCCCCATTTGCGAATCAAAATGCAGATGCGTTGTCACCCGTGAGGACTAATATGGAATGCCTCTTTTCCAGTAAAAAGGGTCTCCGGTTCTCTACACTCACCATACGAAACACAGCAGTGTCAAGCTGCTATTTTACGCTGGTATTCTGTGAGAGCACAACTATACTACTAATATAGCTGCAGCATGGCTCTACCACGTTATACATACCACATATACAAAAATATTCTGTTAATTATTCTTTTTCTATAATTTTAGCACTTCTTAAGATTATATTTACTTACTATTATATATTTTGTTTTTATTTAATCCAATTTATTTTATTTATAATAATATTTACTTAATTAATAACTGTCAAGTTTTGTGCAGAAGTCAAATAACTTTCAACGATTTTAGTTCAAAAGTTACAACATAGAGCCATAAAGAAATAACCGCAGGAAATAACTAGAATGGGACAGGATAGTTAAAGCTTTACTTAAAGCCCGCTCACTGCCATGTCTACCCGTAGAGCTGCTCTTGTCTAGATAGGAAGGTTTCTTCAGCTCCTGATTTAATAAACTTATTTGGTTCGAGGATATCCGGAACTGTGGACAAGACCAATTTGAGTGTACTTGAACTCAGCTGTAAGCTGTGTGCTGGCTGCGCCATATAAGTTTCGGGAGTGGTGCTGAAGCTTTTTAAAAACTACAAATATGTCTCGATGACATTTAATAACTATTACATTACAATAATGTATTAAAACTAATTCAGTGCAATACTGACTTCCTTAACTACGTGATTACATTACTACGATGAGAACTATAATGAGTCTTATTCTAAATGCAAGGGCTTTTATAGGGTGGTCAAAACAAATCAAACACATCAAAAGTTCTAAATAATAAATTAATATTTCTATGTTTATCATTCAATAACAAAATATGATTCTTAATTATTTTATTTATTTCATTACAGGTTACATTAGTGAAGAATATAGTAAATAATATAATAGTATCAAAGAAGAGAAACTTGGTTAATATTTTGACAAAGATTGCAACTAACACTTTAGATGACTCAGTTTCACAAAGACTTGTTAAAGCCCAATCGCTGTCAAGAAATAAACACTTATCGGAAATTTTGAAAAAAAAATTGGTATAAATTACATTTTTTTTTACTAATATCTTTACTAATACTGGGTAAACCAGGTATAGAAATACAATTAATTACTATATGAAATTAATATTTTGTACAGAGAAATCCTATACAGACGTAACTTAACTTTTCTAATTTAAATTGTACCTAGATCCGGGAGTTATTCAAAATGTAAAATGGTTTCCAAATTTTAGAAACAAAATTGTATTTCATTATGGAATATTCTAAGCCACTTAAAATATACTATAAAATAATCTTTGACCTTAAAAAAATGATATGTAATAAATCACATAATTTACTTTTCATTACACATTGAAATCAAAATAATCATGCTTAAATAATAAGGATATGAATATACAAGTAGCACCTGCTTTGTGTTAATAGTTTTCCATCTATAAAATGAGTAATGGTAAAAGATTGAAGACTATAGTTATTATATTTTTAATTTTATGAAATTGCAATTTTAAATGAGAATTTAAGATTACTCATCTGACATTTCAAAATATGTATAATACAAAATATAATTTGCGTTTTATATAGTAATTATTTAGTAGATACATCAAACATATATTTCACATTGTTTTCTATTGTTTTTTGGTTTCCTTGAAATTAACATTTTTCCTGTTTTCTTATAGATAAAACACAAAAAATTCAGTCCTAAAACTGATCACTTGAATAAATTTTTCGATAATTTTTTAGGAACATAATTGATAATTATGTTCTTATTTGGTTTGCTCCACGGTTGGTTTGATAATGTTATTAAATTCCCTTCGTGAATACCACTGTGTACTTCAATTTATATTCTCTCAACCAATATTCTTTTTAACCTGAGGGAAAAAAAAGTAATCTCTGTCGTCCATTTTTTAAGCGGTAGAGCTATGCTGCAGCTATATTAGTGGTTTAGTTGTAGCATGAATGGTTCGGCATGACCAGGGAAGGACCACGCTTTCACAGAATACCAGCGTAAAATAGCAGCTTAACGCTGTTGGGTTTCGTATGGTGAGTGTAGAGAACCGGAGACCCTTTTTACTGGAAATGAGGCATTCCATTTTAGTCCTCACAGGTGAGAACGCATCTGCATTTTGATTCGTAATTGAGGATAGATTAGATGTCTATTGGCCACAGCAACCACCTTCCATTAGGTGGACTGTGTGCTCATTTGTCACCCTTATCCTATTAAAAAAATCCTCTTTTCTCATCTCAAGTCTTCTTAGCTGTCTCTTTACATTATAATTTTACATGTTTTGCTTTATTTTTTAAATATTTATTTAAAACTTTTTATGGCTCTATGCAATATTTTCCTCATTTTGGTAATGTGTGTATTTATTAAGTCTTATATTTATTATGAGTTTATTACTATCAGTGGCTAGCTCGCCTGGCAAGGTCGCCATGTAATGACGTTATTAAATGAGACAACCTATATCTGCCAAGTGCTGTTTAGTAACATTAAATTTATAATTGGTATTACATTAGTGGATACCGTGAGCCACACTACAATTGTATAAAGGTTAACAAAGTCTGTTGTTGTAAGCAAATAAGTGTCTTTTGGCGAAAGACTTGCAGGTGCAATAACTGTAAAAGTAATTCAATTAAAAAGTACTTTTTTTAGATGATTTTCACTATGCAAACTCTGGCGCAACAATGGCCTCAACAGCAGAAGTCGTTGACACACTGACAGCGTCAGTGGATAACCGGGTGGTGTGCAAAGAGCAAAGTTAAGACGAGTGATTAAACAAACTTCACAACTTCATACTTTTTGGATTGAAGCCATTAATAAAATAAAATAAAAATGGTTTAGTAGACTCCGTTCTATATAATAGCAAACATGCTATACAAGAAAGAAAACCTCGACTTGTGCGCGTACCATCCCGACAAGGATGGATAACTTGAAAGTTTTATAAGGGTCTACAAATTATTATTTGAACAGTATAATGTAGAATATTATTATCCATTAAATATTAACCAAGACCCTTTAGAAATTTATTTTTGGATGTATAATAGCTATAAAATATAGAAATGTTGACCTAGATGCAAACATATATATATGCCTTTAAATATTTGATATTATCTAACATGGTTAGTCCACATTCTCTAATTGTGAAGAGGATTATGGAGACACATTATTAAATGTTAGTGTAGTTTCCTATCCCCTTCATCATTAAGTGCAAAAGAAAAATTGCTGGTGGGTGATGTAGTCATGGAAAAAATTATAGACCACTGCTCAGCTTACACTACTGAATACATTTTGTCAGAAAATATCGAAAGGTATTCGTTGTAAGGATTGCATCAAAACATTAGCACTAATGAAAAATTACTTATCTTGTACAGGGATGGTACTCACTTTATTCATAAGTATTTGAATTATAGCTGTATTGGAAGTAATGTAAAATGTAGTTTGAAAAGTAAAATATTAAGCACTTTGAGGTTTTCCTGGCTTGCTTTGAAAAAGTTTTTATTAGGTTACACGGGCACAATTGGTGCAACAAATAATAAAATATTGAAAGGTGACATTCATGAATAAATAAAAATATTAAAATTTTGGTGACTAAGCCTCACAAAGGCTTGCTTAATGTCCAATCTCTGTCGAAGTATAGAGAAGTTGAATGTTAAACAAATAACTTTATTATTAATATAATTAAAACAATTTAAAAAAACAAAATGACCAGGTTTACCCTAGATGAAAAATGAATAGGATTTCTAATAATGAAACAAAACTCCAAACACTACAAACTTAAGGAAAAAATGTTTGTCTTGTCTAACAAACAAATGTTATATAGACCAAATAATAATTTAGCATATCCTAGCGAAAAGTTCGTTATCTTATACAGAGAAGGTACTCACTTATTCATAACTATTTGAATTATAGCTGTTTTTAAAATTAATATAAAAAGTAACTTGTAAAGTAAAATATTGAGCACTATGATTAAATATGATTCCTGTGGCTTAATTTATTTAATTTGATACTTGCTTTATATAATGTACAATAAATATTGCTCTGTTTTTGTCAAATTGTACCTATAATTTAATCCTAAGATTATTTGTCTATGTATATGATGTTGGTGTGCTTGAATAAAAATTAAATGTTAATGTATTATAAGTGTTTCATTAAGTAATAGTATTCCTGTATAATGCACTTCTGTCGATATCGATAAAATAAGAACACCACTAAACATCGATATCGATGATTTGAAGGATGTGTGCTTGCAATCTCAGCTATATTTTTTTTTTATTACTCATCTGTCAAAATGGGCGACTGCAGCGCCAAAACGCGTAGTTGGGAAACTTGACTAAAAGTCACTGTCGTATCTGTAGCTTGCTACATATATATTTATCTATGTTCTAAGAATTGAAAATTCCAAGAAATGAATCCTAAGAGCCCAGAAGCCAGATCGCGTAGCGACGATCCTTTTGAAGGTTTAAATATTACAAGTTTAAACATTTTGGATACTCTTGAAGCCCGAAGTCCATGTCCAAGCTGTGGCAAATCTAGAATGTACTTTTGTTATACTTGTTTCATTCCAGTGTCACAACTTGCTGGTCGTATTCCTGTCTGTACTGTAAGAATTTTTGATAATATCTGTATTTTATATGATTTACATCTTTTTTTTTAATATAATAAATTGTATTAAAATTACAGTTACCAATTAAAGTTGACATTATCAAACATCGAAGAGAAATAGATGGAAAAAGTACTGCGGCGCATGCAGCAATTTTAGCTCCTGGAGATGTTCGAGTTTACACTTATCCAGAAATACCTGAGTATAATATAAATGATGATAGGACTGTTTTACTCTACCCTGGTACTGATGCTGTATCAGTTCGACAACTCTTTTCGGGCAAAAAGAAATCTGAGGCATACACTCAGCAAATACTTTCCCAGTTACCTGTAGGGTATAACGTTGGCAC
The DNA here is from genome assembly GCA_033319125.1 of Parnassius glacialis. Taxonomy (NCBI): domain Eukaryota; kingdom Metazoa; phylum Arthropoda; class Insecta; order Lepidoptera; family Papilionidae; genus Parnassius; species Parnassius glacialis. The sequence goes on along the minus strand of JAVANC010000001.1, from coordinate 36,283,903 downwards.
TTTAATGACAAAGACATTAGCATTTTATTGTGATGATTTAAACGACATTTACCATGTTCGTAAATGGCCCATTGAGCGTGTTATTTTAATAGACAGTACATGGAATCAAAGTCGTGGTATATATGCAGATAGAAGATTGCAAAAATTGCCTAAAATTGTGTTACAGCAGAGGGCATCACAATTTTGGCGTCATCAAAAAGGAAGTCCTAGATGGTATCTTTCAACAATAGAAGCATTGCATCAATTATTATTGGAATTGCATATATGTGCATGGGGTAGAAGTGAATTTTATAAGGCTCCACTTACTTCGCACTACCCAATACATAGATCAAACAATAATCATGACTCATGTATACCTTATGATGGACAGTATGACAATTTATTGTATTTTTTTAAGTTTATGCATGAGAAACTGCATACGCTTTATAGTCATGAAAATATGTTAGCATATAAAAGACTTATGACATGAATGTTATTTGTTTTACTTTCACCAACTGAATGGAGTTTCAAAAACTAAGTTATGGTTTTTGAAAGAGGAGAAAGTAAAACTAAATGTGAAATAAGAATAGAAGGGGAATTGGTAGAGCAAGTAGATGAGTTTGTGTATTTGAGATGTGTGTTTAGCAGGGGTGCTAGATATGATAAGGATATAGAACGTTGAGTGAATGCAGGTAATAGAGTAAATGGGGCTCTACACTATTGTGGAATGTCAGAATGTGTCCAAAAAGGCACGTAGGGCAATTCACAATGCTGTGTTAGTCCCTACGTTAATGTATGGTAGTGAATGTTGGGTGTGACAGAAGAAGCACGAGAGTAGAATAAATGCTGTAGAAATGCAGTCATTGAGGAGTATGTTAGTGCTGAATCTGAATGGCAGAGTGAGAAATTGTGTGATAAGAGAAGAGTGTGGTTTGCAAGATGACATTGTGACCAGGATTAAGCTTCGGTGGTTTGGTCATGGACAAAGAATGAATGAGGAAAGAGTGACAAAGAAATTTTATGTTGCAGAGGTGAACGGCAGAGTGAGGAAGGGACGCCCTAACGAAAGTTTATTGACCAAATTGGCAACATTGAAAATGGGCCAAATGAAGAGTACCCTTAACCGACTGTACGAGCGTGTATGTGTAGGTATATGGATGTGGAGGAGGCAAGAGAGGTGTGTCAGGATTGTGCCAAATGGGAGTCCATAGTCTCTGTCTACCCCTCTGGGTGACAGGCGTGAGTGTTTATGAATGTATGTACAAAAGGTAAGTATATGTATTTAAGTATGTGATACATTGATACGTGGTAGAGCCATGCTGCAGCTATATTATGGTTGTAGCACGAATGGATCGGCTCGACCGGGGAAGGACCACGCTCTCACAGAATACCAGCGTAAAATAGCAGTTTAACGCTGCTGTGTTTCGTATGGTGAGTGTAGAGAATCGGAGACCCTTTTTACTGGAAATGAGGCATTCCATCTCAGTCCTCACGGGTGACAACGCATCTGCATTTTGATTCGTAATCGAAGATGTAGATGTCTATGGGCCGCAGCAACCACTTACCATCAGGTAGACTGTGTGTTCGTTTGTCACCCTTATCCTATAAAAAAAAAGTAGGTCCTTGGGTACTGAAGCAAAAAATTTCAACTATGTTTTATAATAAAGTAATTAGGTACTTCTGTAGTTAAATGATTACTAAATTCTTTTTTCGCTATCTATTACCTATCTAACAAAAAAAAAAAAGAAATTAATTCACCTTTCATTATCCTTTGGTAATTTAACCCTTTCGCTGTCCCGTGCACTATATATAGGGCACTGCTATTGTCTTACTACTGTGTCTGGAAACCGGACAGTGAAAGTGTTAAAATAGATATAATATCTGAATCCTTTTGTTTGCTTATTAAGTATCCATCCCATCTCCGCAACAATTATGGTAGGAACGATGTTTTGCCATTGTAATTTATGAAATAGATAAGTAATATACATATTAGAGATGTTACGGAGGTTCGATTCCGATTCCGAAAGTTCGGAACTTCCGATTGGTTTTGCACTTTCGAATCCGATTTCGGTTCCGTTAAGTTTTAATCGGAAGTTATATATCGGAGGTCGCTGCACAGTGGTGGCGGCGGCTGCGATCAGCGTGTACAAACAATTTTATTCTTGTCGCCCCAGGAACCTCCTTTCCCCCGTGCCTTTTGCCGATTACTCTTTAACTTGATGTTTTGTTTCGTATTTGGCAATTGGCATGTTGTGCGTACGCGCTTCATTTATACTTATCCGAGTTTTTGATTAGTTTTAGTAGTGTTTTATTTGACGTGTAACAAATTTATTTGAATTGGACAATGAACCCAAAATCAAGTGCCATTTGGAATTATTTCAATAAAGTTTCTAAGAATACGGCAAAGTGTTAACTATGTGAGAAGATATATTCACAAAAGGGAGGTAGGACTGCTTCGTTAAAAAGTCATTTAAAGTCTGTGCATACCACTGAATGCGAAGAATTCAAAAAATTTGAAACTGAAAAGAAAAATACAGTGCAATAGACCTGCCCTTAACACATCTCTTCTGCCTCCACCTTCGATTCCGGTTCCGGTTCCGACAAGAAAAATTTAAAAACTACGCTTCCGAATTCGCTTCCGATATAGCCACTTCCGTAACATCCCTAATACATATATGTTATTCTTAAACAACTACTACTAAAAACTGCTTAAACTACTGTATAAATGTTTTAAAATATTGTATATATGTCAGCAGCTTACTGTTCAATACTCTTTCCATAACTTAACAGAGTATGGAGGTGACGGCGATTAGTCGATAATTATAAGGATCGGCACGATTAACAGTGGTAGAGCCAAGCGGTAGCTTTTGCAGAATATCAGCGTGAATTATAGGCTTACCTCTGCGTTGCGCTTGGTGAGTGCAGGTGGTCGGAGGCCCAATTCCCCCCCCCCCCCCCACCAACATGGTAGTGGAATTAAACAAAAGACTACCCCAGGAGGGTACCAGCACCCCTGGAGAATCCCTCGCTGAGCATCCACGACCAAACTACTTCTCTCCTGAGCGTGGGTGCTCAGGCTGCCCCGCGTTTTCTGGGGGGGGAAAAATTCCGCTCGAGACTAATGCTGCTCGGGGCAAGCGGAGCAATACAACCACGGCGACCCCTGTCACGCTATCTGTGAATTTTCGCAACATCAGGGGACTTAATTCCAACCTGCACGCTGTCCATCGCTATCTAGAGACGGCGAAGCCGGCCTTGCTCTTTTTAACCGAGACTCAGGTGTCCTCTCCGACTGATACTTCATATCTCTCCTACCCGGGGTACAAATTGGAACACTTCTTTGTGGCCCGGGCTGGAGTTTGCGTATACGTCAGAGAGAACATCTGTTTTCGGCGCCTCGGCAGTCTTGAAGGTACGGACCTGTCCATCCTATGGCTGCGCGTAGACAGTGACGACCATCCCCACATCTACGGGTGCCTCTATAGGTCCCATAGCGGTAATGCCGACACAGACCGACTCATCGGCCACGTCCAAATGGCTGCAGACTCCGTGCTACAACAGGTCCCATCCGCAGAGGTCGTGATACTCGGTGATTTCAACGCCCACCATGCTGAATGGCTTGGTTCTCGTTTAACCGATCATGCGGGTAGATCTGTCTATGACTTTGCTTTGGCATATGGTCTAACACAACTAGTTACTTCGCCTACGCGGATCCCAGATGTGGAAGACCATTTACCTTCCCTGTTGGACCTTCTGCTGAGCTCTCATCCCGACGGATATCAGGTCTCCGTCGATGCCCCTCTGGGCTCTTCGGACCATTGTCTGATTCGGAGTACGGTACCACTCACGCTCCCATCGCATTTGCGATCTGCAGCTTGCCGCCGTGTTTGGCACTATAGGTCAGCTGATTGGGACGGGATGCGGTCTTTTTTGCATCCTAACCTTGGGGGCGGGTTTGCTTCTCGTCGGAAGATCCCAGCGTTGTTGCCAATTCTGTTGCTGATGTGGTACTTCAGGGTATGGAACTTTTTATTCCATCCTCTGTGGTGCCCATCGGAGGCAGATCCCAGCCATGGTTTGGTGGCTTCTGTAAAATAGCATCACGCTATAAGCAGGAGTGCTACCGGGCCTGGGCTGACGCATCAACGTCTCGGGATGTAAACACCAGCGCACTTAAAAAGAAGTATAATTCCGCCTCCAGGTCCTTCAAAAGCGTCATTGCCAAGGCAAGGTCTGAGCACATCGGCAGAATTGGCGAGAAGCTAGTTCGCCTTCCTACGGGAACCCGTGCATTCTGGTCTCTCGCCAAGGCTGTCCAAGGGAACTTCTGTCAGCCATCTCTGCACAGAGAGCACTCGGTCCACAAAGCACTCTTCTCCCTGGACGTCAGCAAGTTGAGTGGGCCCGATGGAGTCCCTCCCATTGTGCTAAAGACGTGTGCTCCGGAGTTGGCACCAGTTTTAACGCGTCTTTTCCGGTACTCCTACTCCCAAGGCGTAGTCCCGAATTCATGGAAGACAGCTTTGGTCCACCCGATCCCTAATAAAGGCGACCGCTCAGACCCGTCCAACTACAGGCCTATCGCCATCACCTCCTTGTTCTCCAAAATAAAGGAATCCATTATAAACTGCCAGCTCATGAGGTACCTTGAGGATCACCAGCTGATTAGTGACCGCCAGTACGGTTTTCGTCGGAGTCGATCAGCTGGTGATCTTCTAGTCTACTTAACTCATAGATGGGCGGAGGCAGTAGAGTCCAAGGGGGAGGCATTGGTCGTTAGTTTGGACATAGCGAAGGCCTTTGATCGGGTCTGGCACAAAGTGCTTCTTTCGAAGCTTCCTTCCTATGGGCTTCCCGAGAAATTGCAAATAGATCACCAGTTTCTTTGCTGATCGGAGCATCAAGGTCGTAGTAGACGGTGCATGCTCTGATGTCAAGCCTATTAACGCTGGTGTTCCACAAGGCTGCGTGCTATCACCAACGCTGTTTCTCCTGCATATCAATTATATGTTGCTAACTGGTAGCATTCATTGCTATGCAGACGACAGCACTGGTGATCTATACTAATATAATAAAGCGGAAGAGTTTTTTTTGTTTGTTTAAACGCGCTAATCTCTGGAAATACCAGTCCGATTTGAAAAAATATTTTTTGTATATTATAGCCAGATTCATGTGAAATAGTATAGGCTATCTAGCATTAAGCTATATCAGTCAGCTAGCCTAAAATATGGATATTTGTTAAGCAAGTCAGAAGAAAAAGCACTCCCGAAATTATTTATCCGCGTACGCTGGTGTTATCGTCAGGGATACGTAAATACAATGTTCTAGAAAAATATAGATCTTTACTCGGTCTAAAAAAAAGTCCGCGATACCATATGTCTATTTCTCATACATAAGCCATAATCAGGTATTTTATGACAAAAAAAAAATTGAAAATTAATAAAGTGATTTATGAGCGTTATTATTAGGCATGGCCTATTTATCCTTACGAACGAAAGTTACTTCATCATCAATACAATTTTATGAAGATAAACTTTGTTCTTTATACCATGTTATTTGGACGCATAGTTTAAGAGATAATGTAAAATTAAAATAATTCCATACTTGGCTGGGCGCGCGAACGACACATAAACCTTAGCCGCCCGGTGAGAACTGCGAGAACTGCTCAACTGGGAGGGGGAGGGAAAGTGGATAAAACTTAACTTCGCTCTACATCATACATAATATGCCGACAGATAAAAGTACTCCATTAATTATGCCAATATTTCCATCCATTACAGGGAAAACGTCACCGAGTACCAGGACAAACTTGTGTCTGAAGTCGAGTCTTTGCTTAACAAAGTCTCGGATTGGGGCGGACTAAATCTAGTCTAGTTCAATCCCCAGAAGACACAAGTTTGCGCGTTTACCGCTAAAAAGGACCCCTTTGTCGTATCTCCTCAGTTTCGAGGCACTCCCCTTGCTGCCTCAGCCAGTATCGGAATCCTTGGCGTCGACATATCGAATAGTGTGCAGTTTCGTGGTCACTTGGAAGGGAAGGCCAAATTGACCTCTAAAAAGCTTGGCGTGCTCAGCAGAGCGAGACAGTATTTCATGCCGGCACATCGCTTGCAACTTTACAAAGCGCAAGTTCGACCCCACATGGAATACTGTTCTAATCTCTGGGCCGGGGCACCCCAGTGCCAGCTCCTTCCACTTGACCGAATCCAGCGCAGAGCGGTTTGAATCGACGACGACCGAGTTGTTTCTGATCGGCTCGATACACTGGCACTGCGTAGAGATGTTGCATCTCTTTGCTTATTTTATCGCATCTATCATGGGGAGTGCTCTGAGGAATTGTTCGGACTAATTCCAGCCGCTCAGTTTCACCATCGCACATCGCGACAAAACTCGTGTTACCATCCATACCATCTGGATTATTGGCGGTCTACCACTGTGCGATTTAGAAGAAGTTTTCTCCCTCGCACAACTTCGTTGTGGAATCAATTACCACCAGCGAATTTTCCGGACCGATACGACTTAAGAACCTTCAAGAAAAGAGCTTACACATTTCTAAAAGGCCGGCAACGCATCTGCAATTCCCCTGGTGTTGCGGATGTTCATGGGCGGCGGTAGTCACTTACCAGCAGGTGAGCCGCATGCTCATTTGCACCCTATTCTATAAAAAAAAAAACGATTACCCTTCTTGGGTAGTGGTTGCACATTAGCAAGCTTCCAAGATTTGGGCACCGTTCGAGTTTTAAGAAAGAGGCGATACAGGCGCGTCAGAACAGTAGACAATTCTGGCGTACAATGCTTTAGTACCCTTGCAGGGAATACCATCAGGTCCACTGGCCTTGTTCACGTCTAGGTTTTGAAAAACTCTACGTACCTCTTTCGTATGGATCGTGACCTTCGGAATCGAAGAATCACAGCGAACTAAGTTTGGCGGTTGTTTAGAGCTAGCATGTAGACGAGAATTGCTCGCAGAGATGCAAATCAATTTGCAGAGTGAGCCAGTGTTCCATCAGGTATCAGTTGGATTCGACAGGAACCAAAATTGCTTACTACCAGGAGGGTTGGTAGCAAGTCTAGCCCCTATAAGACTGACATGGTCAAATCGTGCCCTGCGGAGAACACTTGCAGGATGTGGCAGCACAATTAAAAGCTCTCTTCTTCGTACGAACCCTATGAGCCCTAACTTTGCGATCGCGAGCTAGAACCTAGGCCCGGTAGGCGGACTCTTTGCGAGCCTCAGCACGAGCACATCCGCATTATACCAAGACCGAGCCTTGTGACCGAGCGGGATGTTGAAGAACGGAATAAAATATTTCATTTCCTGCTGTATCACATCTGCAACCGCAATAGCAGAGCAGGAGAGTTTATCCGAAGAGAAGAAAACTTGCCGCCACGGATAGAATGCAAAAAAAGTGCCATAACTCATCCCAGTCTGCTGACTCGTATCGCCATACTCTTCTCGTGCCCGCTGGACAGTCATCCGGAGGAGAGATAATCGATACGGATTTCACTAGACAGTGATCGGATGATCCCGGAGCTGAGACAGATATCGAGTGCTTGTCTGGGTCTGTTGTCAGCAGAAGATCCAAGCAATTGGGTGTACCTCAAATACAGCAATGTTAAGCTGGTATTCTGTGAGAGCGTGGTCCTCCCCCGGTCGAGCCGACCCATTCGTGCTATAAGTATACTACTAATATAGCTGCAGCATGTCTCTACCACGTTAAAAAGTTTCAGTGTGGCCCTCGTACTAGATGCGCAGACGGATACCGCTGTTGGGCTTTATCTGTCATCCCAGCCAGGTGTTCAAGGAACCTGATCATCTCCTCGTCTCCGCTGTGCGATCGATAGACACACGCATAGAGGGTTTTCTCTACACCGGTGTCCACCAAAAGCCACATTGCAGAAAACCCTGAAACCTCAAAGCAACGGAGACTCCGACAACAAATGTCGTCGCCGACGTACACACAGACCCTAGCGCGCTATTTAAACATTATGTTCAAGCGTGTAACCTGGGTAGCTGACGTTCGCCACATCAGACGGAGTTGCTATCTGCGTCTCCGTTAAGAATAATAGGTGTGACTTCTCGGTCTCGAGGTGGTGGTAGACCGGATCGTGGTTGGTGTGCAAGCTTCTGATGTTCGTGAGGTGCTTTAAGCGGGAGGAAGTGACGCTGTTGATTTACCACATAAAGATAAAGTTAACAAAACACAAGAAATATCATATCACATGTAAAAACATACGCCCTACACTTTCCGATACGAGGCAGCCACTTTTTCACATATAGGTTGTCGGTTGTTCGAGTTACATGAACGGCCCATTATCACTTCAGCTTAATGATCCATTGGACTATGTCGTTTACTCTAGTTTTACTGCAAGTCTAAGTTAATTCTAAGTTTATCACACAGAGAAACTCCGAGCATAATCCTCTCCATAGCCCGCTGAGCGACCTCGAGGTTCTTCATACGGCCAGCAGTGAAGGACAACGATGCATATCCATATGTCATCACAGGCATCACGCACTGGATCTTACTTTCAAGTTTTAAGGTATGCGTGACGTGAAGTGAGTCCCTATTTGTTCACCGCGGGTGACCAAGCTACTCTGCCCCCCTCACCGCCGTGACAAGGCAACCTAATCGAATACTTTGTCATAGGAATACTCCTCGACTACTTTGAGCGTAGTGCTTCCAACAACTACCGGCATAGTTGCGACATCGATAGTACTCATGATCTTTTTTTTTGTCAAGGTGTTCATTATATTTAGATCTTAATATAAATTTGTTGAAAGACACTATTAAGATCATTGAGCATAGGGCTGCGGTCCTCCAGCGAGTCTGTCATAAGGATTAGATATGCGGCAAATCAAAGGTGAGTGAAGTAATCGCCATTGATGTTTATACCGTATCCTTTCTAGTGTAGTTGCTTAAAAACAGTTGCAGCAGTGAAGAGTTCTGGGGACATAATGTCACCATGTCTTACGTCCCCGTTCATTGCAGTTGGATATGTTTCCTACTCTGGTTCTGTACTCCGATAGCCATCGTAGTCCTAATGTACAATCTCTTCACCACTTCGATATACCGCAATCAAACTGGCGCCGCTGAAGAGACTGCAACACCGTCCAAATTTTAACAGAATCAAAGGCTTTTTCATAATCTTGCGTGCAAGACAATTTGTAATTAATCTCGAAAACAGCATGTAGACGCGGCTCAGAAGGTAAATCGGTCTGTAGTTCTTCGCTAGCGTCGTCGCCTTTCTTAAGAACAAAACAACCACTTCTGGTTCACGCCTCCGGAGTAGTGCCACCATGGAAGACGGATTTGAAGAGCTTTTGAAAAACTGTTTCCGCGCTCGCTTTCGTAGTTCCGCTGTAATTGCATCCTCGCCCGGGCCCTTACCGTTTTTAAGATGCTGGAGAGCTATTTTTATCTCGCTCAGGCTGACGCCCGGGATATAATCAGAATAGTGTCGGATATAACTTGCTCTAATTGCTAAATTTCAGAATGTAATGTAATCAATTAGAGCGAACGAAATAGAGCAATTCGGTTTCGGTTTATAGATCTTTATTTACTCATTAAGACAAATACATGTCACTTACATGAGTACATTATACAATGTTAAATAAGTCACACAGAAGAAAATAATAACAAAAAAAAGTGAACATAAATTAGGGTAGATTAAAATTAAATATAAGTAGCAAGTTAGCTGCGTAGGAGCAATGTTTCAAGTACTGACTATATAAGGCGGTGGTCCAAGTTATAAAATGTCTTGGTTTTTCATGTGGTCTAATAGCTTTTTTTTAATATATTGAGCAAACTTGCATCTTTTATATTTGAAGGGAGTTTATTATACATTTGTGCTCCTGCAAATGTTACAGCATTTTTTCCAAAGTTCGTGCGAATATTTGGTAATAAAAGATGATTTGCGTGGCGTGATGAGTATTTTAGTGTTTTTCCTTTTGTGGTGAACGTTAAATGGATCATATTAAGGGTGATTTTATATATTAATATACAAGTGTTAAAGATGTATAATTGTTTAATGTTTAAGAATTTTGTTTCATGGTATATTTTTTAGTCGATGTTAAAAAGTCGTAATGATAGAAAATTTTAATTTATTTATTTTGCAGTATTTGTAGCTTGAGATAAGTTTTGCCTGCTGTACCCCATATCTCTATTAATTAAATTAAGTGTGGTTTAACCCACGCGTTATAAATCAAAGGGCAAGTTTTTGCTGGTATATATCGAGCCATACTGTGTGTAGAACCTATTAGAGATGAAAGCTTATTTTTTACAACTGATAAATGACCATTCCATGACAGATGTTTATCAAGAAATAGTCCAAGGTATTTTTCTTGATTAGTTTGGCGTAGTATTTCTCCATTAATGTGTAATTTTGTGTGGTGTTGGATTTTTATTTGTTTTTTGCACCAAATATTACGTAAGATGTTTTGGCGGCATTTATTATTAATAGGTTGTACTGAAACCATCTGTGTAGTGTGTTAAGATCTTGTTGAGCAAGCAAAGTAAATTCATCTATATTTTGTCCAAAGTAGAACAAACATGTGTCGTCTGCATACAAAGTAAGATGGCCGTGTAATTCTACTTCACAAATATTGTTAACATACTCTAAAAACAATAGCGCGCTAAGAACTGAACCTTGTGGTACTCCACAGTTTATAGGTAGTGGACTGCTTTAATAATTTCCAATCCTTACAACCTGGTATCTATTTTCAAGGTAAGATTTTAACATCTGCAGTGCCGTGTCGGTTACACCAATACTTTCTAACTTTTTTAGTAGCAACGAGTGACTCACTGTGTCAAAGGCCTTTTTTAAGTCAATGAACGCAGCCAGTTCTAGCTGTTTTTGGTCTATTTTAGAAGTTAAGTCAATAGCTGCACCAAGAGTACTCTATTTTAAACGGAAACCATATTGTTGATCACACAAAAAAATTATTTCAGTTAAGTGGTAATTCAGTCGTTTGTAAATTACATTCTCCAGGATTTTTGAAAGTACTGGCAAGACCGAGACAGGCCGAAAGTTTCCTGGATCCGTCTTTATACCAGATTTATAGATCGGATTGACCTTAGCTACTTTAAGACTATCTGGGAAAACACCTTGTACCAGTAATTTATTAAGACAACCAGTGAGATTGGGAATAATTAGATTTTTTACACACTTTATTGATTTTGTACTAATGGGGTCAATCCCTGTGCTAGTGTTAGTTTCCAGACCATCAACAATATTAGCTTTCTCATTTTTACCATATTGTTTGAAGACTGACAATTTGATTTGGATTGTATCAGATTTTAGTTTTTGCAATGTGTGTGTATCGTTGTTATGATAATGGGACGGTATTTTGTTTGCCATTTGCGTACCAATATTTGAGAAAAACTTATTGAATAACTCACAAATAGCTACAGGATCTTTAATGACTAGGCCGTTATCCGTTTTAAGATTTGGGGGAGCACAGCTTACAACAGGTTGATTCTTAGAAAGTGTATTTATCAGTTATCACCACATCTTTTTAGATTTACTTATACATTTTTGAAACTCTCTGTAATAATATCTGCTCTTTGAAGTGATAAGTCTCGCCACTTTTGTTTTTCATCAATATATTCTGATTTTAGTCCGTTATTCTCTGGGTCTTGCTTTAGTTTACACGACAATTGATTCCTTTTTTTAATCCCCAGTATGAGTTTTTACTAATCCATTCTTTCTTAGGTAGATTGATAATTTTACATTTTATTTCTTTACTTTCTGATATTTTTTTCTTTATAAATTCTTCTAGAGTACCAAAATTACAGTCATAATTTTGGAGCATAAGATCTCTAGTTCGCTTATATAAAATTTCATAGTTAACAGCTTCATATCGTACCTTTTGCATTTCTGGTGTTTTCATTTTTTTCATTTCAACGTAGATATTTTTATGGTCTGAAAACGAAGATTCAATGATAGCCATGTGAAATTTTTGGTTGTTGAGATTTGTAGCAAACATGATCTATAATAGTTCTCGACGTTGGTGATACACGAGTGCTGTGTAGTACTTCAATTTTGTTAATTAATTTGAAACCAGTTTCATTCAGTAGATCATTATACAACTGTAGTCTTGGTATCGGATACCAAAAGATCTATATTTGTATCGCCAAAGACAATTGTTCTTTTTTTTGCTGCAGTTGTACTTAATATGTGTTGAGAAAATTGTTAAGATTCATGTGACCTAGTTTGTACACAATTCCTACATCAAGTGCATATTTTTCAAGATGTATCCGCAAGTAGTTGTTTTCGCCAGTGTAAGATTCCATACTTAGGTCATGCATAATAATGCACAAAGATGGATACTCCGCCTCCAATGACATCCGATTGAATGTTGGCATTAGCATAAAAGAAATTAAGGTTAGATTTATTAGAGGTGACGTTGTTTTGATAACAATCAACTACTTGGTATGTAATATCTTCTAGATCTTGATTATTTAATGGATGTTGGTAGAAGAGCTCTTGTCGTTTTTTGATTCCAATTTAACAATTTTGGGTATTCCTCTGATGTACTTAATTGTGATATCATTCTCATGGTTAGATACTCTTCGTGCTAGTTCTTCTTTCAAATTTTGTAAATATTCTGTTGGGCTGGAATTTGATCAGAGAAGATCTTAATATTGCCTTGCAATTTTCCCATGTTACGTAACAGCATTTTGACTGTTTCTGAAGACTCAAAGCAGACTTTGATGTTGCGAATCTTGAGTGCGTTAAACTTGCCTATGCATTTTAACAGGTTTAAGGCAATCTCCGATCAAACTCCTGATTATAGCAACTACTTCTATCATATCATGGGAATAGGCTTCATTTGTGTTTGCGTCTTTATACTCTCTTACAACAACTACAACAATATTTTTTCTCGAACCATACGTTCTCTCGTTTCTTGCATTATTTTTTCTTCACTGTTCGTATCTGTATTAAATTCTTTGATTTTGGCAATTCCTGTTTCCAGTTTAAGAATACTGGTATCAGAATTATCAGCTTTTTTAATCAAATTTGAGACTTGTGATTTTAGTACATTCTGTTCATTGCTAAGTTTATCTGTAGATAATCTTATTTTATTTAGTTTAGAACTAACTTCCGCTAAATTATTGCGCATGAAATCTAATGTTTCTTCCTGTGTCTTTGTGAATTTGGTCAGTAATGACGTTATTTCTTTTCCAAACTCTTGTATCTCTTGGGTACAGCTGGTTCAGGCTGTTTACGTTTTCGGTAGGTAATTTCGTCTTCCACTGCAGGCTCCTTTCTTGTTAGATCTGTAAGCGAGCCGCTCAGTCTGGGTGGTGACCGCTGTACGCTCATGACTTAGACCACACACCGTACTTCGATGTCACGAACGTGGCCACACTTCGGATGCGCTCGCACTGATGCGAAGACAAGTGAGAAGGATAGGAAATTACTATCTGTGCTCCTTACCCGAACTGTTGAGGAGGACCGCTAACTGATGTAACATGTCAAGTGGTTAACGAAACGTCGCAACAAACAGTGGACTCCTAGTTGCAAATTTATCTTTGTCACTGTTCAGTTATGTTCAGTTTAGAAAAGTATGTTATTACAATTTTATTGGTGAACCAAATGCACGTCTGCTCTGTGTGACTGACAACGATTTTTTTTTTCAATTCAGTTTGGGGGCCTAAATTGCTGCTACAGATTTGAATCGCTGCTAAGAATTCATGACCTATAGACCTTTTTTTATAGGATAGGGTGACAAACAAGCACACAGTCCACCTGATGGTAAGTGGTAGCTGTGACCCATAGACATCTACATTTATCCTCAATAAAGAATCAAAATGCAGATGCGTCGTGACCCGTGAGGACTAAGATGGAATGCCTCTTTTTCAGTAAAATGGGTCTCCGGTTCTCTACACTCACCATCAGGGCTCGGAAACCGGTTTAAATTCTTAACCGGTTTCGGTCATTGACCCCAAAACCGGTTTTTGCGGAATACCGGTTTACACAAATTTAAGTTTAGGTAGTAAGAATTAACCATTTAAAACAAAGTTTTGTAATGTCCCTTCTCCAGGTCTCGGAAACCGGTTTCGGTCATTGATGTCCCCTCTCTCCCTTACCTCGCTTGCACCCAACTTTGTACGGCTGCCCTCTGTCTAATTCACGAGGTTTTCAGACACACGTACGATATATTCATTGCATCAACGCGACTGCATTGTAACATACTCCCTCATATTTTTTTCATTCACCTTATAGCAACGATCATATTATAAATAATAGAAGATGTAGGTTCTGTTTCAATTAATTATACGTTATCTTCACTTTAGTATTAAGTTTCGATATCAAGTTTAATTTAACCTTATATATTTAAAATGACTTTAATTATATTTAACATTTTCTATTAAAAGTACGCTTTGCATCTTTAATTCAATGTCATTAATTTAATAATATATCGCAATAAATGATGAACTTCGTTAATAGAACACGATATTTTTAAAAGTTTATGAAATTATATGTAATAGTATTTGTCCTTTGTAGGACTAAAGTGAGGTAGAATACCAGATTTTTTAAAATTCAGAATAGCTCGTGATTCGGACCAACCTCCTTTGCAAAATCAATAATGACCACTTCTAAGGTATAAACTTTTACTAAAAGTCATGTCTAAACTATAAATCATACTAATATCGAACGTAAACGTAAAACGATCTTGCATTGAATTCTAAAAGAGAATTTTTAAATGTGCACCCAAGTTTTCTCACGCCTCAAGATCAAAATAATATAGTAATTACTTTCGATTTTTTTTACAAACTTTTATACTTTACGAATATGGAATAAATAAAATTGATGTGTCTGTTCGTAACATCAAAATTACAGATTTTTACTAAATACATATTATGAAAATATATAATATAAAAAAAATCAAATTTTGTCTGCCTGAATGTCTGTTTGTTCAGGCTAATCCGAAATGGCTGGACCGATTTTGACGGGCCTTTCACTGGTAATTGCCAACTGTCTCGTGGGTCTAGTGCTTTCTAGCGCGACTGTGGATCATGATTTGGTCCTGGGTTTCAATCCCGGGTCGTGCCAAGCACCGTTATTGGATTAATTTGAGTATTATGAGTGTTCTAGAAACCACCTTGATAGTCTTATTACTGCCCTCAATGAAGCACTTAGATTTTTGGGTTTTCTCGTCGTACGTTTTCTTATAGAAAAGGCGGCAAACAAGCAAGCGGGTCACCTGATGGTAAGTGACTACTGCCGCCCATGAACAACCGCAAGACCAGAGGAATTGCAGGTGCGTTGCCGGCCTTTTAGAAAGGAGTAAGCTCTTTGCTTGAAGGTCCCTAAGTCGTATCGGTCCGGAAAAATCGTCGGTGGTAAACAATTCCACAGAGAAGTTGTACTAGGAAGAAAACTCCTATTAAAACGCACAGTGGTGGCCCGTCAAACATCCAGATGATGAGGATGGTATCGTGAATTTTGGCGCGATGTGGGTTCATGAAATATGAGGGCTGAGATTAAACCGAACCTCAGAGCACTCCCCGAGCCAGATGCGATAGAAAATGCAAAGGGATGCATCATCCCAACGTAGTGCCAGTAATTCGAGCCGATCAGAAAGAACTCGGACGTCGACGACTCGAACCACTTTGCGCTGGATGCGGTCAAGTGTAAGGAGCTCACACTGGGGTGCGCCGGCTCAAAGATGAGAGGCCGAATTCACGAGTTGCAAGCAATGTGCCGACATGAAATACTGTCCCGCTCTGCTGAACACGCCAAGGTTTTTAAAGGCCAATTTGGCCTTCCCTACCAAGTGATCACAAAACTGCACAGTGCACACTATTCGATATGTCGACGAAGAGGATTCGAATGCTAGCTGCGGCAGCAAGAAGAGTGCCTTGAAACTGAGGAGATACGACAAAGGGGTTATTTTTAGCGGTAAACGTGCAAATTTGTGTCATCTGGTAATTGAACTGGACTAGATCTAGGCACTTTCAATCCGAGACTTTGTTGAGGAAATATTCGACTTCAGAGTTCAGAGACTAGTTTGTTCCGGAATTCGGACACGTTTGCCCGAAAAATATTGGCACGGCCGGTGTATATTGCATCAACAGTGCCGTCGTTGTTACCAGTTTGCAACATATCATTGATATGCAGTAGAAACAGTGTTGGTGATAGCACGCAGCCTTGTAGAACACCAGCGTTAATAGGCTTGTAATCAGAGCATGCACCGTCTACTACGACCTTGATGCTCCGATTAGCAAGGAAACTGGTGATCCAATTGCACAATTTCTCGGGATGCCTATAGGAAGGGAGCTTCGAAAGAAGCGCTTTGTGCCAGACCCGATCAAAGGCCTTCGCTATGACCAAACTAACGTCCAATGCCTACCGCTTGGACTCTACCGCCTCCGCCCATCTATGAGTTAGATAGACTAGAAGATCACCAGCTGATCAACCCCGAAGAAAATTGTTTATAATGAATTCCATTATTTTGGAGAACAAGGAGGTGATGGCGGTAGGCCTGTAGTTTGACGGGTCTGAGCGGTCGCCTTCTTTAGGGATCGGGTGAACCAAAGCTGTCTTCCATGAATTTGAGACAACGTCTTAGGAGTAGAGGTACCGGAAAAGACGCGTTAAAACCGGTGCCAACTTCGGAACACACGTCTTCAGCACAATGGGAGGGGCTCCATCAGGTCCACTCGACTTGTTGACGACCAGGGAGAGGTGTGTTTTGCGAACCAAGCACTGTGTAAACCACACATCTGGAATGGAGCGCATATACCGCAGAATGGTCGGCGGTGTGTTCCCCCGTTATTGATAGTCGAGTTGGACGCAAAAAGAGAGATTAACAGAGCTGCTTTCTCCTTTGCGGCATGGATCAGTGAGTCGTCCTCTCTTTGCAGAGAAGGCTGACAGAAGTTCCCTTGGACAGCCTTGGCAAGAGACCAGAATGCACGGGTTAACGAAGGAAGGCGAACTAGCTTCTCATCAATTCTGCCGATGTGCTCTGACCTTGCCTTGACAATGAATTTTGAAGAACCTGGAGACGAAATTATACTTCTTTTGAAGAGCGCTGGTGTTAGACGTTGATGTCTCGGGATGTAAAGATGTCGCCAGCCCAGGCCTGGTAGCACCCCACTTATAGTGTGATGGTATTTTACATGAGCCACTAAACCATGGCTGGAATCTGCCTCCGATGGGCACCACAGAAGATGGAATAAAAAGCTCCATATCCTGAAGTACCATATCAACGACAGAATCAGCATCATTGCTGAAATTTTCCGGCGAGAAACAAACCCGCCATCAAGGGTAGAATGCAAAAAAGGGCCGCATCCTTTCCCAATCGGCCGACCTATAGTGCCAAACACCAGTACCAGTATGCTGGTACCCTCCTGCGATAGTTTTGCAGAAACGCAGAAGTAAACTTCTACTTCACGCTGGTATTCTGTGAGGTCGTGGTACTACCTTGGTTCCAGCTGGCCTACCCATGCGATAGCAAAAGCTGCAGCGTGGCTCTACCACTGTTAAAACGTAAACAAGGTATAAATTCTATATACTTTTTTTCTGCCCATCATAAATAAACAACTGATACACAAGAATAAATTATTTTCTTAAGTCCAGTCTTAACAAATAAACTAAACACAATAACTGCCTTTCTTTCTTCAAGACTTCTCCAATACTTTAACGTTTTTCATAAACTCCCAACTCCCACTAGACACCCTGATCGCGACTGGAAAAACATATCGCTTAAAGGCAGATAATTGATGATAAGTATGGCCGCATGCGGCGATGCCGCATAATCACTTCACGACGAGCTACTAAGTTTGCTAACCAAATAATTATTCTGGTTTAATATCTATCCAAACTGTTTTTAACCGACTTCTAAAAAGGAGGAGTATGTTGCCTCAGCCCTTTTTTCTAGGTGAACCGATTTTTATGATTTTTTTTTAAAGTTGTTGCTTCTCGTGTGGTTGATGAAGATCTGACCAGTAGTTTTTGAGTTATCCTTAATAATGGGCACTTAATTGACTTCGACTACATTAATGATGTCCTCAATTTATTAACATTGAAGTCAGTTGTGCAAAATTTTTAATTTTACCACTTGTATAAAAGTAATATCGACAGTATAATTTTGTCCTGTATCATAGAGATGTTTACATACATAAATTGCATATGGATAACCATCAAAACCCTGAACAAGTATTTGTAGGCAATACAGTACACAACACATACCCCTGTGCGGGATTCGAACCCAAAGCCTCGTAGCCTAGTCGTTGCGATATCTAGCTGATAGAATTCCGTTGTTTGTTAACTTTGGTTTTAGATTACAACGCTAATTAAATTTCAAAAGAAATTAACGATAAGAAGTGAGTTTGTTTGTTTGAAGATACTTTATGAAAGATCTTTTTCAAAAATTGCTATAAAAATGACAAGTGAAGCTGGCTGCCTGGATCGCTCGCTAAGACGAGACTAGGCCGAAACGCATATAATATCTTATTTACTTTTAGTATTTGTACTGATTTTAAAGATAACATGTGTGGAGTGGGCTAAGCCCACGCTGGCCTTTTTATACTTGTAAAAACATAAAATAACAATATAATTTTAAAATAATGCCATTATAAGACCATCATATAGCAACTTGTTAAGGTGCGTGGCAATTTAGGGTGCAAGACGCGTGCGCCATGATCATGAAGGAAATACAAAGAGGTGTTGTAATCAGTGTTGCAAAAGTGAAAAATAAAAAATCGGTAGATTTGGCAGCTAAAAATCGGGTGAAATCGGGAGATTTTTATTTACATTCATCGATTTAGAAATGTATCATAAAACAGGTTCTTTTAGACGTCGTTCTTTCTCGGTTTAAATTTTTTGAGATCAAAATAATATCTTTATAATTTAAACTAAAATTTAATGAATATATATTTTTTGCGTCTCACGCTTTGCCAAAATTCTTGTTTTTTCACTGAGCGATTTAATTTCTTTCGTATTTAGAAGCAAACGCCATTCTTAATAATTTTTTTTGATAACTATTGCTCTCTAACAAATTTGGACATAAAGTACAACAGTTCACAAACACAACCGAAGAAGGCAAGTAATTAATTAATGCAATTCTATGAACGAACAACAGTATATATACATGGCTTAAGCTAACTAATTCGTAAAACAACCCGAACAAAGTGATTTTAGGGATCTCCCCCGTACACTTACCAGACAATAATGAACTCTATTTTAATATGTTTCAGTGCAATATGCTTTAAGCATACCGTGAAGTTAAAAACCTAATAAGGGTATAGGTATATGACCCATAGGACGTGGTGCGAGCAATTTCGGGAAGTCTCCGTACATAGATTTTGTGTTAAAGATTCATTTTAGTGTTGTTGTTTTTAGAATATTACTTTTCAATTTTATTTACGAATATTTGTTTTACATTAGTTGAAAATGCAAAAAATCGGGAGACACGGTCGCGAAATCGGGATATCGGGAGATACTAATTAAAATCAGTAGATCTCCCGATAAATCGGGAACTTTAGCAACACTGGTTGTAATTAGATTTCGCTATGTAACAACCCATGACAATTTGCGGGGTGAGGGGATGTTAAGCCCCGCCCACTTTACACTATCTACATCTACCGATAAATAGTAAAACTTCTCGAATCGTTCCATATCGATGTTGCAATGTAGTTAAGCTATCTTGACAATAGACGGCGGCCTGTTCACAAAATGATTATAAACTATAAAAATAATAATTTGTCGATTAAAATTTCTTTGTCTGAATGCAAAACAAATTTCAGCACCTTCGTAAGTAATTATGTAATAATATTATAATTATTTTACCAATACAGAGCTCTACGTACCTTTATATTTTTAGTTCACATGACACAGTGTCGCTATCTAGTGTCGAATATATTTAATTATATTTGAAAGCCGACGCAAAGAGATTTTTCTAGAACTATTTTAACCTTTTGACCGCCAAATTCGCCTATACTTGACAAGCACTTGCGGGCCCTGAGCGCCAACGACGTCTATAGTTGACAAAAACCCCGGCTCACAAAAATATGAAATATAGATATTGGAAAATTATTACTGGTATTTTAATTTCACACTCATCAAAAAAGAATAACCAGCAACATGTGAGTACAAAAAACAAGTCTCCTAGAGCCACAAGTACTAAGAAACATAGAACTAAAAACAATGGATTTTTATCTAAACAAATACTATGTCCAACACGCCAAAGTCGTCTATAGTTGACCGCTAGTGCCGTGCGCTGGAGGCATAGATTTCTTAAAAACTAGCCAAAATTCAGCTCAAACGTGTTATTTTTATTCTATTATTATTGATATTTGAATAAAACAAAAGGTTAGAAACATAAAACTATAATTAGCTATATGAATAAAAATTATCAAATCATCTTCGCATAATAAATATGCGAAGATGATTTGATATAATAATAATCAATTGTAATATCTCAACTCTGGCGCATCCTTAGCGCGTCATCGAAAATCAGTTCATTGGGCGCCGTGGTCAAGAATAGATGACACCCTAATGACGTCATAAGTGATTAGCGGGAAAAGTAGTGCACTGCGACATGAACGATTCTGACTGATTTACCTAGTTCGAATAATTATATACAATTGTTGATTAGTGAATAATTATGTACCTTTTTTATTTTAATAATATAAAATTACAAATAATGAATGTGTTTTTTTTTTACTTAAGGTATGAAGAGCTATTTTTCATTTTGTGTTGTGCGATTTTCTTTCTCAATCTCAAAATCATCTGGCAGCATCAGCGTCATATGAAACCCCAATTATCATAAGAGCGTAAGACTTTTCTTCTGTGCTTCACTTGGCCTACGCCTCCCCCGACACGAAATATTTTGATTCGATGTCTGTATATTTTGGTTAGATCGATTTCTAAATCGATACACAACGTGCGACAAGGCTACATCTCTATGAAAGTTTCAAAAAGGAAGGTCAGCTACGCCGTTGCCGTCCAGTCGTGACAGCGACGTCATCACGATGGAGAATAGTGCTGTGGGTTACTACTATTTCATTGTTATTGTTTGTTTTTTATTTATGTACAAAGTACATATATAAAAAGAGTGGAAGACAGCACAAGATATAAAACATACCAGATTATAAAGAGTCATTTATTGCATAAAAAATCAACAAATGCAAGTTATTTTGTGTTATCGATATATCAACTCTTGGCAACACTATAAGTTTCGTAGGTATTTTTGTTTACTTTTCGCTTTGGCGTACAGGACACGGTAATGCGTTTTTGGCGTGGCGGTCAGAAGGTTAATAAATTAGGTGTAAAATTACTTACAAATAAAATGTGATGCCATCCGCGTCTATCTGAGTAGTTTTTACACAATAAAACACAACACTTCATCCTTCTCTTCTTAATACTACGAAAATACACCGATTTGCGATTTTCGACACATAAGCGCACAGGACGAATGCTGACGGTATACTAACTAAAGCCACGTCCATTATGATGACGTCAGGACCTACTTAGAATCACAGTGCACAGTTTCTTATGCCGTCTCCTTTTTGTATTTGCTTCATGGCCATGATCGAGCATGACAACAGTTTGATTACGGAACGCGCAACGCTGTTTTAACGCTAATACGAACGCTAGTTTGTACATTGAGGCAAAGCACTGAAGCAATTGATAGTTCAAAATAAAAATAAACTTAGTATCCACATTTTTTTCAGGGCGGATATCCTCTTAAGAAGCTGTGTAGAAACATTTTAATCAAGATTTTTATGGAATACATCAGGATCAGGGGTAAATGCTCTGCCATATCCTGCAGCTGCGCGCTAGTGCGCCGTATTTAAACGTGGATGAATATCTATTAAAGATGACCTTCACCTGAGACGCCCTACGACAGCAGATTATGGAGAATATTCGGTATAGAAGAAGCTTAGCTTAGAAGCTTTGAATGTTTACAAGGCCAATAGACTAAAAGCAAAAAAAAAAACATTTTTAATTTAAATTTAATCCGTATATTTAGGTCCTAAAATAATAAATTTAACAAAATATGTGTAGAAATATAAATAATTGGTCATTGTAACCATTAAATTTATACTTTTATGCACTTGTTATAGCTTACGTAAATCTAGTACAAAAACATTTCCATCGCTTGCACTCGCACCAACTTTTGTACCACGCGAATTCCAACAAACTTCGAAGATTCCACCTGTACCCTTGTATGAATGTACAAGACCACCAGTCTGTGTTGACCATATATGGACACATTTATCAAATGAGCCACTCGCAAGAAATTTGCCATCAGGTGAAAAAGCCACACTGTAGACTGGTTCCGTGTGTTTTGTTAATGTGTGTATACAAACACCTCTTTCAACATCCCATAGACGAACAGTAGAATCAAAAGATGCACTTGCCAGAATTAAATTCATGTTAGGATTCTGTGTCCCTGGCCCAGTTGGAGACCATTTAATTGTGTAAATTTCTTTTGAATGTGCTTCTAAATCATGAACACAAGTATCCTGTTTCATGGACCAGATTTTCAAAGTTTTATCATCTGAACAAGATGCAAGCAACTGTCCTTGTGGATCCCATTTAATGGCATTAACTTCATTCTGAAACAGAAATTTTAAAGTTTTTAAAACATAAAATAACCTCTATTTATGACTCATGATCAATGCAGTTTTTTATATATAATATGTTGTAATTTTGTATTAATTAATGTTGGAGGATGTTTGAAATGAAGTAATATAAGTATAAGCTAATACAAACTAATTTTGAAAAGCTAATTTTGACCATGTGAAAAGGGCTGATGCATGTTAATAAAATTATAATAATTGTTGTCTCACAGCTTTACAAACAAGCCGATCTCTAAAAACCTTTAGTACCATAAACCACATAATATATTCCCTTCAGCAAATTATACAAAAGACCAAGGCAAGGAGTACAATCTGCCACTTTGTCTTAGGTACGTAGACTATGAATATTTTTTTTCTATCATAATTTGAACAGTGCTAGTCTCTTCAACAGTGCCAATTTGACTGTCGGTATATTGAAGTGCTGAAGTATTTGTACATTGGGACTACAATGGCCATCCTAGTACTAAACCTATTCAACTTAAAGGAGGTGCAAGACAGGATGACATTATACCACCAAAACTCTTCACCACTACATTAAAAGACGTTTTTAAGGACTGGACTGGAAAGGATATGGTGTCAACATGAATGGCGAGTACATCACTCACTTTCAATTTCCCGACGATATACTCAATATAGCAGAATTGCTGGAGGACTTCAGTACTCTAATTTAGTCTAAATCTCCACGTCGATCCTCGGTTTTGAAAATAAACATTGACAAAACAAAGGTTGTTATATAAAGGTTGTTGTTCGTCCATATCAGAGCACTATGCTCAAAATTCTAATGATTATGTTTACCTAGGATAAATTCTCCATCTGGTTAAGTCCAACTTTGAGCAAGAGGTCAACCAGCAGATTTAACTCTGTTGGACAGCGTTCGCAAGATTAAGATACATCTTCACGTCACTCATATGACCTCAAAACTAAAAAACAATTAAGTACAACCAGAGGGCGTTGCCAGCGATGACATATGGATTTGGGCATTGTATTTCATGGTTGACCATATGAGGAAGCTCAAAGTCACTCAATAAGCTATGGAGAGGGCTATGATCGAAGTTTATCTGCGTGATAGACTTCCTAATGAAGATATCCACAGTAGAACCAGAGTAACCAATATGGGCCAATGTATTAGTAAGTTAGTGGCAATGGACGACCTGGTAAGAGATGAAAGAAGTTGATGGATGCAGTGTTCAAGATCATGTTTTGTGGCAATCCTTGGAGGAAGCCTATGTTCAGCAGTGGACTTGTGAAAGGCTGTAATAATAATGATGACAATGCTACTTACAGTATGCCCTTGAAAACTTTTAATTGGCTTATCCACATGCAATCTACACACATGAATACATTGGTCTGTAGAACATGATGCAAATGAAGTGTTTGTCTGCCAATCCACATCCAGGGCTGGTGCAGAATGAAAAGAAAACTGTTGAGTGCATTGTCCAGATGCTGCATCCCATATAATTGTAGTTTTATCAACCTGGAATTAACAAGTTTATTGAAATATTGCATATTGCAATGTAATTCAAAATTGAGACTTCATCAAAATTATGTTTTAGAAATGCGTAACATCAATTATTTAAAACATACCCCTGCACTCAATATGTAATTTCCTCTTTTATTCCATTTAAGAGCAAATATTGGTCCCTTGTGCTGACCAAGTGTTGAGGCTAAGGTACCGTCAGTTGTCCAAATTCTGGCATAACCATCATATGATCCAGTTGCCAATAGGTTGCCATCACACTAAAACACAATTTTATAAATTAAAAAGTTAGGAGTGTGATTTCGATATATTTTCCATTAAATACATAAGTATTGTTATTGTAAGTATATTAGAAACCACAATCATTTCAATTATAAAATGAAAAAAAAAAGCATGTGATGGGTATTACGTTCCAATCCAGAGATGTGACATCTTTATTGCTCGGAACTTCTGCTCCTCCCTTTTGAATACAATGTCTCAATACTAATTGATTTGGGGTAGTTGCAGGGTTATCAGACATATCCCAAATCCTAAAAAAAAAAAATTGGTTATACTTTTTAATTTCTATAAAATTTTAAGTTTGTAAAATAAAAAGAATTTATAAATAATTTAAATTTCGTAAGACATCGATTTCCCCATAATGACTATCTCAAATCTTAGAACATCAGAAATAAATGAATAGATTTTTCAGAATTTCTTGATACATATGTAATTATTACTAGATTAATGTAATACACCATAAAAAGTTACAAGAGAATACCTTGCTGTACTGTCACCAGAACCACTAGCTAATAAATCTGTACTAGGGTTCCATGCACAAATAAATACTTCAGACTCATGCCCACTTAGCACAGTTGCTTTGCTGGCAGGAATTTCAATGGATTGATCAACATCCATATTTTCTGGAGCACTTGGAGTTGCTGCCCCTCCTGGTGCTGCTGTAGCACTACATGTTGTACCCTGAAAGACAAGTAATTAATGCTAATTAAATCACACATCACATAATTTTGTATTACTTACCAATATTATAAATTATTAATTTCCATTTTAGAACACAAATTTATGATTTCTCTATTAGACTGTCTCTAATATTTTCGAAAGTTAAATGCTAAGACTTGTTATAATAACACTTCGTCGCTTCATTCTTCAGATATGATTTGTTTAAGAAGTTGATTCAATGAAGGAGATGTTAGACTAATCACACGGTTTATTATCAGCACATAATAAATAATTTAATAACTATATAATTAATAAAGATTCATTATAAAACATTTTCTTTTCATAAGTGTTTATAAACATTAAATGAAAGCATAATTTAATTATTGTTTTATATTTTAAAACTTTCAACCCTAAATAATCTAGCTGGTAAGCAAATTATATCTAAAGAATGAAGCGATGAAGTGTAATAAATGATCAAACGAACTTTCCAATGTAAGGTTTGATCATTATAATATCAGTCCCTTCATTCGAAGATATGATGATGTGATCCCCCCTCGTTATCCCCAATTTCTTTTAAATAATTATGTATCTGAAATTAACATAAAATGTGCATAAAAGGTACTACAAATAAAATGAGTATTTAGGTCTAGTGGGATTGTCTGTGTGTCTTGTAAGTTAATTAACACATATGTATAGAAAATTATTGTTTTTTTATAGAATAAATAATTATAATTGTTATTAGGGAGACACTGCTGGCCATCTCCTGACTTCTTTCCATCTGTGTACCGTCACTACATGGTAAATATGTCTTACATATATATCAAATTATATAAAATAAAACATTCATTGTTTACATTTATACTGACAGATTGACTGAATGAGCTGAGAATTTCGTATGATTTTAAAATGTTTGTTTTTCAATAGTCTGTAGTTTACTTTTATTTATATTTTGTATATAAGATTAGTACGTTTATTTTATATTTTGCACATTAGATACCTGTATTTTATATATTAATATGCAGTTCTTAGTCAAATACAGCTTAGTTAACATATATACCACTTCAAAAATTAATTAATAACTGTTGAATTATGACCACAAGGCGCCCGCTAGTAATTAATTATTAGCACCTGAAGTAGTATTAATTAAAATCATTATCATTATTAATATATTGTTAACAAGCTCACATATATAAAAACATTTCTAATTTGATACATACATCAACACCATTCTGTTCACCGCCTGAGCCAGGTTCTTTGATTGCTTGTTTCTGAGCATTATGAGCATTTTGACGGGCCGCAACTATGTCTGGAGTGACAGCATCAATTAAACTTAAACTCTCAGTAAGACGGGTTTCAGTACCTGAAAAATGTCATTATTAATTAATAATAATTTATAATAAGTATTCTACAAATAATTTTATTAAGATCAGCAATTATTGGAGATACATCCAAAAGGATGGCAGCTTTGACATATGTCGAGTATCTTGTCATCCCGGTGAGTCATTTAGGCTTATCTTCTTTAGTTGTTAAGCCCTTTTTAACTCTTGAGTAATTAAGACAACCACAACCTAGTAGCCAAGATCCTACACTAGGAGTTTGCTCTGAAGTATGGAGTCATGGACCAGAAATTGCTTTGAATATTTTTAGTCAACATTACTATTACTTATGACAAAACCCTTGTGAAAGTCGAAACAGTTAAAAAAAACAATACATGGACTGACTGCCTCAATGTAACTAATATATAGGATTATAATATGCTGAGTAGGAATGATCGATGATCATCGATTTCAAAAATGAAAACATCTATGTTTTAACATCAATGTTTTCAATGAAAAAGAAAGCTTGCAGTGAGATATTTGATCACAATTGCTACATCAGCGCCATCTGAGTGGTTATCTAGACTTCGAAAAGGAGAAGGTACTCAATTCCACTGTATATTCTTTTTTTTAATGTGTGTTACCTCATAACTTTTTTCTAGGTGAACCGACTTCAATGATTCTTTTTTTTATTTGAAATCTGGTGCTTCACATGTGGGCCCATATAAATTTGACCCATATAATAAGTATGTCCAATAGTTTTTGAGTTATCCTTAATAATTTATATTAAAGTTAGTTGTACAAAATTTTTATTTTTAAATTATTTTCAATAGCTAGCTCAACTCTTTATCAAGAAAGAAACAGATTGAAAGATACTTCAGTGTCAAAATGACTATTTCTTCAATCAATTGGCAAAAATATTGGACAAATTAGCAAATGAATTAGGTATTTGTAAACTTCTTCCAATTTTTTTTAATTACTGTTTTACACTTCATTGTTTATTAATTTCTTTTGTTTCATTAATTATAAACCATAAACAACATGACAATTATTTTATTCATCTAATAACCTATGAAATACATGTACAAAAAACATTGATAATGGCTAACATCAATGTTTTAAGTAGGATAAGCATTGAACATCGATGTTGAGTTATCGATGTCATCATTGATGTTTCTACAACATCGTTCATCCCTAATGCTGAGTGAAATTAAGTTATCTCTGCAAATGAGTTAATTCCAGGCTGTCATCAGGTCATCTCAAGGCAATAGAGACACAACAACTAACGACTTCAAGTTCAATAGGAGAAATTATGTGCTCCTTGACTCCATGCGCATCATCTATCAGTTTCTTTCCCTTTCCTTCTAACCTTTGGCTGTGTGCTCTCCCGCTGGGGGCAGCCATTTGGTAGGACTTTATTTATTTTACTTTATGTATAGTCTATTTAGTTTAATATACACACCGGCACAATTAGCGGAACAGAAAAAAAAGTGAGACTATGAGATAATAACGCATATATTTGACGAAAATGTAATTAGACACAAAATAACAAATTGATTAACATCTTTTAACGACGACTTTGAAAAGTCTTCGTTATTTTTTTATTGAAAAATAAAGAAATTTGAAATAAGTGAAATTTATAGATGATTATGAACCATCACAAAAAATAAAAAAAGTAAGCATTAAATGATTTAACAATAAAATTAAAGCAAAATTAATAACGAGTGTTTCCCCCTCTTGCTCTGATTACGGTATCCATTCGTCTGGGCATGCTACAGATTATGTTATCGATGATTTCTTGAGGCAACCGCTCCCACTCCTCAAGTAATGCGTTTCCAAGTTCATTCAGATTGTTGGGGGGTGGCATTTTGGATTTAACCCTTCTTTTTAGCAAGTCCCAGACATGCTCTATCGGATTCATATCAGGGGAATTTGTTGGCCACTGCATCACCGGTATACCTACGTGGCTCAGATATGCCTGTACCGATTGTGCACTATGAGCACGAGCATTATCTTGCATTAGAATAAAGTAGTCACCAATAAATGGGGCAAATGGTACAACATGTTCTTCTAAAATGTCTCTGATGTATTGATCTGCTGTCATGGTCCCTCCTGTGACTGTCACTAACTCCATGCGAGCTCCCAAACATATCCCTCCCCAAACCACAATCGAGCCGCCACCATAAGCCACTGTGTGTTCAAAATTAGACTGTATATGGCGTTCTCCTTTGTGTCTCCATATTCGCTGTCTCCCATCAATCTGTTTTAAAAAAACTCTGCACTCATCAGTAAAGAGAACCTGCTGCCATTCGTTCAAATCCCAATAACGATGTTCTCGCGCATAGCTTAATCGGTTTACGCGGTGACGTCTCTCAAGTTTTGGGCCTTTGGCAGGTATATACGACCCTAAACCAACTTCTTCAAATCTCCTGCGAACTGTACGCTCACTTACTCGTACTCCTCGAACGTCTTCCAGTTCATTTCGAGCTTGTACAGCCGTTAATCGCATATTCCTACGAACTCCAAGTTGTAAAAAACTGTCATCTCGCCTCGATGTACATCTTTTTCTACCTTGACCCCTCCTCCTCACAAGAGAATTAGACGATCTGTACCGCTGGATGCTGCGATGAATCGTTGATACTGGACGACGATGCCTTAAGGCCATCGATCTGTAGGTATGGCCATTTCTTCTCATTTCATCAGCCCTAATGATTTCCAGTGATGTTAAGTCAGGCATAATAAAGAGCTTTTAATAAACAAAATTGCCTATAGAATAACAAATTTATAAGAAACCATTAAGTGCAATCTTTCAAAAAAATTACAATTACGTAGTTATTACTCGAACAAGTTGACAAAACGTATTGTTCGGGAAAATAAAACAAATTAATGAAAAAAGTGTATGTCATCTAACTTTCTATTTTCAAATTTGACAATAAATTAAAAAAAATATCATAACTGGCCTGTTCCTCAAGTAAAAGATTTTAAAATCCTGCTTTTTTTGTGTTCCGCTAATTGTGCCGGTGTCTATATATTATTTTAATAGTATAATGTTTATTAGCCTTTCGACTGCAGAGACTATAACCGCCCTACTCCGTCGACTGTGGAGCTGTTTAATAAAATGGACAGCTGATTGGGTGCAGTCCATCTTAACGCATTTTTCTCGATTCTGGTATATCAAATACTATGACATGTATACATTTCTGAATTCTAGATGAAATTTCCTACAAATGTGTATATAAATTTAATAAAGTCCTAGAATAATTAGTGTAAGTAAATGTCGATATCGTTCTAAGATAGCGGTTTGCTTCATACAAATTTAAAAAAACATTTCACTCATACAAAATGAGATGAAACACAAAATGAGGTTACAAATAGGAAGGTTAGTTACCCAGGCGTTGTTTTAACATAATTAACCACACAATGAATCAAGATTTGTACCAAATAATTGCAAACAACTCCGATGTTAGAGTGCGTCAATTACACTGATGGCTGACTCAAGGGACAGACGAAATCAACACATGATATAGATATAAAATCCTACTAAAGTGTGTAAGCTGTGGGGTTTTTATGCAATCCTTTTTTATCCTGTATACATCGACATATGTTAGAACGAGTTAGAAATAGTGCTTAATGCTTTGTTTTGTCATTAAAAAAGCGAGTAAAAAATGTCTAACACTTGGACACCCGCAGTCAACGGAGATATTTTCGTGTCCAAGTGTTACACATCCGCAGTTGAGAGGTTATAATATTTATGCTAATTACAGTAAATATCTTACATATAACTAGACGAGAACACTATATAATAATAGTTACTTTAATTAAAAGAGATATAATGGTCCCAATAATAAAACAACAATAATAAATCATATTGCGAGGTTTACCATCTTCTCCAATTGTTATTTCTGCTTCCGTATACAATAAACCTTTTTGCAAAATATTAAGTAATGCTGCCGGTGGTACAAGGGCTCCATTTATATTACTCTGAGAAATATGAGACTCGATTCCAAATGTGTAAGCTGAATGATGAAAACCTGTAAAAATTTTTAAAAGAAATCAATTACATATTCCCTATAATCGAATTTTATATTAAAAAATGATGAGATGTAGATGGAAAAATTCAAAGCGCGTCCAACATGGAACGAGGGTAAGAAGTACCTGATTCTTGTAAATAACGATAAACAAGAAAGTTAACTTCATCGATTGAAAAACTCATATTTACAACTGTTTAAATATTAATCACTTATAAGTTTGGATAAAACAAATCTACTTTCAACAAGATCAAATACATTTCATGTCTATTTTGAATACAAATACATTTTTTTTAAAGAATTGATCAATGTTGATGTATCAGTATACACTATGGTTTACGTATAATCATAGATAAATACACATGTAGCGAGCTACGTAGTATTATATTAGTCTGTGACTATGGTCTATGCGTCTATGCATTCCGTCTATGGCAAGGAGATTGTAAAATATACCTCCTTGGTCTATGGAGTGTAGAGAGAAGGAGGACCATGACTATACTGGTTGTCCCAAAAATATCACGTCAGAGCGACATGGAAGATAGGTTAGCCTCGGTTAGCCTTAGATCTTGCAGATAAAAAAAAATTACCTTAGTAAAAAGTTTTTAGTTTTCAAGATATCGTCAATGAGGGCATCCACGAATTTTTCTGCCACCAGGGCGGCGCCACTTTCGAGTGAGGTAAAATATTTGACAGATTTCATAGCGGGGACGATAATTTCTTATGAAAATGTAATCTTTAAGGTTTCTTTCTGTATTATTAGTTATATTTTATATTAATTACATTAGAAATGAATAAACCAAACTATAAACATAACTAAAAGATGACTTTTAAAAAAAAAGAGTTATAATCTGCAAAAAATTAAAAATGAAACCACTGACGCATTGTGTTATATATTAATATAATACTCTAGACAATGATAAACTATTATTTAAAACTAATTTCTCAATTAAATGACACTGTGTAACAAAAAACTTTACCTCAGTCGCTAGTAGCGACATCTGGTGAGTGGAAGATTATTAGCCCTCATTATTTTATTTTCTCAAAAATTTCTATTTTATGTTAGTGTTTCTACTGTTGTCGTTAGAAATACCTTGAAAGTTTTTGGTTTTTATATTTTTTTATTTCTCGAACAGTTTTTCCATGCATTTAAAGTAAATTTGCCACAAAATCTCGTGTATTTTTTAAGAAAAAAAATTATTTGTGTTACTTTTTTACCTTTGAAAAAATTGCACTTGCAACTTTGATGACCTACCGTGCAAAAAAAATGTACTGACGTAAATTGGCAAATAATTTGGAAAAATACTCCACTTATCGCAGATTTAGAAAAGGTATAACACTTACATTAATTATTAAAAAAAAAACGTAGAAATTACCATTTTTATCATTAAGGATAGCGCTCTCAGCGGGAAGCTGTACTTTGGTATTGAATAAACGAATTTTTTTTTCAAAAGCAATGAAAAAGGAATGTTGTTTAGTCTTTGTGTTTAGCATTGCAGCAACCCGTTCTCGGGTCGTAAACTGAGCGAGAAAGCTGTGAGTAGTACAGTGCTATCTCAGTCTCGCACAGGTAGCTTCGGTAGTTGGTTGTTTTTAGTACGTTATCTTCAGTTTTTTGTGATACACGTGCGGGTTTGTGCTCCCCTCGTTGCTTTTAATATTTTTGCCTACTCGGCGTTTATTAATTGGACTTTGATTTGCTTACTACTTGAACTATTGTTGAATTGATTGATTTTGTTGTTAAAGTACTAATAATGGAAAACCCACGACAAGGCGCTGTTAGTCGCTTTACACATCGTGAGTACGCTGACATGTACCTACCTGATTGACGGCGAAACCAGGCAAGTTTCTACTCGAGGCATAGTATCATTAAACGCAAGGTTGGCTGTCAGATTGTATGCGGAACGGTATCCAGACCGTGTACATCCGACACATGAGGTGATTTAACGATTGGATTCTGCCTACAGGGAGGGTAGAATACCTGGAACTCGAGGTTCTTAATCTGGGAGACCGCGAACAATTGAGGACGACATCGTGCTACAGGAACGCGAAGAGGAGCCCTCGACTTCGGTTCGTATGATACAAAGCCGCACTGGAATACCGAAGTCATCGGTTTATCGTATTTTAAAAAAAAGGTATCAGTTTCACCCATACCACATACAAAGAGTGCAAACTCTCCTTCAGGGTGATGTTTTGCCGACGAATGCTGGAGCTAAATAGGCAAGATCCCGACTTTTTTCATAAAGTTTTGTGGACTGATGAGTCTCAGTGCAGAAGGGACGGATACCTTAACGTGCACAATATTCATAGTTGGCAGTTAGAAAACCCGCATGAAACCAGAGAAGACCGTTCACAATACATGTTTAGAATCAATTTATGGACAGGAATCTTCAATGGTTCAATATTATGACCAGTAGAACTACCTCCGACATTAAATGGTGAAAACTATTTGGCATTTCTTCAACACCAATTGCCAACGCTCCTAGAGGATGTGCCACTACAAACACGGGCAACGATGTGGTACCAAAACGACGGTTGCCCAGCACATTACGCTCGAGACGTTCGAGCCTATCTTGACGATAGGTTCCCAGGAAGGTGGATTGGGTGATTGGGGCCAATCTTATGGCCCCCGAGATCCCCAGACTTAAATCCTTTGGATTTTTTTTATTAGGGTTGCCTCAAGGATAAAGTGTACCTAAAACCAATTCGCAACGATAGGGAACTCCGTAACCGAATAAACGTAGCGGCTCAAGAGATATCCCAAATAAGTTTAAGAAGATTAAAAAATAATTTTATCAAAAGGTGTAGATTATGTATTCGAACTAAAGGCAAAAAATTCGAGCATCTGCTTTAATAAATACGTTGATTCAAAAAGTTCCATTTTTTTTGTCAATATCCCATATCTAAGTCAATAAGTTTGGCTTTAGCGCTACCCTTAATGATAAAAATGCTAATTTCCACATTTTTTTAAAAATAATTAATGTAATTATTATACCTTTTCTGAATCTGCAGTAAATAGAGCATTTTTTCAAATTATTTGCCAGTTTACGTCAGTACATTTTTTTTGCATGGTAGGTCATTAAAGTTGGAAGTGAAATTTTTTCAAAGGTAAAAAAGTAACACAAATAATTTTTTTTCTTAAAAAATACACGAGATTTTGTGGCAAATTTACTTTCAATGCATGGAAAAACTGTTCGAGAAATAAAAAAATATAAAAACCAAAAACTTTCAAGGTATTTCTAACGACAACAGTAGAAACACTAACATAAAGTAGAGATTTTTGAGAAAATAAAATAATTGACGATATCTCAAAAACTAAAAACATTTTACTGAGGTAATTTTTTTTATCTGCAAGATCTAAGGCTAACCTATCTTCCATGTCGCTCTGACGTGATATTTTTGAGACACTCAGTATATCGTAGATAGAGGATTGACATAAGATACTAAGTCTATGCTATACATGAAAAGTGTCCCTAAAAACGTGTTCAATAAGGGTGGCGCTGCAGTAGCATAGGATAAATTAAAAAAAAGCGCCAAAAGTAATTAGTATAAGATGGAGAAATACACAAGGACCGAGCAATCCGCTTGGTTTTGTACTTCGTAAATAGTTGAGATTTTTAGTTGAGATTTTATTGTATACTGGCTTTTATTTTACTAACTACTCTAATCATGACATTTTTTAAATATCTGAATTCAGCTGACTTCATTCCGTTCGCAACAGCTATGTTCATATCGTAGTTTTTCAGACACCAGCGCTATTGTGGTAAGTTTTGGAACCTCTATTTTTAGTAAATAGTAGGACACTTATTTAACTTTCGCCCCTTATAAGATGGTTCTCCCATTGATATAAGAATAGTAGAGGATAAGCTGTAAATTGCATATATATTTTTTGGTTATACAAATATCATGCAAACATGAACCTTGCCAACAAAAATATATCTGTCTCATTCTCACACTTTATGATTTTCAAATGTAAAAAGAGATAAGTACATATCTTAGACTTCAATTTTCTGTTGCCAGTTTTCATAAATGTCACCAAGCTCCACCTTGAAGCATGACGCCATTTTAGGATGACGTTCATTTGTGGTAGTTCGTCTGTCATCTAAGCCTTGTTCGGAGTTATTTTGCAGTGTTACAGTGAATTTTGACTATTTTAAACTTGGCAGTTAGGCATTCACATTCTCTTTTTTTCATCGCCAATTTAGACATTAGATATGGCTATATTTACAGATATTTTACAATGTGCCGAACATCCATAAGATTTCCTTGCTAATATCTTTAATATACTATAACAATACAGGATATAGATAGTGTAACACAATGTTTACACAAAATAAAAACATTTCCAACGTTTAGACAGTTATTGACTTAAAGTAATATTTTAGACGTATGCTAGAACGATAATCTTACATTTTTTGTCGCTAATCATAGTTGGTATATTCCATATTGTATTTTAATTAAGCTTAATATTAAGTAACACGAAAAAAACCCACTAAAACACTTTAATGTATGAAATTTATGACTCCAAATGTGAAACAATTAAATTCTAATGTAATTTTAAATGCAGAGAAAGTAAGTCTTGTAGATACCACCATTTTTCTTGGAATCACATTAGATGCCAAGCTTCAACGGAACCCGCATATATATTACATACTAGTTTATTTTTTATTATTATAGACTAGTTTACTTTAGCTATTTCCATAGCATAATATCGTATGGTATTTTGCTATGGGAACACGCAGCTGACACGGAAATTATATTTGTTTTACAGAAGACAGCCATTAGAGCAATTTATGATTTAAAGCCTAAAGAGTCGCTGTGACAAAAATTTAAGGAAATTAATATATTAACTTTGGCGTCTCAATACATTTATGAAAATGTAATGTACGTACACAAAAATAAAAGTAGTTTTACAAAAATAAGTGACATTCATTCTGTAAATACTAGTATTCTGTAAATACAGACACAAGCTAGTAGTACCAGTTACTCGACTCCATCGAGTCACTAATTCATTCTTGGGGCGATGTATACGCTTTTACAACAAAATTCCAGAAAATATATATAATTTAACTTGCTCAAAGTTTAAAACCTTTAATAAACTAAGTTTATATAAAAAGGGTTATTGTAATATTAAAACTTTATGGGTGATAATAACCTCTGGAAATGAGGTGATCGCTACCAATCTATTTCTAATTTGTTGTGTTGTTAATTTGTGTAACATATATGATTGTAAGCTGTTATTTAAAAAAAAGTTCCGCTGGGTTTCTTGCTGGTTCTTCCCAGGACAGAAATATTTTTCGAACCAGTGGTAATTAAACAAAAGAGTGACTTTCAATAAGTATTATTTATAATCTATATTGAATGATAAATTTTCTGTTTCTGTTACAAGAATGTTCTTTCCCTAAAAACAAGGAGGTTCATTTTACGCTATAGATGACAACACTATTTTAAAATTTGACGTTGTCAAATGAATATATTGTTTTTTTTATAGAATAGGGTGACAAACGAGTACACAGTCCACCGGATGTTAAGTGGTTGCTGTAGCCCATAGACATCTACATTTATCCTAGTTTGCGAATCAAAATGCAGATGCGTTATTACCCGTGAGGACTAAGATGGAATGCCTCTTTTTCAGTAAAAGGGGTCTCCGGTTCTCTACACTCACCATACGAAATACATCAGTGTTGAGCTGCTATTTTACACTGGTATTCTGTGAGTATGTGGTCCTTTCCCGGTCGAGCCGACCCATTTGTGCTACAACTATACTACTTATATAGTTGCAGCATGGCTCTATCACGTAGGAAACGTCTTGTGCTAATCATTCGCTAAATCTATGTGGAGTGCACTCACTTAGGGAGCGTAAATTCAAGTTTAACTTTTTTTTTGGAACAGTAGAAAGAGTTTACACGTTCTTTTCATCATCCACACGTCAATGGGGAACCTTAATAAAAAGTGTAAGCGTATCCGTCAAAGGACTCTCAGAGATAAAATTAATTGCTCATCATGACGTTATCAAACCACTGCAGAATAATTTAAAGAAAACCTCCATCCCAGCACCAACAGAGAAAAGTCGATACAAAAGAAGCAGATCTACACTCATACCAGCTTTGTATGACTTCAGTTTTTTAAGCTATCTTTCCTTTTGTTGGAAAATCCTAATAGAAGTTAGTCAGACACAAAAGCAAATACTAAATAATATAATAATAATCTAGAATATCAGTGAAAAAGTATGAGATAAAAATCAAAGCCCAAAAACTTTTCTTCAAAGCCAACGTATTCAACTAGTGGAAAAAGCTATTTTCTATGTAACAAAAAATGTGAGAATGTAGACATTTCGACTGGGAAGAAGAGAAATGAGGAGATATTGAAAACATTTATCAAGAGAAATGACCCGATATGCTGGATTAACATTGCCAGAGGAGCTGCAGAGAGCTATGTTAGAATGTCTTGACATATTTTACGAGGAACTAGACCGTCGCTACAGAGCAATGGATGATATTCTCGTTACATTTAGTGTTGTTCAGCATTCACTCTGCTAAGGTCACCAGATGAAGATCTTCGTGTAATAGTTCAAAATCTGGCAAAAATCTACGATGAATTTTCTGCTTTTTTGTTTTACGACTTGAAAGCTGCCAAAATTTCTTCCCAAGAAGCGGTTCAATGTAATTCATTAGAGATTTTCTCATAAAATTAGGCTATTCTGAATCTGATCCGAATCTAGCGCTGTGTCTAAGATATTTTTACTATTAAGTTTCATGTAAAGGAAGCTTTTCAACACTCAAGTTAATAAAATCTTACTTAAGGTCCACAATGAACCAAGCGCGACTAACCAATCTTTCCATTTTATGTATTGAAAATGACAAGAAAGTAAACTTTGATAATATATTAGAATATTTTAGCAAAATAAAGTCCCGTTAGCATGTATAGCATTTTTGTTTAATTTTGGGGGTGTACTTGATAGAAAACCGCCCTGGGTCATTACCACCCACGCTACGCCACCACTAGTTACCGTAAGATTTGATACTGTAGCGAAACAATAATGTAATCAAAATATTAAACGGTGTTTAATTAAAACACTATTCAGCATTTTCCATATTGAAAAAAATACGCATTTCGTTTTCTGTGATGCTGTATACACTAATAATATTCTTAAAATATTGTATTATGGACACTATATTAGAAAGAAATGCAACGCCTAACTCGGTGCCTTTCATTCATTTCAAGGTCACTGATTTAGGAACGTTCTCTAGTATGAAATGCGCACTCCCTAAATTTTACAACCTCCTTGTGGTAACATAACTGTATTTTCTTGCTTCCGTGTGAACTACAAAATATAAATTTTTCTGTCTTTATCTTGATAATTTTGATAGCTTACGCCTATGAAGTTTCGTATTTTTTTTAAGATAAACTGTAATACACATATTGTTCTACTTCATGGATGGGTACCCCCACCGTAGTATAGAGGATTGACTATTATATTTGTAGATAAAGCATTTGCCTATGCTTTTGAGATAGAAATAGGCGGGAGGTATTTTCCCTGGGTTACTAGATACTGTTCCATTTCCCCCGTTATGGATTTATTTATATTTACAGCACTTAAATTCATACATAAAACTTATTTGTTACCAAAAAAATGTTATTATAATTCAGATGATTAATTTATTTCTCATTTCACATTCTGTGAACAAAAACTACAGGCGGAAACGGCGTACAAACAGAATCATCATTCCGTATTCAACGGCGCATCGACGAATTTACTGGACATTCAATAAACTCTTTGGATTTCGACGGCACTAAGTGAAGACGCTACTAGCACAGAGTGTGATATCGCTAATAAATAGCAATATGTTAAGTATGTACTTAAATATTAACTAAGAATAAAAATATTAATAAATAATCAAAAATTTCCTTGTGTACAGTTTTAAGTTGTTTTTACAAAGTTCATAATATCAATAATGTTTTAACATACCAGTCCATCACAAATTCAGTGGTAAACACAGACCTCCGAAAAGAAAAGATCGTCACTTAGGTTT
The DNA here is from genome assembly GCA_033319125.1 of Parnassius glacialis. Lineage (NCBI taxonomy): Eukaryota > Metazoa > Arthropoda > Insecta > Lepidoptera > Papilionidae > Parnassius > Parnassius glacialis. Next base: position 36,245,533 of record JAVANC010000001.1, on the reverse strand, counting down.
TGTAGTACAAAACACAGTTCTGAGCTAACTCCCGCAATTTCTTGCATGTCTTACTAAATTAGTGGCGTGTGTTCGACAAGTTGTACAAGTGAATTTGCCTACACACGGGATGATATTACCCCGCGTCGTGAGCAATAATACAAGATGAGGACGGGGCAGCAGCACTTTTCTAATGAGAACTTAAAATAATAAAAAACTGCGGTGGCCCACCAGTATAACGCATATTTTCACGCAGGCGTCGCGACTATGGCAAAGTCATCCTATGAGGATATCTAGGGAAGACCATTTTTAGGTGACTTACTTATGTTTAGGTAACCATATTTAACAGTGGTAGAGCCACGCGGCAGCTTTTGCTGTCGCACGGATGGGCCGGCTCGAACCGGGGTGGTACCACGACCTCACAGAAAACCAGCGTGAAGTAGAGGTCTACCTCTGCGTTTCGCTTGGTGAGTGCAGGTGGCCGGAGGCCCTTTTTACTGGAAATGAGGCATTCCATCTTAGTCCTCATGGGTGACAACGCATCTACATTTTGATTTGTAATAGAGGATAGATGTAGATGTCTATGGGCCGCAGGAACCACTTACCATCAGGTGGACTGTGTGCTCGTTTGTCACCCTTATCCTATTAAAAAAAAAAACCATGTTACCTAATAGTTAAGGTGGTAAAATATACTATATATAAATAAATATACGTTGTAAAGCATCAACAAATAGTTTATTATAGTCTCATATCATTCCATGGTTGGTGTATGAGGCGACATAGGGAAACAACAAAGAAGATAAACGGCAGCATTTGCATAGTAACAGTTAAATAAAAAAAACAGTGGTTGCCAAGCCGCTTGCCAAGCGTTGCAACTATGGCAAATAACTATGTTCATGTTTGTGTCCAGCAGTGGAATTTTGATAGACTGTAAGGATATATATTCTATTTAAATGAAAATATATTGAAATTTAAAAAGGGAAAAAGAACTAAATTTTGTATACTTACACAACATTTAGCAATATTAACAATGTTACCAAATGTTACATTTAGTAAAACAAATGAAAACACAATTATGTATTAAATATAATTCAATAAAATTAAAATGAACAAACGATTATTTATTAATTTTTCATCACATTAATAAACAACAAAATTAACAAAATTTTTATCTTCTTTCTAGAGGATTCCTTGTAATTCTTGGTTTGAATAGTTTTAGAATTTCTCAAAACTTTATGTATTTATAAACTTGATTTATATTTTTACATGGCAGATATTCTTAGGTGCTGGTTGTTAAAATCGGATTAGAAGGGAGTATATATATTATATGCCTTGTATATATTTTGGTGGTATAAATAATAAGGTATAAACTATACTTAGATAGGTAATAAATACCTATCTCTTGTCAAAAAAATCTTTATTACATTATTTATGTCAATTAAATGGAAATTATCATAATTGTTTACATTTATTTCTTAATTTATTTACACATTTACGGTAGTAGAGCCACGCGGGAGTTTTTGCTGTTGCACGTATGGGCCGGCTCGAGCCAGGTTGGTAACACGACCTTACAGAATACCGGCGTGAAGTAAAAGCTCTGCGTCTGCGTCTCGTCTGGTGAGTGTAGGTGGCCGGAGGCCCCCCAATTATCCCCCCCCCCCATCAACATGGTAGCGGAATTACACCAAAGACTACTCCAGGAGAGTACCAGCACCCCTGGAGAAACCCTCGCTGAGCATTCACGACCATGTTATTCCATTCCTGAGCGTGGGTGCTCAGGATGCCCCGCGTATTCTGCGGGGGGGGGGGGGGGGGGGGGCAAATTCCGCTCAAAAACATAACTGCTCGGGGCAAATTGAGCAACAATACCAAGACGACCCCTACCACGCTATCCGTGAATTTCTGGAACATCAGGGGACTTCACTCGAACCTAAACGCCGTCCACTACCATCTCGAGACGGCGAACTTTCTGACCAAAACGCAGATGTCCTCTCCGGCTGATACTTCGTATCTCTCCTATCCGGGGTACAAATTGGAGCACTCCTTTGTGCCTCGGGCTGGAGTTTGCGTGTATGTTAGAGAGGACATCTGTTCTCGACGCCTCGGCAGTCTTGAAGGTTCGGACCTGTCCATCCTTTGGCTACGCGTAGACAACAACGACCATCCGCGCGTCTACGGGTGCCTCTATAGGTCCCATAGCGGTAATTTGTAACAGTGGTAGAGCCACGCGGCAGCTTTTGCTGTCGCACGGATGGGCCGGTTCGAACCGGGGTGGTACCACGACCTCACAGAATACCAGCGTGAAGTAGAGGTTAACCTCTGCGTTTCGCTTGGTGAGTGCAGGTGGCCGGAGGCCCTTTTTACTGGAAATGAGGCATTCCATCTTAGTCCTCACGGGTGACAACGCATCTGAATTTTGATTCGCAAACGAAGATAGATGTAGATGTCTATGGGCTGCAGCAACCACTTACCATCACGTGGACTGTGTGCTCGTGTGTCACCCTTGTCCAATAAAAAAAATGCCGAAACAGACCGACTCATCGACCACGTCCAAATGGCTACAGATTCCTTGCTACAACAGGTCCCATCCGCAGAGATCATGATCCTTGGCGATTTTAACGCCCACCACGCCGAATGGCTCGGTTCACGTTTAACCGATCACGTGGGGAGATCTGTTTATGACTTGAGAATCATACACCTTCCCTGTTGGACCTTCTGCTGACTTCTCATCCGGACGGATATCAAGTTTCCGTCGATGCCCCTATCGGCCCTTCGGACCATTGTCTGATCGGGAGTGTGCTGCCACTCACGCTCCCTCGCAGTTACGTTCTGCAGGTTGCCGCCATGTTTGGAACTATTATTGGAACTATTTATTCCATCATCTGTGGTACCCATCGGAAGCAGATCTCAGCCCTGGTTTGACGCTCCTGTAAGACTGCATTACGCAGTAAGCAGGAGTGTTATCAAGCCTGGGCTGCGGCTTCGGTAACTCGGGATGTAAACACCAGCACACTTAAAGACAAAAGAAGTGTAACTTCGCCTCCATGTCCTTCAAAAGAGTTATTGCCAAGACAAAATCAGAGCACATAGGCAGAATTGGTGAGAAACTAGGTCGCCTTCCTTCGGGAACCCGTGCATTCTGGTCTCTCGCCAAGGCTGTCCAAGGGAATTTCTCTAAGCTATCACTACAATCTCTGCACAGGGAGGACGACTCACTGGCCCAAGCCGCAAAAGACAAAGCCGACCTTTTAGGCTCCCTTTTTGCGTTCAACTCGACTCTTGACGACGGGGGGGGGGGGGGGAACACCGCCTACCATCCCGCGGTGTGAGTGCTCCATGTCGAATGTGCGGTTCTCACAACACTCGGTTCGCAAAGCACTCCTCTACCTGGACATCCAGAAGTCGAGTGGGTCTGACGGAATCCCCCCAATTGTGCTGAGGACGTGTATTCCGGAGTTGGCACCGGACCTAACGCGTGTTTTCCGGTACTCCTACTCCCTTGGCGTAGTCCCTAAATCATGGAAGACAGCTTTTCTCCACCCGATCCCTTACAAAGGCGACCGCTCAGACCCGTCCAACTACAGGCCTATCGCCATCACCTCCTTGTTCTCCAAATTAATGAAATCCATTGTTAATTTCCAGCTCATGCGGTACCTTGAGGATCACCAGCTGATTAGTTACTGCCAATACGGTTTTCGTCGGGGTCAATCAGCTGGTGATCTTCTGGTTTACCTGACTCATAGATGGGCGAAGGCAGTAGAGTCCAAGGGGGAGGTGTTGGCCCTTAGTTTGGACGTTGCGGAGGCCTTCGATCGGGTTTGGCACAAAGCGCTTCTTTCGAAGTTACCTTCCTATGGGCTTCTCGAGAAATTGTGCAATTGTATCACCAGCTTCCTTGCAGATCGAAGCATCAAGGTCGTTGTAGACGGTGCATGCTCCGATGACAAGCCTATTAACGCTGGTGTTCGACAAGGCTGTGTGCTATCACCAACGCTGTTTCTTCTGCATATCAATGATATGTTGCTAACTGGTAACGTTCATTGATATGTGGATGACAACACTGGTAATGCTCTATGCACCGGCCGTGCCAATATTTCTCGGGAAAACGTCGTCGAGTACCGGAACAAACTTGTGCCTGAAGTCGAGTCTTTGCTGAACAAAGTCTCGGATTGGGGGCGACTAAATCTAGTCCAGTTTAATCCTCAGAAGACACAAGTTTGCGCGTTTACCGCTAAAAAACCTTTGTCGTATCTCCTCAGTTTCAAGTTCCCCTTCTTGCCTCAGCCAGTATCGGAATCCTTGGAGTCGACATATCGAGTGACGTGCAGTTTCGTTGTCACTTGGAAGAGAAGGCCAAATTGGCCTCTAGAAAGCTTGGCGTGCTCAGCAGAGCGGGACAGTATGTCATGCTGGCACACCGCCTGCAACTTTACAAGGCGCAGGTTCGGCCTCACATGGAATACTGTTCCCATCTCTGGGCAGAGGCTACCCAGTGCCAGCTCCTTCCACTTGACCGCATCGAGCGCAGAGTGGCTCGAATCGTCGATGACCGAGTTCTTTCCGATCGGCTCGATTCATTGGCACTGCGAAGAGATGTTGCATCCGTTTGCATTGTCTTTCGCATTTACCACGAGGAGTGCTCTGAGGAATTGTTCGGATTAATCCCAGCCGCCAAATTTCACGAACGCTCATCGCGGCGGAACTCCCGATACCGTCCACAACATCTGGATGATTGGTGGTCCACCACTTTGCGATTTAGAAGATGTTTTCTTCCTGGCACAACTTCCTTGTGGAATTAATTACCATCAGCGATTTTTCCGGACCGATACGACTTAGGGACCTTCAAGAAAAGAGTTGTTCATGGACGGCGGTAGTCACTTACCATCAGGTGAGCCGCATGCTCGTTTACCCCCTCTTCTATAAAAAAAAAATATTGTGGGCCAGGACTTAAAATTATTCATTTATTAATTTTATTTAAACATTTCTAAATGAGGATTCATGTTTAATCAGTCTATCTTTAAGTAAATATTTTGTCATTGTCATGCAATCAAATGAGGGCATCTACAACTTTTTCTGCCACCAGGGCGGCGCCACTTTACAGTGAGGTAAAATATTTGACAGATTTCATAGCGGGGATGATAATTTCTTAGGAAAATGTAATCTTTAAAGTTTCTTTATATATTATTAGTTATATTTTATATTAATTACATTAGAAATGAATAAACCAAACTATAAAATATAACTAAAAGTCGATTTTTTTTAAAAAGAGATAAATGCATAAAATTAAAAAGCAAACCACTGACGCATTACGTTGTGTATTAATATAATATTCTAGATAATGATAAACTATTTTCATAAAACTAATTTCTCAATTAACTGACATTATGTAACAAAAAACTTTACCTCAGTCGCAACTAGCGACGTCTGGTGAGTGGAATATTATTAGCCCTCATTACCTAATGAAAATCAAATAAATATAAATTACAATAACATTATTACAAGTGATAAAAATACAGAATGTCAGCATTTGAAAATAAAATGTCAAGAACCATAAATAAATTAAGCAATGCGAGTCACTTTTAATACATGCAGAACACTGATCTCTATATATATAATGTCAGTGTATAGAGTGTACAGTACAAGGAGAACCAACTTATAAGTTGCGAAAGATGAAAAAGTATCCTACTATTTACTGAAAATAGAGGTTCCAAAACCTACAACATTAGCGCTGGCGTCTGAAAAACTACGATATGAAGATAGCTGTTGTAAACGGAGTGAAGTCATCATCATCATCATCATCATCATTCATCATCATTACAGCCCTTCACAAGTCCACTGCTGAACATAGGCCTCTTCCAAGGAATGCCACAAAGCACGGTCCTGAGCCACCTGCATTCATCGACTTCCTGCATGTCTTACCAGGTCGTCACTCCATCTCGTGGGGGGTCGCCCTACACTTCGCCTACCGGTACGAGGCTGCCACTCAAGAACCTTTCTTCCCCATCGGTTGTCGGTTCTTCGAGCTATATGGCCGGCCCACTGCCACTTCAGCTTACTAATCCGTTGGGCTATGTCGGTTACTCTGGTTCTACTGCGGATATACTCATTCCTAAGTTTATCACGCAGAGCAACTCCGAGCATAGCCCTCTCCATAGCTCGCTGAGCGACCTTGAGCTTCCTCATACGGCTAGCAGTGAAGGACCACGTCTCAGATCCGTAAGTCATCACTGGCAACACGCACTGGTTGTACAATCTCGTTTTCAGTTTTTGAGGTATGTCTGACGAGAAGATGTGTCGTAGCTTCCCGAACGCTGCCCAGCCGAGTTGAATCCGTCGATTAACCTCTTGGTCGAAGTTGGACTTACCTAGTCGGACTATTGGTCCCAGGTAAACATACTAGTCAACAACTTCGAGCTTAGTGCTCCCAACAACTACCGGCATAGGTGTGACATGGACATTAAACATAATCTTTGTTTTGTCCATGTTAATCTTAAGACCTATCCGTTGAGAGACACTATTGAGGTCACTGAGCAAAGTGCTTAGGTCCTCCAGCGATTCTGCCATAAGGACTATATCGTCGGCAAATCGAAGGTGAGTGATGTACTCGCCATTGATGTTAATACCGTATCCTTTTCAGTCCAGAAGCTTCAAAACGTCTTCCAATGCAGCGGTAAAGAGTTTCGGGGATATAACGTCACCCTGTCTTACACCTCTCTGCAATTGGATAGGTTTCGTACTCTGGTTCTGTACTCGGATAGCCATCGTAGCTCTACTGTACAAGCACTTCAGCACTTCGATATACCGACAGTCAACTTGGCACCGCTTAAGGGACTGCAGCACCGCCCAAATTTCGACGGAGTCAAAGGCTTTCTCATAGTCCACATACGCCAGGCATAGTGGCAAATTGTACTCCTCGGACTTCTGTACAACTTGCCGAAGGGTATGTATGTGGTCTATGGTGCTAAAGCCCTTTCGGAAACCGGCTTGTTCGGGAGGCTGGAAGTCGTCAAGTCTGTGCGCGAGACGATTCGTAATGACTCGAAAACAGCACGTAGACGCGGCTCAGAAGGGAAATCGGTCTATAGTTCTTCAAGAGAGCGTTGTCACCTTTCTTGAAGAACAAGACCACCGAACTTCTGCTCCACGCCTCCGGTGTAATGCCACCATGGAGGACGGAATTAAAGAGCTTCTGAAGGACTTCAAGTACCGGTCTTCCACCCACTTTCAGAAGCTCCGCTGTGATTCCATCCTCGCCTGGGGCCTTGCCGTTTTTAAGGTGCTGGAGAGCCATTCTAATCTCGCTCAGACTGACGTCCGGGATATCTTCGAAATAGTGTCGGATAAGACTCGCTCTTGGATCGTTACTCACACTTGCGTGTGGCTCCAACGATGACGTGTACAGCTGCCCATAGAACCTCTCAATCTCACTCAAAATCTCAGGTGTCCCGGAAACGATGCTGCCACATTCGGTCTTCAGCTTTGACAGTTGGCTCTTTCTGGCACACAGATCTCTGACAAAGACTTTGGAGCCTTGGTTTCGCTCGATCGCTTCTTCAATACAAGCTGTATTGAAATTGCCTAAGTCCCGCCGCATGCATCTGTCTGTTCAGTTGCCTGTATGCTGTCAAATCTGTTGAAGAATGCAGCTTCATCTCCCGTCTAACAGCCATGAGATTAAGAGTGTGATCGGAGAGTTTTTGTGTTCTTCTGCGGCGGGTCTTGCAGAACTTAGCTCCGACCGCATGGACAGTTTCCACGAGCTTGTCATTCATATCGTTCACTTCATTGCAGTCTTCTAGGCACTGAAAACGGTTTTGTAACTCGAGCTGAAAGGTTTCGAGACTCTGGAGCAGAGCACGAGGGGGAGGGAGCGTTGACTTCATTAGACGAGACCTCTCCAACTTAACGTTTAGGTTCAGTGTGCCTCTAACCATTCGGTGATCGCTACCAGTTTTCACCCTCGCGATCACGGAGACATCACTGAACAGTTGTTGTCTGGTCATTATAATGAAGTCAATCTCATTTTTTGTCGAACCGTCGGGGCTCGACCAGGTCCACATCCTGTGGGGCCGCTTCTGGAAGAAAGAGTTCATCATAAAGAGTCCCTCTTTCTCCATGAAGTCGGCCAGCTGCTGGCCTCTTGGGTTCCGTTGCCCTATTCCAAATTTCCCTACTTTCAGCTCACCGTTCTCTCTTGTGCCTAGTTTTGCATTGAAGTCTCCCATTAACACCGTATATTGGGTTTTGGAGGTATGCATGGCTCTAGAGATATCCTCATACATTTTCTGCACCTGCTCATCGGGGTGTGCCGAGGTTGGTGCGTAAACCTGTATGACCTTCAGCGAATACTGTTTGGTGATTCTGAGTATAAGGTACGCAACCCGCGTCGACACACTCCCGATCTTTACAACGTTGTTAACGAGAGACTTGTGGACGATAAATCCGACACCTCCTTGGGACAGATGGTCGCCCTCCCGGTGATAGAGCAAGTTGCTGGATTCGAGGATTACCTTGTCCTCCCCCTCTCTTCGGACTTCGGATAATCCTATAATATGCCAGCGTAACTTGTCTCTCTTCTTCCAGCTCCACGATCTTCTCGTCAGTCCTCAGGGTGCGTGCGTTGTACGTTGCCAGGTCGAGTCGTCTAAGGTGGCACCCGAACCTCCACCGGAGATTCTTAGCACCCCCTAAGTGAAGTCAGCTGAATTCAAATATAAAAAAAAAATCATGACTAGAGTAGTTAGTAAAATGCCAATATACAAAACCTCAACTTTTTACGTAGTACAAAACCAAGCGGATTGGTCGGTCCTTGTTTATTTCTCCATCTTATTCTAATTATTTTGGCGCTTTTTTAAATTTATCCTATGCTACTCCAGCGCCACCCTTTTTGGACACGTTTTTAGGGACACTTCATATATAGAGATTGGAGATGGTCCTCCGTCGTCTCTCTACACTCCATACCATACAGGCAGCTTCTGCGTCCTGATTGGTTGTAGCTATGGAGTGTAGAGTACAAGGAGAACCATCTTATAAGGGGCGAAAGTTGAAAAAGTGTCCTACTATTTACTGAAAATAGAGGTTCCAAAACCTAGCACAATAGCGCTGACGTCTGAAAAACTACGATATGAAGATAGCTGTTATGAACGGAGTGAAGTCAGCTGAATTCAAATATTTAAAAAATTTCATGACTACAGTAGTTAGTAAAATGTCAGTATACAAAATCTCAAATATTTACGTAGTACAAAACAAGTGGATTTGTCGGTCCTTGTTTATTTCTCAATCTTATTCTAATTACTTTTGGCGCTTTTTTTTAAATTTATCCTATGCTACTGCAGTGCCACCCTTATTGGACACGTTTTTAGGGACACTTTTCATATATAGAGATGGTCCTCCTTTTACTCTATTGTACACTCCATAGTTGTAGCAAAATGATTTATGACATTTCTTTTTTTTTTAATTTAAAGCAACTATACCGGGCAAAGGACGTCCCAAATAATAGCGACTTGATAAATTAATTTTATTATACTGAAAATAAAAAACGAGGTAAAAACAAATGAACCAATGTTGAGATTTACTATTTTTATTAGTTATTAATATTTACTTTGCAATAATTTTGTCTACAAATTTAATAATTAACAATCACATTATTAAAAAACTATAACTTAATTATTATTACACAGTCCTCATTTTAACTTTACAATATTTTTTTAATAAATTTAATAATTAACTTATTAATATATATATATATATATATTATTAAAAATCTATAACAACTTAATTATTATTAAACAGTCTTCATTTTAACTTTACTATAATTTTGTTTACAAATTTAGAATTAATGGATAAGTATCAATATAACATTCACCAGTTTCACTACTCACTTCCCTTTCATGTCCTTTAAACAGGCTCATTATTTTTAATAATTGTGCACTAACATCATCTTGGCAATTAAAAGACGAGCGGTAAAACTTAATAAATCCTGTAATTAATAAATATTTAAAATCATTTATGAAATAGTGGCAAATCAGGTTATGTTCTCTAAACTGTATAGGACAGTTACTATGCTCTTTGATCTACTAGTTAGTCTGTGCTAGGGTGAGGCAACTTTGCATGAAAGCTGAAAAATCTGCACACAATCATGATTGGTTTGCTCTTTAAAGTATAATTACATACATATTACTCTGAGATTTGCACAATTTAATTCATTCAAATTAAATTCTTTTTTATATTAGCGAAATTATATCAAAAGAAGCCATGAATTGATAAAAGTTAAGTGGTCACAAAAATGACGTTTGTCAACGTCTTTTGACGTTTGAGACGTCACCTACAGGCTCGTTGGAGAGACCTGATGGTGTACTTCAGTGACTGCCACTGGAACTCCTGGACGAGTAGAACTAAGTGGGCCGAGCTTGGGCTTGTTTTAGTTATGATGAAACCTTACCTTTGTATTTCGATAATGATTTGCCACACTAAGCTATGTCATGCCATAACTAACCACCTCAGACTATCATCATAATCACATAAATATGTATTGGAATTGGCTCTTTATTGGCAAAATATGTTCTATTAACGGTACTGATTGTGTGTTAGCCCTATATCATCTAGGTGTTAGTCTGAAAAAAAAAATGGAAATCAAAAATAATATCTATTGACTCCAAGATTGTTGCAACACTACAGTCTGTCATCCTTCTGTCAGTGAGAGTTTTGGCGGGAACTTGATCGGCGGCGGTTTGCTGCTCCTGTATTATAGTTTAAATAATAGTTTGAAGTGGATTTTGATATGTAAAAGTGGTGCGATTTTGTGTATTAAATGTCTACGCATGTGAACTATTAGTGGAAATGGTGAAACAAGTGCTCTGATGGTGATGCATTCTCAAGATAAGCTGCTTGCATAGGCGCCTTTAGATACCATCGCCAACTGTCAGCTGCCTGCTGGCTCAAGTTGCCGTCAAAATCTCCCAAGGGCTGCACAATGTGACGCATCAACATTTTGTGAAGCAGTGAACTATGAAGGATAATAATACATAAAGACAAGGCTTGGGGAAATTATAATAAACCGAATAAATATACACAAGACTTGGACTAAAGGTCTAGATACCAGGCCGTAAACTCCAAAAAAAATCCTTCTGTCAGTCAGTCACTTTGTAATCAGTAATCAGTATGGAGTGTAGAGTACAAGGAGGACCATAGATATAGTATTAAATACTATATCTATGAGGAGGACCATCTCTATTATGAAAAGTGTCCCTAAAATCGCGTCCAATAAGGGTGGCGCTGCAGTAGCATAGGATAAATTTAAAAAAAAGAGCCATAATTAAGTAGAATAAGATGTAGAAATAAACAAGGACCAACCAATTCGCTTGGTTTTGTACTACGTTAATAGTTGAGGTTTTGTATACTGGCATTTTACTAACTACTCTAGTCATGAATTTTTTTAAATATTTGAATTCAGCTGACTTCAATTCGTCTACAACAGCCATCTTCATTTCGTAGTTTTTTCAGACGCCAGCGCTATTGTGGCAGGTTTTGGAACCTCTATTTTCAGTATATAGTGGGACACTTTTTTAACTTTCGCACCTTGTAAAATGGTTCTCTTTCTAGTCTACACTCCATAGTAATCAGTACGAGTTGCACAGAGTAGTAGATCAGTGTTAGTATTTTCTGCTATCTACTGTTTTTGAGATTTTCGTTAAGTTTATGTTATTTTTGGTTACAAATACCGAAAAGAACGAAAAGACCCCCCCCCCCCCATCCCCGCCTACGAATTTGGAGTATATATAAAAAAATGACTGACAGTTTTTTTTATATAAATATTCTAAATTCGTAGGCTGAGGTAGAGGGGGTGCATTCGACATTTTACAAATTTGGTTTTATTAACTTTTTGCACTGAATATTGTATTTTATGCATTTTTAACGATGGTGCAATTATATTCAAGCAAGGTGCAGTTTTTATATAGCAAAAAGTAAGTAATATCGATGTTATAAGTTGAGCGAATCTTTAATAATTTTATTTCGATCTTTAACTAGATGGGTGAAGTTTATATAATTAATATTTTTGAGATGTGCTATTTGAACTTTGTCTACATGTGAGATCCATTTAATACCAAGTCAGTTAATTTATTCAGTCGCTACTTAAGGGTCCTTCTGTCTCACGTTATTACGTAATTAGCTAACCTAACAACATTTTATAGTGACCATATTAATATTAATTTTTTTATGTTTTAAATACATAGATCGACTTCACAATCGCACTAAACAATCTAATTTAATATAATATGTATTACTTGTGAGATACATTGTGTTTTTATGCGATGGATAATATTGATATGGTCACTATAAGATGTTGTTAGGTTAGATAATTACGTAATAACTTGTAACAGAAGGACCCTTAAGTAGGGACTGAATAAATTAACCGACTTGGTGAATCTCACAACTTTTTACGGTAGAAGAACTGAGTTACGAGACTTGGTTTTTTTACAAGTTATGTTTTTGATGACATAATTGTGTCTGACTTTTTAAATAGGTAACTAGTAATTTTTTTCTGGTCTTTAGTTTATATTTTTTTTTTTCAAACGGTGGGAATAGTGTAAGGGGTTACATTGCAATATTGTAACACTGTGTAACGATTCGACTCCGGACTGGCAGAGTACGCCTCGGACCGAATAGGCAGTTGTTAAATACAGTATATTTAAAAAGATTTTGGATTATTTAGCACCTACACCTATAGGCGCAAATAAGTGCTAACGTAACGCGAAAAAGTGTACACATATAAAATTTACGCGCAAACAAAATATTTTAAATTCGTCATACCAAATCAATGGTGTCAAATTACGAGAAGTTGACAATGTTCGTGATTTGGGCGGGCTGCTAGACAACAAGCTTACTTTTATAACACATTTCGACCATATTATAAAAAAAAAGCTTCTGGAATGCTCGGTTTTATCATACGCAATACAAAGAGTGTCAAGGCCGTTAAGACCAAGATGATTCTTTATAATAATTTTGTGCGAAGCATTATGGAATACTACAGTGCTGTTCGAAGGCCCCCTTTCGGAACACATACGTTACGCTTGGAAAGGGTTCAGAAAAGAAGAAGAAGAAGCGTCAGTAGCCTAATGGCAGGGCGCGGACCGCGAACTCGATAGGTCGTGGGTCCGAATCCACCATTCAACTACTGTCGTGAACCACTTCTAACACAAGCATTTTAAGCTTACTAGAAGTGGCTAAAGGGAATATTAGTAATGTTTAATAGCATTACTAGTATTAAAAAAAAAGTAAAAAAAAAGAAAAGGTTTCTATGGCACGTACTGTTCTCTGTAAGTAAAGCTCGATCACTTAAATCCTACAAAAGTAGGATTCTCGCTTTTAAGTTACTGCCACTTGAAGCAAGAAGTGACATTACAGATTTAATGTTCGTATCAAGCTGTTCCATAATACGACTGTCCTCCTTTGCTAAATTCCTTTTCCTTCAGAATACCTTCTCGGTTTCCGAGAAAGCCTGTTCAACTTATTAAGCCACCAATGGGTATGACTAAACTTGGTCATTTCTCTCCTGTTCCTAGATTGAGTACATTGAGCACATCGGTAGATCTTAATTTTCATTCTTTAAAATATTTTCGTAAGCAAATCAGAGAATTTATCACAAAAAAACGTCTTCTGTAATTTGCTAAAAAAATAATTTAAAATAGGATTTATGATTTTTCTTTTCTTTTACATATAAGTAACATATTATTATTTAGCGCATGATGTGTTTCCCTATAAGTAGTTATGCACTTGGTATATGATATTTTGGAACTTGTATTTTTTATTAAAATGTATTGTGTTATAACTGTTGGAGAACCTAATGAATAAAAATATAAAAATTATAAATAATGGTCGAATTGACGACGTCGTTACATAGCGTGGCTGGGCAGGCGGCATCACTCGGTAAGAGAAAAAACGAAACAGCATGCATAATATCTGCATCTCACCAACACATTACGCATAAAATTTAAAACTTTTATGTTAACTATTTAGTCCGAGTTTGGTGAGAAAATATGAAATGTCAAAGCTAAAATATTTAAATTTATTAACAGCCACAGTAACAGCTTACAGATGTATTCATTTTGATGTCATAATTATCGGCACCTAAAAAAACCCGGATATTTGGCGTCACGATCAATGGTGAATTGGGAAGTTTGGTGACACATCCCATCTCACACACCACACCTCTGAAATCAGTCCCGTGCAAACGGGACAGCTATTATACTAATTGCGCCTATAGTAAAATTATTTTGTCCGTGCATTTGGGGTTATAAATCATAGCTCGGCCTCAGCCCGGCTAGGGCGGTGAGCATGCCATTATCGACAACAACAAATTAATCACCGAAGGCAGGTACACGGTGGCGGTGCGGTATACAAAGGTTGGTGCGACATTGTTATGTTATGAGTCATTTGTTTTCCATTATTACCTCCGCCTAATACCTGCAAATTAGTGCAGTGATGATTTAGTATATATATCGAAAAGAAATTTGTTTTTGTGCATTCGCTCTCTGAATTTCTTTAGTGACATAATGGCTACTCCTTTGTTTTGTACCAAAACGGCAGAATTTATTCAAAATAATATTTTGCCTGTTGGCACCAATATACCAGCACAAGCACGCGTTGTTATTAAAAATATTTTAACATTTTTCACTGAAAGGAAAATAGATCCCGAAAACTTACAAAGTGATAATTTCTGCCGTTCTCGTGAAGTTGCTGCGGCGATATGTAGTGTGATTGTTAGAGCGGTCGACAAAATTAAAAAGAGTGTATACAGGGAGAAGTTAGCTCTCCGCGAGAAAGCGTCTATCGGCCTTGTACAGTAACTGCATTAGACGACTTTGACAAAATTGTAATTAAACAAATAGTGTCATCGTTTTATCGCGATGGTGAATATCCTAACACGGCTAAAACTTTGAGTACAGCAAAAGATAGAATTGACGGATTCCAGTGTTCTATTTCTTCTATGCGTAAAATATTCATAGAACTTGGGTACAAGTACACACAAGCTCCAGATGGTCGTAAACAAATGATGGAAAGGACTGACATCATTTGTGCGCGGCTACAATTCCTGACAAAACTCAAGACCAATAATTTATTTAGATGAGACTTGGGTGAATCAAAATCACAGCTGCAAACGTGGACAAGGCGGCTTAAACACAAAAATGGGAAAGGGGGGGCAGACTAATTGGTAAATATTCTTTCATCTTTTATGTAGGAAATACGACTTAATAATTATTTTATACAAAATATGATGTTCATTTAAATATGTTGTTCAGTTTGTCATGCAGGTTACGCAAAATATGGTTTTATATCCGAAGCCAGATGGGTATTCCGTGTTGTAAAGTCTCAGAACGAGGACTACCTTTCAGAAATTAATGCCGAAGGCTTCACAGACTGGTTTACAAAGCTGCTGCAGTCTTGAAGTACCAAGATTTATCATAATGGACAACGCACTCTACCACTCCCAGCAAATAAAAATAGGGCACACGGGATTGAGTTTAATGATAGTGAGCTCAAGCTGGAACTATTACAATAGGTATTTCAGATTTTATTATTTAAAGTTTGCAATACATTTGTTTTCTTGTAAGTATCTAGTTGAATATATAAACAACATTATATTTACTGGTGCAACGGAACCGACCAGAAAAAATATACAAATTGGATCAGTTAGCTTTGGAGTCAGGACACGAAGTGATTCGCTTACCACCTTACCATTGTCAATATAACCTAATTGAGTTGATATGGGCTCAAGCAAAAAATGAAGTTGCCACCAAAACAGCACTTTTAAAATTGCAGTCGTCGAAGTGTTACTGCATGAAGCAATTTCAAACGTTTCGCAAAAGAACTGGGAAGATTGCGTGAAGCATGCAGGACAAAACCAATAGGAAGACTTGAAGAAGTCTCATCTGGCAGAAGATATCGTAATTCATGTGGATGACGATGACTCTGATGATTCTGATGTAGAATTTTAATGAAAATAGTTTTAGATTTAATTTTAGATATAAGTTTTTATCATTATCTTTATATTTCTTTTTAATATAACTTGTTACATTCATAACATTTGGACTTATAGTTTTTTTTAATATATAGTTACCTAATGAATATTTTTTTTAATCATTATTATTCTTATTTTAATAAATACGTCGTTTTATCTATTTTTTTTTCATTTTTATCACTAACCCACATAATAACAAAACTAAATACACTATCGATAACACTTATCGACAACAATAATGCGCATGACTATGCTTGCCCCTAAGGCCCGTGAGCGGGAGTGAGAGCGAAATACTCCGATGATTTATGACTCAACTGCACGGACAAAATAATGCCATCAAAAACATAACTTGTAAAAAAGCCAAGTCTCGCAACTCAGTTCTTCTACCGTAAAAAGTTGTGAGATCCATGTAATACCAAGTCGGTTAATTTATTCAGTTCATAGATTGATACATAGATTGACTTGGCAACCGTTTTTAAGGTGCTGGAGAGCCATTCTAATCTCGCTCAGACTGACGTCCGGGATATCTTCGAAATAGTGTCGGATAAGACTCGCTCTTGGATCGTTACTCACACTTGCGTGTGGCTCCAACGATGACGTGTACAGCTGCCCATAGAACCTCTCAATCTCACTCAAAATCTCAGGTGTCCCGGAAACGATGCTGCCACATTCGGTCTTCAGCTTTGACAGTTGGCTCTTTCTGGCACACAGATCTCTGGCAAAGACTTTGGAGCCTTGGTTTCGCTCGATCGCTTCTTCAATACAAGCTGTATTGAAATTGCCTAAGTCCCGCCGCATGCATCTGTCTGTTCAGTTGCCTGTATGCTGTCAAATCTGTTGAAGAATGCAGCTTCATCTCCCGTCTAACAGCCATGAGATTAAGAGTGTGATCGGAGAGTTTTTGTGTTCTTCTGCGGCGGGTCTTGCAGAACTTAGCTCCGACCGCATGGACAGTTTCCACGAGCTTGTCATTCATATCGTCCACTTCATTGCAGTCTTCTAGGCACTGAAAACGGTTTTGTAACTCGAGCTGAAAGGTTTCGAGACTCTGCAGCAGAGCACGAGGGGGAGGGAGCGTTGACTTCATTAGACGAGACCTCTCCAACTTAACGTTTAGGTTCAGTGTGCCTCTAACCATTCGGTGATCGCTACCAGTTTTCACCCTCGCGATCACGGAGACATCACTGAACAGTTGTTGTCTGGTCATTATAATGAAGTCAATCTCATTTTTTGTCGAACCGTCGGGGCTCGACCAGGTCCACATCCTGTGGGGCCGCTTCTGGAAGAAAGAGTTCATCATAAAGAGTCCCTCTTTCTCCATGAAGTCGGCCAGCTGCTGGCCTCTTGGGTTCCGTTGCCCTATTCCAAATTTCCCTACTTTCAGCTCACCGTTCTCTCTTGTGCCTAGTTTTGCATTGAAGTCTCCCATTAACACCGTATATTGGGTTTTGGAGGTATGCATGGCTCTAGAGATATCCTCATACATTTTCTGCACCTGCTCATCGGGGTGTGCCGAGGTTGGTGCGTAAACCTGTATGACCTTCAGCGAATACTGTTTGGTGATTCTGAGTATAAGGTACGCAACCCGCGTCGACACACTCCCGATCTTTACAACGTTGTTAACGAGAGACTTGTGGACGATAAATCCGACACCTCCTTGGGACAGATGGTCGCCCTCCCGGTGATAGAGCAAGTTGCTGGATTCGAGGATTACCTTGTCCTCCCCCTCTCTTCGGACTTCGGATAATCCTATAATATGCCAGCGTAACTTGTCTCTCTTCTTCCAGCTCCACGATCTTCTCGTCAGTCCTCAGGGTGCGTGCGTTGTACGTTGCCAGGTCGAGTCGTCTAAGGTGGCACCCGAACCTCCACCGGAGATTCTTAGCACCCCCTAAGTGAAGTCAGCTGAATTCAAATATAAAAAAAAAATCATGACTAGAGTAGTTAGTAAAATGCCAATATACAAAACCTCAACTTTTTACGTAGTACAAAACCAAGCGGATTGGTCGGTCCTTGTTTATTTCTCCATCTTATTCTAATTATTTTGGCGCTTTTTTAAATTTATCCTATGCTACTCCAGCGCCACCCTTTTTGGACACGTTTTTAGGGACACTTCATATATAGAGATTGGAGATGGTCCTCCGTCGTCTCTCTACACTCCATACCATACAGGCAGCTTCTGCGTCCTGATTGGTTGTAGCTATGGAGTGTAGAGTACAAGGAGAACCATCTTATAAGGGGCGAAAGTTGAAAAAGTGTCCTACTATTTACTGAAAATAGAGGTTCCAAAACCTAGCACAATAGCGCTGACGTCTGAAAAACTACGATATGAAGATAGCTGTTATGAACGGAGTGAAGTCAGCTGAATTCAAATATTTAAAAAATTTCATGACTACAGTAGTTAGTAAAATGTCAGTATACAAAATCTCAAATATTTACGTAGTACAAAACAAGTGGATTTGTCGGTCCTTGTTTATTTCTCAATCTTATTCTAATTACTTTTGGCGCTTTTTTTTAAATTTATCCTATGCTACTGCAGTGCCACCCTTATTGGACACGTTTTTAGGGACACTTTTCATATATAGAGATGGTCCTCCTTTTACTCTATTGTACACTCCATAGTTGTAGCAAAATGATTTATGACATTTCTTTTTTTTTAATTTAAAGCAACTATACCGGGCAAAGGACGTCCCAAATAATAGCGACTTGATAAATTAATTTTATTATACTGAAAATAAAAAACGAGGTAAAAACAAATGAACCAATGTTGAGATTTACTATTTTTATTAGTTATTAATATTTACTTTGCAATAATTTTGTCTACAAATTTAATAATTAACAATCACATTATTAAAAAACTATAACTTAATTATTATTACACAGTCCTCATTTTAACTTTACAATATTTTTTTAATAAATTTAATAATTAACTTATTAATATATATATATATATATATATATATATATTATTAAAAATCTATAACAACTTAATTATTATTAAACAGTCTTCATTTTAACTTTACTATAATTTTGTTTACAAATTTAGAATTAATGGATAAGTATCAATATAACATTCACCAGTTTCACTACTCACTTCCCTTTCATGTCCTTTAAACAGGCTCATTATTTTTAATAATTGTGCACTAACATCATCTTGGCAATTAAAAGACGAGCGGTAAAACTTAATAAATCCTGTAATTAATAAATATTTAAAATCATTTATGAAATAGTGGCAAATCAGGTTATGTTCTCTAAACTGTATAGGACAGTTACTATGCTCTTTGATCTACTAGTTAGTCTGTGCTAGGGTGAGGCAACTTTGCATGAAAGCTGAAAAATCTGCACACAATCATGATTGGTTTGCTCTTTAAAGTATAATTACATACATATTACTCTGAGATTTGCACAATTTAATTCATTCAAATTAAATTCTTTTTTATATTAGCGAAATTATATCAAAAGAAGCCATGAATTGATAAAAGTTAAGTGGTCACAAAAATGACGTTTGTCAACGTCTTTTGACGTTTGAGACGTCACCTACAGGCTCGTTGGAGAGACCTGATGGTGTACTTCAGTGACTGCCACTGGAACTCCTGGACGAGTAGAACTAAGTGGGCCGAGCTTGGGCTTGTTTTAGTTATGATGAAACCTTACCTTTGTATTTCGATAATGATTTGCCACACTAAGCTATGTCATGCCATAACTAACCACCTCAGACTATCATCATAATCACATAAATATGTATTGGAATTGGCTCTTTATTGGCAAAATATGTTCTATTAACGGTACTGATTGTGTGTTAGCCCTATATCATCTAGGTGTTAGTCTGAAAAAAAAAATGGAAATCAAAAATAATATCTATTGACTCCAAGATTGTTGCAACACTACAGTCTGTCATCCTTCTGTCAGTGAGAGTTTTGGCGGGAACTTGATCGGCGGCGGTTTGCTGCTCCTGTATTATAGTTTAAATAATAGTTTGAAGTGGATTTTGATATGTAAAAGTGGTGCGATTTTGTGTATTAAATGTCTACGCATGTGAACTATTAGTGGAAATGGTGAAACAAGTGCTCTGATGGTGATGCATTCTCAAGATAAGCTGCTTGCATAGGCGCCTTTAGATACCATCGCCAACTGTCAGCTGCCTGCTGGCTCAAGTTGCCGTCAAAATCTCCCAAGGGCTGCACAATGTGACGCATCAACATTTTGTGAAGCAGTGAACTATGAAGGATAATAATACATAAAGACAAGGCTTGGGGAAATTATAATAAACCGAATAAATATACACAAGACTTGGACTAAAGGTCTAGATACCAGGCCGTAAACTCCAAAAAAAATCCTTCTGTCAGTCAGTCACTTTGTAATCAGTAATCAGTATGGAGTGTAGAGTACAAGGAGGACCATAGATATAGTATTAAATACTATATCTATGAGGAGGACCATCTCTATTATGAAAAGTGTCCCTAAAATCGCGTCCAATAAGGGTGGCGCTGCAGTAGCATAGGATAAATTTAAAAAAAAGAGCCATAATTAAGTAGAATAAGATGTAGAAATAAACAAGGACCAACCAATTCGCTTGGTTTTGTACTACGTTAATAGTTGAGGTTTTGTATACTGGCATTTTACTAACTACTCTAGTCATGAATTTTTTTAAATATTTGAATTCAGCTGACTTCAATTCGTCTACAACAGCCATCTTCATTTCGTAGTTTTTTCAGACGCCAGCGCTATTGTGGCAGGTTTTGGAACCTCTATTTTCAGTATATAGTGGGACACTTTTTTAACTTTCGCACCTTGTAAAATGGTTCTCTTTCTAGTCTACACTCCATAGTAATCAGTACGAGTTGCACAGAGTAGTAGATCAGTGTTAGTATTTTCTGCTATCTACTGTTTTTGAGATTTTCGTTAAGTTTATGTTATTTTTGGTTACAAATACCGAAAAGAACGAAAAGACCCCCCCCCCCCATCCCCGCCTACGAATTTGGAGTATATATAAAAAAATGACTGACAGTTTTTTTTATATAAATATTCTAAATTCGTAGGCTGAGGTAGAGGGGGTGCATTCGACATTTTACAAATTTGGTTTTATTAACTTTTTGCACTGAATATTGTATTTTATGCATTTTTAACGATGGTGCAATTATATTCAAGCAAGGTGCAGTTTTTATATAGCAAAAAGTAAGTAATATCGATGTTATAAGTTGAGCGAATCTTTAATAATTTTATTTCGATCTTTAACTAGATGGGTGAAGTTTATATAATTAATATTTTTGAGATGTGCTATTTGAACTTTGTCTACATGTGAGATCCATTTAATACCAAGTCAGTTAATTTATTCAGTCGCTACTTAAGGGTCCTTCTGTCTCACGTTATTACGTAATTAGCTAACCTAACAACATTTTATAGTGACCATATTAATATTAATTTTTTTATGTTTTAAATACATAGATCGACTTCACAATCGCACTAAACAATCTAATTTAATATAATATGTATTACTTGTGAGATACATTGTGTTTTTATGCGATGGATAATATTGATATGGTCACTATAAGATGTTGTTAGGTTAGATAATTACGTAATAACTTGTAACAGAAGGACCCTTAAGTAGGGACTGAATAAATTAACCGACTTGGTGAATCTCACAACTTTTTACGGTAGAAGAACTGAGTTACGAGACTTGGTTTTTTTACAAGTTATGTTTTTGATGACATAATTGTGTCTGACTTTTTAAATAGGTAACTAGTAATTTTTTTCTGGTCTTTAGTTTATATTTTTTTTTTTCAAACGGTGGGAATAGTGTAAGGGGTTACATTGCAATATTGTAACACTGTGTAACGATTCGACTCCGGACTGGCAGAGTACGCCTCGGACCGAATAGGCAGTTGTTAAATACAGTATATTTAAAAAGATTTTGGATTATTTAGCACCTACACCTATAGGCGCAAATAAGTGCTAACGTAACGCGAAAAAGTGTACACATATAAAATTTACGCGCAAACAAAATATTTTAAATTCGTCATACCAAATCAATGGTGTCAAATTACGAGAAGTTGACAATGTTCGTGATTTGGGCGGGCTGCTAGACAACAAGCTTACTTTTATAACACATTTCGACCATATTATAAAAAAAAAGCTTCTGGAATGCTCGGTTTTATCATACGCAATACAAAGAGTGTCAAGGCCGTTAAGACCAAGATGATTCTTTATAATAATTTTGTGCGAAGCATTATGGAATACTACAGTGCTGTTCGAAGGCCCCCTTTCGGAACACATACGTTACGCTTGGAAAGGGTTCAGAAAAGAAGAAGAAGAAGCGTCAGTAGCCTAATGGCAGGGCGCGGACCGCGAACTCGATAGGTCGTGGGTCCGAATCCACCATTCAACTACTGTCGTGAACCACTTCTAACACAAGCATTTTAAGCTTACTAGAAGTGGCTAAAGGGAATATTAGTAATGTTTAATAGCATTACTAGTATTAAAAAAAAAGTAAAAAAAAAGAAAAGGTTTCTATGGCACGTACTGTTCTCTGTAAGTAAAGCTCGATCACTTAAATCCTACAAAAGTAGGATTCTCGCTTTTAAGTTACTGCCACTTGAAGCAAGAAGTGACATTACAGATTTAATGTTCGTATCAAGCTGTTCCATAATACGACTGTCCTCCTTTGCTAAATTCCTTTTCCTTCAGAATACCTTCTCGGTTTCCGAGAAAGCCTGTTCAACTTATTAAGCCACCAATGGGTATGACTAAACTTGGTCATTTCTCTCCTGTTCCTAGATTGAGTACATTGAGCACATCGGTAGATCTTAATTTTCATTCTTTAAAATATTTTCGTAAGCAAATCAGAGAATTTATCACAAAAAAACGTCTTCTGTAATTTGCTAAAAAAATAATTTAAAATAGGATTTATGATTTTTCTTTTCTTTTACATATAAGTAACATATTATTATTTAGCGCATGATGTGTTTCCCTATAAGTAGTTATGCACTTGGTATATGATATTTTGGAACTTGTATTTTTTATTAAAATGTATTGTGTTATAACTGTTGGAGAACCTAATGAATAAAAATATAAAAATTATAAATAATGGTCGAATTGACGACGTCGTTACATAGCGTGGCTGGGCAGGCGGCATCACTCGGTAAGAGAAAAAACGAAACAGCATGCATAATATCTGCATCTCACCAACACATTACGCATAAAATTTAAAACTTTTATGTTAACTATTTAGTCCGAGTTTGGTGAGAAAATATGAAATGTCAAAGCTAAAATATTTAAATTTATTAACAGCCACAGTAACAGCTTACAGATGTATTCATTTTGATGTCATAATTATCGGCACCTAAAAAAACCCGGATATTTGGCGTCACGATCAATGGTGAATTGGGAAGTTTGGTGACACATCCCATCTCACACACCACACCTCTGAAATCAGTCCCGTGCAAACGGGACAGCTATTATACTAATTGCGCCTATAGTAAAATTATTTTGTCCGTGCATTTGGGGTTATAAATCATAGCTCGGCCTCAGCCCGGCTAGGGCGGTGAGCATGCCATTATCGACAACAACAAATTAATCACCGAAGGCAGGTACACGGTGGCGGTGCGGTATACAAAGGTTGGTGCGACATTGTTATGTTATGAGTCATTTGTTTTCCATTATTACCTCCGCCTAATACCTGCAAATTAGTGCAGTGATGATTTAGTATATATATCGAAAAGAAATTTGTTTTTGTGCATTCGCTCTCTGAATTTCTTTAGTGACATAATGGCTACTCCTTTGTTTTGTACCAAAACGGCAGAATTTATTCAAAATAATATTTTGCCTGTTGGCACCAATATACCAGCACAAGCACGCGTTGTTATTAAAAATATTTTAACATTTTTCACTGAAAGGAAAATAGATCCCGAAAACTTACAAAGTGATAATTTCTGCCGTTCTCGTGAAGTTGCTGCGGCGATATGTAGTGTGATTGTTAGAGCGGTCGACAAAATTAAAAAGAGTGTATACAGGGAGAAGTTAGCTCTCCGCGAGAAAGCGTCTATCGGCCTTGTACAGTAACTGCATTAGACGACTTTGACAAAATTGTAATTAAACAAATAGTGTCATCGTTTTATCGCGATGGTGAATATCCTAACACGGCTAAAACTTTGAGTACAGCAAAAGATAGAATTGACGGATTCCAGTGTTCTATTTCTTCTATGCGTAAAATATTCATAGAACTTGGGTACAAGTACACACAAGCTCCAGATGGTCGTAAACAAATGATGGAAAGGACTGACATCATTTGTGCGCGGCTACAATTCCTGACAAAACTCAAGACCAATAATTTATTTAGATGAGACTTGGGTGAATCAAAATCACAGCTGCAAACGTGGACAAGGCGGCTTAAACACAAAAATGGGAAAGGGGGGGCAGACTAATTGGTAAATATTCTTTCATCTTTTATGTAGGAAATACGACTTAATAATTATTTTATACAAAATATGATGTTCATTTAAATATGTTGTTCAGTTTGTCATGCAGGTTACGCAAAATATGGTTTTATATCCGAAGCCAGATGGGTATTCCGTGTTGTAAAGTCTCAGAACGAGGACTACCTTTCAGAAATTAATGCCGAAGGCTTCACAGACTGGTTTACAAAGCTGCTGCAGTCTTGAAGTACCAAGATTTATCATAATGGACAACGCACTCTACCACTCCCAGCAAATAAAAATAGGGCACACGGGATTGAGTTTAATGATAGTGAGCTCAAGCTGGAACTATTACAATAGGTATTTCAGATTTTATTATTTAAAGTTTGCAATACATTTGTTTTCTTGTAAGTATCTAGTTGAATATATAAACAACATTATATTTACTGGTGCAACGGAACCGACCAGAAAAAATATACAAATTGGATCAGTTAGCTTTGGAGTCAGGACACGAAGTGATTCGCTTACCACCTTACCATTGTCAATATAACCTAATTGAGTTGATATGGGCTCAAGCAAAAAATGAAGTTGCCACCAAAACAGCACTTTTAAAATTGCAGTCGTCGAAGTGTTACTGCATGAAGCAATTTCAAACGTTTCGCAAAAGAACTGGGAAGATTGCGTGAAGCATGCAGGACAAAACCAATAGGAAGACTTGAAGAAGTCTCATCTGGCAGAAGATATCGTAATTCATGTGGATGACGATGACTCTGATGATTCTGATGTAGAATTTTAATGAAAATAGTTTTAGATTTAATTTTAGATATAAGTTTTTATCATTATCTTTATATTTCTTTTTAATATAACTTGTTACATTCATAACATTTGGACTTATAGTTTTTTTTAATATATAGTTACCTAATGAATATTTTTTTTAATCATTATTATTCTTATTTTAATAAATACGTCGTTTTATCTATTTTTTTTTCATTTTTATCACTAACCCACATAATAACAAAACTAAATACACTATCGATAACACTTATCGACAACAATAATGCGCATGACTATGCTTGCCCCTAAGGCCCGTGAGCGGGAGTGAGAGCGAAATACTCCGATGATTTATGACTCAACTGCACGGACAAAATAATGCCATCAAAAACATAACT
Source organism: Parnassius glacialis (assembly GCA_033319125.1). Classification (NCBI taxonomy): domain Eukaryota; kingdom Metazoa; phylum Arthropoda; class Insecta; order Lepidoptera; family Papilionidae; genus Parnassius; species Parnassius glacialis. The sequence goes on along the minus strand of JAVANC010000001.1, from coordinate 36,219,956 downwards.
TGTAAAAAAGCCAAGTCTCGCAACTCAGTTCTTCTACCGTAAAAAGTTGTGAGATCCATGTAATACCAAGTCGGTTAATTTATTCAGTTCATAGATTGATACATAGATTGACTTGGCAATCGCATGAAAACACTATATATCTCACAAGTAATACATATTATATTAAATTAGATTGTTTAGTGCGATTGCCAAGTCAATCTATGTATCAATCTATGGACTGAATAAATTAACCGACTTGGTATTACATGGATCTCACAACTTTTTACGGTAGAAGAACTGAGTTGCGAGACTTGGCTTTTTTTACAAGTTATGTTTTGATGGCATCTCATTTCTTTTTGTAGATAGTTATATCTAGGTAGCTATTTACATCTATTATTCCATTATACATATATAGGTACACTGATTCATTCACTGCAACTAACTTTGTAATACTATATATTTATATGGGATTACAAATTTATTTATGCAGTTGGTGTATCTCGAAAACTGGACCGATATTGTAAAATATTTTAATTTTTCCTTGGTTTATATATTAAACAATAATAGTATTCTAAATTTGAAGTTTCTATGTCCGCTAGAAGTGCCTTAGAGTTTTGATGATCAGCCAGTCAGTGAGTGACAAAATTAAGAAACTTTGACTAGTTATAATTTTTAAACTACTGGTTAAAATTTAATGAAATTTGAAATATACCGAGATTATACAATGCCTACTTGGTTAGTAAAAATTCAGGCTTCTAGTTTTATCCATAACGAAGTTATAGGGTTTCGGAAATGGCCTGAACTGCTTCGAGAAAAGGATGGTACGGCCGTGCCGCTTTTTTGCTCGACTTGGCGGGGGCACTACCGTGCCCCCAGAAAGGATGGTACGGCCGTGCCGCTTTTTTGCTCGACTTGGCGGGGGCACTACCGTGCCCCCAGATTCTAGTATAGAGTTTTGTACGAAGTACATATGGGTCGTTTTGTAATTTGCAGTTGAGTTTATTTTGCATTTACTTTCGATCTTTGAGTTTATTGTTGTATTTTGTAAAGTTAATTTTTGCTTTTTCTTAAGTTTGTTTATTTAAAATGCCAAAACGAACAAAACCATTGTTAAGGCGAGTCAACATCTCTAGTAATTAAAAAAATTACCACTAGTATACATAATAGGTAACTGCGGACGTAAGTGAAATAAAGGAAACTTTTAAAATTTTATTGGTTAAAAAAAACTATATTAAGTGAGATATTTAAGTTAATGTTAATTTAATAGTCTTAACAGCATAGAAAATATAATGAAAACAAATTCAGTGTTATTTTCTCATAGTTGAAAAGGTTGCCGTAATCTTGCAAACGCACGCAAATGACGTTCTAGTGTCCTGTCAACCGCTCACTCGCACCATGCTACAGGCTAGTGCAACTTCCATAGCAAAAATTATATGTACTACAGGGGTCAAATTTTAATGACGGTTAGCTCTTCTTTCTGCTTTTCGTAATAGGTATGTAACGACACTGTCAAATGAAATACGTTCAAATGTCAAATCAAACAATTATATTTGTATATATTTTACTAAATAAGATTGCTTTTAATTTTGCTATAGGCGCCGTTGTTCATTTACAGAATTGTTAAGAAATTAAATATGCATTGTAAAACTTTCCAAATAAATGGTGCAAGAAGCGGAATAAATGATAACAAGAAAATGCTATTCGTAGCAATATTTCCCTTAGATGATGAAAGGTATGTGGTGATTTCAACTTTAATAGTAATATGATATTTAACGCGAGTACATTTTTGGATTAGCCATCTATGTAGGACAGGTTTTTATAGTGTACAATTGTGTGCACAAATACAAACACACTATTTCCTAAATCTGATAGTTCGATGGTATGGCAATCTGAAACGTAATTCGTTTACTTAGAAACTACACAGTCAATTCTGACTGCTAACATTCTATTTGTTCAATAAAAATGTAATTTTATTTATATTTTTTTTCAGATGCAAGCAATGGGTGAAATACCTGGCACATGCACCAATTGAAAAGATTCACACATTAAGACATATTTGTGACAAACATTGCATTTGAACCCAACTAAAACGAACTGTTATTTCTTCAGTGGACTTAATTTAAACTTCTACAATTATGTGTATGTTAATTAAGTTTCATTTACATATAGCAAAAGATAATATACCTCTAAAGTCACATTTTGGTAAGAATTCGATTATATAAATGAACTCAAAGTTATATGTAATTACCTGGTTATAAATATTTTTTTTTATAGATTCATCTACAAACATTAGCTATAATGAGCACTCATTTTCAAAGCGACAATTAGTAAACGATCTCTGCGAATAGTATGTACATAGGTACCTCTGTGAAAAAGCCTAGCGATTTGTACATAGTACTTGTTACACATAAAAGCAATTTAATCCGATCAGTATTAAAAACCCAATATTTTTACCCTTAAAAAACTAACGTTGAAAACAAGCATCCAGACGCAGACTTTTTATTTTACAGCATAGCAACAATTGTTCAGTACGGGAAAGAAGCCTCGGTCCTGCTATGCCACAGCCAAATGCTTAGCCACTGCGCTACGGAGTCGTCATTTATTTTTTACTTAATTAATTACTAATATAATAGTGCGTTTTTTATTTTATATTTTCTTTATACATATTTTTGTACCTAATTGTAGAGATATAATTACAAATTGCTGTGTGTAAAATACATTGATTTCTTATCCTCATCGGCATTTTTACTTTCCAATCACACTTATCAATTTTACAATCCCCATGTTAAAAATATTATTTCTCATAAATAATTCAGTATAGAGATCTAACTTTTCTTATGTAAAAATATCGATAAACAATATATCGATAAAGGTTATATCGATAAAATTATTCGAGAATAGACATTTGCAGCACTATTGTCATTCGTCAATGTTGTCAGTACTGTTTCTCAAAACTAAATGTCATATCTTGATGTTGGTAGAATAGCTTGGCGTAATTTCATGCAATTATTTTTACTATGGAAGGTCGCCTCTTAAACGTAGTGATTATATTCTCTTTGCCATGCTATAACGCAAAGACTATAGAGCGGTTGAACAGTGATATGCCAAGATTGACGCTGAAATTGACGCATCACTATTCAACCGCTTTAACTATGTAGCAGTATCTATAGAACATCTGATTACGCTTGGCATGGCATGGGCAATGAGCGAAACGCGAGCTCTGTAGCTTGCTTATTTATACTCTAAGCCAAATCCTAATAAGGAACCTTATTTACCGTAACCAAATATACAGCCCATAGTGGCACCTACTGGTTCCAGATTTATTTATTTTCTGTTTTGGCACGAAATTAACACACTACAAATTTTAGTAATTTCGACTCATAAATATAGAATTTGTAAACTTGACTACAGCGGCTCCTATCATGGAACCAACGTCTCGACAAAATAAATATATTGTTAATAAATAAATATTGTTTGACAAAACAAATATTTTGACAATCTTGTGGATAAAATGAGTTCTTTCCCGAATGAACAGTATGCTGACATCGTTTTCATGTACGTCAAAGCTGATGGAAATAGTTCTTTGGCACGACGATTGCGTCAAAACCATTATTTTGATCGCCGAGTGCCGAACGTCAGACTATTCCATAATACGTATCGTCCTCTTGGTGCAACTGAAAGGTTTCAACACTCGGAATATGGAAATAAACCAGGTTGAACTGTTCACGAAGAGGAGCTTATTTTACAAGTATTTAAAAATGATCATACAACAAGCGTCAGAGCAGTATCATAAAACCTTGGAATATTCAAATAGAAAGTTTGGTTAAATGCATCATGAAGGGAAATATACGTTTCATGGCACAGGAGTACACGGTTTGTAGTTGGAGATCATCTACGGAGAGTATATTTTTGTCGATTTTTATTGAACGGTGACATCGAAGATTTGGAATTTTCGAAAAATGTTTTATGGACCGAAAAATCATAATTTACTAGAGAAGGTATAACAAGCTTTTATAATTTTCATGATTGTTCCGACAAAGAAGCAAATCCACATAAGAAGAAACAAGTTTCCTTCCAAAGAAACTTGATACTTTGCAAGTGTGATTGGGCCTCATTTTTCCCGAAAACTCTAAGTGAAGACAACGACTTACGCGTTTCTAGAAAATGATTTGCCTACCCTACTGAAGGACATGTCGATAATGGAAAATGACACAGATTTTTTTTAAATGATGGTCCAAATCACTACCGAGTTACAATCAGAGATCATCTAGATAATTGTTTTCCTAACTGTTGGATTGGCAAAGAAGGGCCGGTGCCCTGACCTACTCGATTTCCAGATTTAACCCCTATGGATTTCCGTGTCTGGGGTCGAGCCAAAGAGCTGATTTACATTGAGAAAAATAACGACTTGGGAAAATTCAATGGAAAAAATTAACGAAGCATTTAAAAAAATAAAAACAGAGATGTTATAAAAAATTACAACCACTGAAGTGCGAAATAGGGCCTGCAAAATTATTAGGAACCAAGGTTAACACTTTCAACATGAATAATAAATTATATGAACATAAAGAATAGTTTATGTAGACCTCTTTTTAATACATTAAAAATAATGCCACCGGAACTTTTTGCGAAACTTGACTTCGGTTTGAGTTAGGTGCTCAAGTTCTGTGAAATAGACAGGGATCTATTTTAGTATGGTTTTAGGTGTTTCAAAAAAATTTGAATGTGTAAGTTTACTATCGATTTTTTTAAACGCATTAACCAAAAAGTTATTTTACGTTTCCTAAAAACTTCTAACTCATCAGCACATTCAGTTAATCAATGATGTGGATACTATCGATGGCATTGGTGTTTGTCGATTGAGTACACATTAAGTTAAAAATAAAAACAAGGTTCTATGTATTGAGTTATTATGTACTACGTACTAGAGGCGACACTCCACTAAGTTACGCTGTTCCATTCAATTGTGGTAATGTCACTGCACTATAATCAGTCGCTCGCTAGGCGCTTGCAGAGTTGTCACGTGTTGTGTTGTTTTAAAAAATATATCTTGATAAAATATGTCGGGTTGTGTTCTTAGATATTACACAAAAAATTCACGAAATATTAGTAAAAACCAAGGAATCACTTTTCATCGGTAAGTAAGATACTTAAATAATTTCTTTGGCGCCAACTTATGTCATGGAATATAGATTATGAAATTAATTTGTTCAGATACGACATTTCTGTGAGCAAGTGTAGGACGATTATATTATTCACAATTTTTTTTTGTAGAAATAAATAGAAGTATTTATAATTAGGCTAAATTTCTTATGTTTATATTTGCTGATTATTCTTTTAATTTAATTTTAGGTATCCACGTCGAAACCACGAAAACCGAGAAAAGTGGATTAAATTCGTCCAAAATAATCGTAGAGAAGAGATGTGGTTACCAACAAATAATACATACATTTGTTCCTTGCATTTTAAGGAAGAGAATAAATATAGTATGAAGAAGGCAAAAATTAACAAAACTTATATTTTCTATAGGCACTTAATTAAATTCCTAATACATATTTTTACAATAACATTTATAAATTTTATTAATTGAAATTAATTTTAGCAAAAAATAACAAATAAGTTTATATGTAATTCATGTGTAAATAGAAATGGTAGAAGTTATTAAAGTTTTACTATGTTTTCTCACAGTAATTCATAAGGCATAATATAAAAAGTATCAGCTCTGTGTCCATGCCTCACGCGAACTTAGGATAGGGCTTTTGGGGACCCAGTTCTAGATTTAAATAAATATATTTCATTAGATTCGATTCCTTCCAATTTATATAGTTATCTTATAAAATATTTATATAAAATGTAATTAAAATTCTATTGTGATAATATTATATATTATCATATTAATTTACTTCGTATCATGCAAAATAAATGACAAATTATTAAAAATTGAACTTGTTTATAAATTAATTCACAATATATGTACTCTAAATAAACAATAATTAAATACCTACTGATCATTCTACCTACGCATAATCTATTATGATAAAAAACCGCGCATGCGCGGTAAAAGTGTTTGCGGCGCATGCGCAACGACATAGAGTAGTGCACAGATTTTGTTTGAAATAGCTGTTCTAGTACGTAAGTACATTATACTTTAATGGTTCTATGTACTGATTGTAGCCAGTTTAATCGTTATTAATGATTAAATACCAAATTTAGGGATATTTGCCAAATATCATAATTTTCACGATAACTAGAAATCCTAAGAAATTGGAGTAGTAAGTAGATTAGAGTAACCTGCTCAAAAATGTGCCCCACGAGCATCCTGTAACTTTGCTTACAGCTCAAACCAATAAGAAGTGGTTTACAGTTAACGAGGGGAAAAACAGTCCAAATAAGGAAAAAGAAAACTTAATTAAAGCGTGGGAAAAGGAAACCATTAAAGTGGAAACACTGGCGAGCTGGATCACAGATTTTTTTTGGCCTAAAAGTCTAGATACCAGGCCATATACTCCAAAAAAATTCACATATTTTTTAAATTGGGTACGTTTGTTTTGACTTTGACAGTTGACTTTTAGCTATCAACAAACAAAATATTTAGAAATAATGAAATTGTGTTAAAGGGGGAATTAATTGAATATCTATTAAAACATATTTTATCATAATTGTGTTATCGCAACAGAATTATAATAATACATTATGGATATAAGTTCAAGTAATGTAACTGTTCTTCTTCGTCAATTATGTGAAGAGTTGTCACCCGAACCAGGTTTGGTTCTTTTTTTAAATAATAAATACAACATTTGGTTTATTTTATTCGTAATTACACTTTCATACTTCATATATGAATACTTTACTCGATTATTTTAAAGATATTCTGGTTAAAATAAAAAGAGGTGTGTCGTTGCGGTTATAATTGTAAATTGTATGAAGTAACAGCTTATGACTGACTGTGACTTAAAATTGTGTTTCTTATAGATACAGCGTATGAATTGGCTCTATCATATTTATCATCTACCAATGAAAAAAGCCGCCCTATTCAAGATGAAAGATTGCTCTGCCAAAAAATACATAGTCGCCTTACAAGTGTGTCAACAAAAGATGCCGATAAATTTACTGAGGCGTATGCAAAACTGAAAAATTCCGTGAGTATTTTAATACAAAATAACCTTATTTATTCAAGGAATCCTGTTTTTTGTGGCATTCTTTAGACGAGACCTGTGTTTAGGAGTGGCCTGGTGAAGGGTTGTAACAATAATCATGATATGGTTGTCTATTAAAGCTGATAATATTTCCAAATTGCACCCAGTCACAGTCCGAGAATAAAAGTAGACCCTAGTTTTAATACTACTACGTTGGCTGAGCTTTCCTTGGTATTTTTGTTTTGGACATTGTGGTTTTGGAAATTGTATTTCAATTAAAAAATAATAGTATTATTACTCGCCAATAAATGTCAGGAAGAGTAATATTTTCAGTGTAAGTTGATTATCAATAAAGACTTATTAATTTGACTTTTCTTTTTGTACCGAAACATCACCAATAGGATAAAAATATTTGCACAATGTTGGTTTCTTTATTAATTTAATTATTATTACCATATTCTTTTTTTAAAGCTGGGTCATTCTTTTTGTGTTTTTTTTTAAATATACTTAAATATTAATTAGATGCATTGATTAATGGCTCTCAATAATAGTCTTTATCACAAAAGAAGGAACTTGAAAAAAAAATCAAACTGGAGACATCTGGACTTGAACCGGGGTCTTCTAGTTTCAGGACCACCTGATTTCCCACCTGAGCTATTATAACCTTGTTGATAGTGATGAAATTTACCTTTATATTCTAATGATATTGTAGCAGTTTTTCATTGCCTGAAAACACGGATAGAATAACATTTTCTAAAAATGAATCCTAGCTAGATCGATTTATTACCTTCGGCACATATAATAATAATAAGAAACGGCTCCAATGATTTTCATAAAGTATAGTAAAATTTTATGAAAATCGTTGGAGCTGTATATATATATATATATAGAAGAATTGTTCATTTAAAGGTATTAGATACTAATTATGTAATATCATTTTAAATTGCCCTCAAATTTTAATGGTAGGTCTTCTATTAACATTTTATTTTTCATTATCAGTTTTCTTACTAATCTGTTGAATTGAACATGTATTGAGTTTGGAGGTGTTCTTTTTATAAATGAGAAGGTAAACAAGCATAAGACTCACCTAATTGTAAGTGATTACTGCAAACATTGGATTTGTAGGTGCTTTGCATACCTTTTAAAAAGAGTAAGCTCTTTTCTTGAAGGTCCATTAGTCATAATCGGTCTGGAAAAACCATGGACAATAGTAAATTCTATAATATGGTTGTGTATGGTTAAATTTTTTGGAAAGTTTTGTTAATGTCTTAGTATAAGGTAGAATACTTTTTTTTTTCATTTTTGTTGGTCAAAAGCCCTTTGGTTTTTACACCTCATTTTTCTAGACATAATTCACTAGGATTAAGCCATAAGCAAAAGCATATGAGGAGATGGGGAACAAAATGGTATACAAGAAATAAATTTTAAAGAAGCAGTAAATAACTGAAAGACACTTACAGTGAACTTTTAGCATAGCTGTTTTTTATTTACCCACATAGAGTTTGTAATTTGATTTGACATAATATATTAAATCCAGATAGCTATCTCTAATACAATGGAAAGGATTTAAATTTATAAAATTTAATTATGTCTTTATTTGCGACCCTTGCAATTATTACCTTTCGATTGTTACAAAGCTGCCATTAGGCCATTTTGATTGCAAGCAATAAGTTGTATGTGAGTTAGATGAGATCAGTCTAAACATAAGTCAGTTCAAAAAGTTTATTCACTACTGTTTAATACTTAACTTCTTAACAAAAACATTATCTTTATTCTTTCTTAAAATATCAATTTTATTCATTATATGTATATAATGTTCAATGTTTTTTCTTTGCATTCGCAACCTTTGTCATGTTCATCGTCCTGCCCATTCTCTCAGTGGTGGGTTGTTGTTGAATATTTGACAGACAAAAACCGTATTCCTCGTCGGTAAAACCGTTGCGGTAAAACCTGCCGTGTAGTGGCGGTCAAGAATATCCACTACCCCATATCTTCCCGTGGGTGTTGTAAAAGGCGACAAAGGGAAACAGGCAGGAGATGGGCAGCAGCATCTTCGTGATAATAGCCAAAATTACAATTAAAAAAATGCGGTTGCAACTCGCTCGCCCAGCGTGGCAACTATGGCAAATACCTTCTATGGAGAGAGTAACAAGGAGACGGCCCCCGGTCCCCGGTGGCCCCGCTATTCCTGGCTACGGTGGCGACCATGGTAACGGCGGGGCAGGGGGTGCTAAGAATCTCCGGTGGAGGTTCGGTTGCCACCTTAGACGACTCGACCTGGCAACATACAACGCACGCACCCTGAAGACTGACGAGAAGATCGTGGAGCTGGAAGAAGAGATAGACAAGTTACGATGGCATATTATAGGATTATCCGAAGTCCGAAGAGAGGGGGAGGACACGGTAATCCTCGAATCCGGCAACTTGCTCTATCACCGGGAGGGCGACCATCTGTCCCAAGGAGATTTCGCATTTATCGTCCACAAGTCTCTCGTTAACAACGTTGTAAAGATCGGGAGTGTGTCGACGAGGGTTGCGTACCTTATACTCAGAATCACCAAACGGTATTCGCTGAAGGTCATACAGGTTTACGCACCAACCTCGGCACACCCCGATGAGGAGGTGGAGGAAATTTATGAGGATACCCAACGAGGAACCCAAGGGGCCAGCAGCTGGCCGACTTCGTGGAGAAAGAGGGACTCTTTATGATGAACTCTTTCTTCCAAAAGCGGCCCCACAGGAAGTGGACCTGGTCGAGCCCCGACAGTTCGACAAAAAATGAGACTGACTTTCATTCTTATATATTATTAGTTCAGTGATGTCTCCGTGATCGCGAGGGTGAAAACTGGTAGCGATCACCGAATGGTTAGAGGCACACTGAACCTAAACGTTAAGTTGGAGAGGTCTCGTCTAATGAAGTCAACGCTTCGTCCCCCTCGTGCTCTGTTTCAGAGTCCCGAAACCTTTCAGCTCGAGCTACTAAACCGTTTTCAGTGCCTAGAAGACTGCAATGAAGTGGACGATATGAATGACAAGCTCGTGGAAACTGTCCATGCGGTCGGAGCTAAGTTCTGCAAGACCCGCCGCAGAAGAACACAAAATCTCTCCGCTCACACTCTTAATCTCATGGCTGTTAGACAGGAGATGAAGCTACATTCTTCAACATATTTGACAGCATACAGGCAACTGAACAGACAGATGCATGCGGCGGGACTTAGGCAACTTCAATACAGCTTGTATTGAAGAAGCGATCGAACGAAACCAAGGCTCCAAAGTCTTTGCCAGAGATCTGTTTGCCAGAAAGAGCCAACTGTCAAAGCTGAAGACCGAGTGTGGCAGCATCGTTTCCGGGGCACCTGAGATTTTGAGTGAGATTGAGAGGTTCTATGGACAGCTGTACATGTCATCGTTGGAGCCACACGCAAGTGTGAGTAACGATCCAAGAGCGAGTCTTATCCGACACTATTCCGAAGATATCCCAGACGTCAGTCTGAGCAAGATTAGAATGGCTCTCCAGCATCTTAAAAACGGCAAGGCCCCAGGCGAGGATGGAATTACAGCGGAGCTTCTGAAAGCGGGTGGAAAACCGGTTCTGGAAGTCCTTCAGAGGCTCTTTAAGTCCGTCCTCCATGGTGGCATTACACCGGAGGCGTGGAGCAGAAGTGCGGTGGTCTTGTTCTTCAAGAAAGGTGACAATGCTCTCTTGAAGAACTACAGACCAATTTCCCTTTTGAGTGAGTGAGTCTACGTGCTGTTTTCGAGAGTCATTACGAATCGTCTCGCACGCAGACTTGACGACTTCCAGCCTCCCGAACAAGCCGGTTTCCGAAAGGGCTTTAGCACCATAGACCACATACATACCCTTCGGCAAGTTGTACAGAAGTCCGAGGAGTACAATTTGCCACTATGCCTGGCGTATGTGGACTATGAGAAAGCCTTTGATTCCGTCGAAACTTGGGCGGTGCTGCAGTCCCTTCAGCGGTGCCAAGTTGACTGTCGGTATATCGAAGTGCTGAAGTGCTTGTACAGTAGGGCTACGATGGCTATCCGAGTACAGAACCAGAGTACGAAACCTATCCAATTGCAGAGAGGTGTAAGACAGGGTGACGTTATATCCCCGAAACTCTTTACCGCTGCATTGGAAGACGTTTTCAAGCTTCTGGACTGAAACGGATACGGTATTAACATCAATGGCGAGTACATCACTCACCTTCGATTTGCCGACGATATAGTCCTTATGGCAGAATCGCTGGAGGACCTAAGCACTATGCTCAGTGACCTCAATAGTGTCTCTCAACGGATAGGTCTTAAGATTAACATGGACAAAACAAAGATTATGTTTAATGTCAATGTCACACCTATGTCGGTAGTTGTTGGGAGCACTAAGCTCGAAGTTGTTGACGAGTATGTTTACCTGGGACAAATAGTCCGACTAGGTAAGTCCAACTTCGACCGAGAGGTCAATCGACGGATTCAACTTGGCTGGGCAGCGTTCGCGAAACTACGACACATCTTCTCGTCAGACATACCTCAAAACCTTAAAACGAAATTGTACAACCAGTGCGTGTTGCCAGTGATGACTTACGGATCTGAGACGTGGTCCTTCACTGCTGGCCGTATGAGGAAGCTCAAGGTCGCTCAGCGAGCTATGGAGAGGGCTATGCTCGGAGTTTCTCTGCGTGATAAACTTAGGAATGAGGATATCCGCAGTAGAACCAGAGTAACAGACATAGCTCAACGGATTAGTAAGCTGAAGTGACAGTGGGCCGGCCATATAGCTCGAAGAACCGACAACCGATGGGGAAGAAAGGTTCTTGAGGGGCAGCCTCGTACCGGTAGGCGAAGTGTAGGGCGACCCTCCACGAGATGGAGTGACGACCTGGTAAGACATGCAGGAAGTCGATGGATGCAGGTGGCTCAGGACCGTGCTTTGTGGCATTCCTTGGGGGAGGCCTATGTTTAGCAGTGGACTTATGAAAGGCTGTAATGATGATGATGAAAACCGTTGCATAAAACGGTCGTCGTTGCAACTGGTTTGAAGACGGCTTAAAGGACGAAACTTATCCAACATTGAATAGAATTGCGTTTTTGTCGAGTGAAATGGTTGCAGTTTCTTACAACTCAACAATCTATATTTGTAAACAAACGTGGAACCTAAGACTACAATATAACGCGAAACGTTAAAGACGACAACGCGATGATTGAGATAGATAGTCGAAACATTACGTTCTAGACAGTATTTTTATAGGCGTAAATAAAAAATCGCACCAAGTAATTCGAAGACTGGTTTGTGCAACAAAGACTGAACTCAGGACGTAAAACTAGGTAAAAGGTACTTGGACTGAACTCCAAAAAATTATACAAAGTGACTTTAACATCACATATGATTGGCTCCGTGCACACACCCTTACTAAATACAGCAAAAACTAAATTCGTTACTTTTTCTATCTCTCCAATATCACAACCAAATATTCCAATAAAGTTAATAGCCCACACATGTCATTACCAAAACCAACAAATTTGCCATTGTCCCTCTGTTAATCCGGTTGATACAATAAAATGTCTTGGCATAGCTCTAGAACTCTAGATAAAACTCTAAATTTTTGAGAGGTTTGTTTTCGAACCAGTAGTAATTATACAAAAGAGTGACGTTCAATAAGTATTATTTATAATCTATATTGAATAAAAAAGTTTCTGTTTCTGTTAAAGCCCACATTGAAAAGAATCATGCCCATTTTCCATATATTTAAAAACCTGATAGTGAAAGTTGATGTATAATTATAAAGTATAGTAGAAAAACTACATGTAAGCTTAGAAAATAATGTCATATAGTCATTTTTACGATTTAAACGCTACGAATCCCAAAAAATACTGATGTCACTTTTTTTCACGATTTGCCGTAACCAAATAGGTAATAAAGAAATAAATGTGCTATAACTTATTACTAACGCTCGAAGTTAAGATAGCAATACTTATCTAGTTACGGTCTAAAACGTCTTTTTTACTTTGTGAATTTCTCGAAACCAACTGCCCCTAAGTCACCACTTACTCTCGATGATTGTCACCGTAAATTGAGTGTCTAGCTCTATCTGCTATTTATTCAGCACACATAAATACTTACTAACTACATTTACTTCATCTTGTATTGTCAAAATGATCACTTATCAACCAAACACATTTCATTGGCCTATGGTACATATCTACTTACATCGTGAAATCAATAAGTGTCTTCGCAAGCTTCGCCACTTTTGATTGATTTCACGATGTCTGTCCGTCTGTCCCACGATTATCTCGAGAACGGTTTCGAATTTTCAAATTCTGTTTTCAGCAATCGATTACTGATCACCCAGGCATCTGAACCTCCTATTTTGAAACTGATTGCTCATCGGCAACCGTTAGAAACCGCTACAAAGCTGATTGCTTCGCCACTTTGCTATGCTGTTAGCTTGCTAGGTTTATTATTACTAAACGCTTGAGCTCAGCCTATCAATCCAAATCCAAATAATTCAATCATTTAATGTTGGACAGTACTCAGTCTTTTCCCAACAACTTTCAACATTTCAAAGTTTTCTGTAAAGGCATTTCCTTGACCAAATAATCTTGAGCATGCGGTGCACTGTACTCTGCGTACGCCCATTTATCATGGAATTCACACAATTTTTCGAATTAATTTGAATTAAAAAAGAAAACTGAACATTAAAAATTAAATAAAACGTGAATAATACAGATTTTTAAATTATCTATCCATTAGTGTAATCCTCAAATGATTAGAGAGTTGCCTTTAGCAACAGATGCATGTAATCAATAATTTTATTCATTTTTTAAATAATTAATAGAATCAGGCGTTACTTTGCGGAAATCCATTATATAAAAGCTTTTAAAACAATTTACTTCGCAAATATCCGCGTTATTAAATAAAATGATGTGTCTTACCTAGTATGAAGAGCACCTCCCGCCCTCCCTCAATTGCGTGCACTTAGCGGTTAGCCACCGTAGAGTCTATATCACCTGAGGATGTCTCGTGTAGAGGCGAAACACGTGTCGTATTGTCGTCAGTGGTGTGTCTTGTCTAGTGTAGTGGTGTTGGGAGTAGCGGTGCTGGGATTAGTGGTGACGGGGATAGTCCACGCAATTGAGGGAGGGCGGGAGGTGCTCTTCACACTAGGTAAGACACATCATTTTATTTTATAACGCGGATATTTGCGGAGTAAAAAAAATTTTAAAAGCTTTTACATTTTTTAAAAGTAGATTTTAAATGTATTTGTAATACGTAAAAACAAATTAGAATGTGGAATGTGATAATAGGATATAGAACATTAATAATGTGCTAACTAATGAGATAATAGTCTCTGAATAACGAAGAAAAACGCACTATCGCAAAGTTTTGGTCGGGGTATCGCCTTAATGTCAAAATATTTTTCTTTAGTAAACAATGTTTCCGTATTTTTTCTCCACTCTGCCGAAAACTCGATCTTTTTTTTTATAGGATAAGGGTGACAAACGAGCACACAGTCCACCTGATGGTAAGTGGTTGCTGCGGCCCATAGACATCTACATCTATCCTCGTTTGCGAATCAAAATGTAGATGCGTTGTCACCCGTGAGGACTAAGATGGAATGCCTCATTTCCAGTAAAAAGGGCCTCCGGCCACCTGCACTCACCAAGCGAAACGCAGAGGTAAACCTCTACTTCACGCTGGTTTTCTGTGAGGTCGTGGTACCACCCCGGTTCGAGCCGGCCCATCCGTGCGACAGCAAAAGTTGCCGCATGGCTCTACCACTGTTACATACATACATATAATCACGCCTCTTTCCCGTAGGGGTAGGCAGAGACCACTTCTTTCCACTTGCTACGATCCTTACATACTTGTTTCGCTTCGTCCACTTTCATTATTCCCTTCATACATGCTCTACGGTTTAGGGTACTCTTAACCTGGCCTTTTTTCAAGACGTCCCTAATTTGGTCTAGAAATGTCCGCCTAGGTCTACCCCTTCCAGCACTTTCATTCACACTCGCCTTATACACTTTTTTCGTCAATCGTTCTTCATTCATTCTCTCGATGTGGCCAAACCATCTCAGCATACCTTTCTCAATTTTTGTCACTACATCTTCTTTCAGACCACAACGTTTCCTTATCTCACTATTTCTTATCCTGTCACTCAGTTTAACTCCTATCATACTTCTTAATGCTCTCATCTCAACTGCATTTATTCTGCTTTCATGTTTCTTCTGCCATACCCAACTTTCACTTCCGTACATGAGTGTCGGAACCAACACCCCCTCATGCACAGCCAAACGAGCCTTGTTAGACACCTTCCGACTGCTCATAAAGGAGTGCAAAGCTCCATTCACCATGTTTCCTGCATTCACTCTTCTTTCGATATCACTCTCACACTTTCCATCTCTTGTAAACTTTGACCCCAGATACACAAACTCTTTAAACTGTTAAAACTGTGTTAAAACCTCTAAAATAAAATCTACAAGCAAGTAACTGTGTCCTTGTATGGGAAAAGTGATGGTCACATCCTTTAGCCCTATGGAGGTTTGGTTTCGCAACCAAAACATTATTGTTATTATATTAATTTTTATTTTGGACTCCACAGCCATCTGCGAAAAGACGCAAATACGTTACGATCATGATGTCCAAGGCGTTCAAGTGATTAATCAAAGCCGATTCTACTTCCGTTACACCAATTTTATATGTGGTATAGTGGTGGTAGTAATTTTATATTATGGTTGTAGTACGAATGGGTCGGCTCGACCGGGGAAGGACCACGCTCTCACAGAATACCAGCGTAAAATAGCAGCTTAACGCTGCTGTGTTTCATATGGTGAGTGTAGAGAACCGGAGACCCTTTTTACTGGAAATGAGGAATTCCATCTTAGTACTCACGGATTACAACGCATCTGCATTTTGATTCGTAATCGAGGGTAGATGTAGATGTCTATGGGCCACAGCAACCACTTACCATCAGGTGAACTGTGTGTTCGTTTGTCACCCTTATCCTATAAAAAATAACACCATTGCGTGCTTGCTTTATTGAAAGCAGTATTAAAAGTGTGTGTGTGTCACTTAATCCACTTTGATTGACATCGTGCAAAGAACATCTCATTATGATTAATCTCATTATTATCATATTGATTGACATCGTACAAAGAACATCTCCTTTCTATGAAAATTATTCAATTTTGAACAAAAACGTGCTGGCTTATTCAAAACTGTTGAAACTTTATTGTTATAATACTGTTCTGCTTGGAAATGAGTTGTGATTCCTATTCAGCAGGCCAAAAACCTCCACATTAGAAAAAAAAGTATTTTAACTAGAAGTGTAATTATACTGTTCTGTTCACTAGCTCCTCATATTTTATTACATAAATTTTGAATTGTTTTTAAATGATTGTTCCAAATTTTGGGTATTTCACATGTTTGATATTGTTTATAAAAATATTTGTGGTTTTTTATTATATTAATTTTTTTTCAGTTTATTTTGAGGCAGAGGTTATCAATTTTGACTCTACTGTCAGCCCTGTCAGACAATATTCAACAAAAAGAGTACACTCAACAACTTTTTCCAATACCTAACCTTGGTGTAGCTGTAAGTATCATAAATAACATTTATTAAACTACAAAAAATTTCTTAAAGGTACGCAAGACATTTTGTTAATAAATTTAACCCGTTATATTGAATCGACATAATATGAGATTTTAGAATTAGACAAGTTATATTTGAAATGGTGTGCATCCTCACACTGGCATTTTTGGCAGTCTCAGTGGACCCACAGTCAGGATTCATGAAATGAGTACCCCTTTGTAAATTATTTTATTTTAAAAAGCAGATACACTAAAAACAGTCACAAATCTTACAAAATATATTAGTTTCTATTTTATAGCGAAATTAAATCCGTAAAACTGTTGCACTCACAATTGCACATTCCTGGCCTTCTGCGACACAAACATATCGATGATGTTTTCGAAATCAGTTTTTTCCGTTTCTTCTTGCTCTACACTAAGGAAAACTAGGTCGCGTAACCTTTCTTGACTCAGCCCCCAAATACAAATGTATTAATTTAAATTTACTAAACGATCGCTCACAATTTGTAATGAATACTGCAATTGTGAGCATAATTTGCATGGAAATGCGCAGATTCGGAAATACGCCTTCATTCCCGTACTGCACAATAAAATCAAGTAGCTATATTATGAAGAATTGTGGCCTCATTTCTTGTTTCAGTGGTTTTATTAGTTACCGCCTAGCCGAAATAATCAGTTGTGTCAGACATAGATCCATAGGTTAAGGCAACGTCATAAACAGATCTCCCACTGATTCCCACGTGATCAGTTAAGAGTGAACCGAGCCATTCAGCTTAGTGGGCATTTAAATCGCCAAGGGTCACGATCCCTGCGGAGGGGATTTATGTTGTAGCACGAAGTCTGTATAATGATTCGGTCTATGTCGTCATTACCGCTGTGGGCCCTATAAAGGCACTGTAGACGCGAGGATGGTCATTGCTGTCTACGCACACTCAAGGGATGTATAGGTCCATACATTCAAGACTGCCGAGATTTCGAGAACAGAAATCCTCTCTTGACGTATACACAAAGCCAAGTTGGCGCTAAATCCCACTCGGAAACGAAACTTAATAATCTCATTCCAAATGCACCGCCAGCGCGCACCACTCATTTTTTTACACAATTTTGTATCCTTTTTTTAAAAGAAATTAATATGTATTTCTAAAATATTGGTTTTTTAATACTTATTGATTAACTATATATACAACATCTAACGTAATTAACGCACATCCTCAGACACCCCAATTAGTATATTATGTTATAATCATAATACATACACTAAATTCCTAGTTAAACATGTTTATGCATTGATTATTTATTAAATTAGTTATACTAATTCCGGAAGAATGTTGTGGTCACCGTAAAAATGCACGAACGCTAGGCACGCTAGGAACGCTTTTTATTATAGGAGGTTGATTCGAAACTTACCGAAAGTACTCAGTAAATATAATAAATACTTATACTTATCTTCACGCACAATCCCTGACGGAGTAGCCAGAGAGAACAGATCGTCAAGTGTCACGATCCTTACATACCTCTTTCGCTTCTTTCAGATTCATTATCTTCTTCATACATGCACGTCTAGGTATCCGAGTACTCTTGACCCTCCCCTCTTCGAGCAATTTGCTCACGTGGTCTTCGAAAGTTAGTCTCGGTCTACCTCGACACCTTTTAATATTATTTTTTGCGCTATATATTTTCTTCACCATTCGGTCTTCACTCATTCGCTCAACGTGCCCAAACCATCGAAGCACGCCCTTATCAATTTTTGTGATAAGGTCATCTTTTAAACCTGCCATATTGCGAATCTCTTCGTTTCGCTTTCGGTCGGCAATGGTAACGCCGCACATTTTACGAAGAGATCGCATCTCCACTGCATTCAACTTGCTTTTATGCTTCTTCTGGCATACCCAGGTTTCGCTGCCATATAACAAAGTCGGTACCAACACTGCGTTATGTATTGCAAGGCGTGCACTCTTCACTACGCCTTGCCTTTTGACTAACGCAGTCAGGGCACCATTGCCTTTGTTCCCGGCAGCGACACGCCTGTCCACATCTAAATCACATCTTCCATCCCGGCTAAAAGCACTCCCCAAGTATACAATTTCATTTACCTGTTCTAGACATTCCTGATTTACCCATATTTCACACTTCGTTCTCTCTTCGTCCCTTTCAAATACCAGAACCTTAGTTTTATTAGCATTCAAACGGAGACCTTTAATTTCACATTCCTCTTTCATACACGTGACTAATGCCTGCAGTTCTGCCTCTGATGGTGCAATAAGCACTGCATCATCAGCATACAGCAGACAATTTACTTTTATGTCACCCAATTTCACACCCAAACAGCTATCTTTCAGCTTCTGTAAACAGCTATCGAGATACAGTATGAACAGCCAGGAAGACATGACACAACCCTGTTTTACGCCCGTTTGGACGCTAAACATGGGTGACAGGTCATGCCCTACCCGCACACAGGCTTTACAGTCACAGTAAAGTGACTGCACAGCCCTTAGCAATCGACCATCCACACCGTACCCCGGCAACAGTTCCCACATTTTCTTCCTTACAAACCTTATGAAATGCTTTCTCAAGATCCACAAAAGCACAGAAAATCTTCTGGTTAGCAGCCAGAAGCTTCTCCGTGATTATGCGGAGAGAAAACATTTGATCCGTGCATCCTCTTCCAGGTATAAATCCGCATTGTGCCTCCTATAGAAATCTTTCCGATTTCTCTTGCATCCTACGTGTCAAAACCTTCGAGTAGACTTTACTTGCTAAACTGGTCAAGCTGATCGCCCGATAGCACCCGCAGCCAAAATGTGAACCTTTACCTTTATATAAAGGCACAATGACTGCGGATCGCCAATCATCCGGGACATCCCCCGTCCGCCAGCACAAATTGCACAGCAGATGAAAGTTGTCCCAGACGCGAGGCCCACCATACTTGACCATTTCAGCAGTAACACTGTCTAGTCCCGCAGCCTTACCACATTTCAAACTTCGAATCGCACGTTTAACCTCTTTCATACTGATGACCTCAGTGTCATCGAGGTCCAGGTCTGGCGTACCAGTCACGGCGTCATCCCCGGATCCCTCACTAAGATCATCACACGCATACATTTCTCTATAAAATTCGCTCCATCGCTGCATGACGTCCGATTTTTCTGTGAGGACGTCATTAGTTCTCGAAAGCACTTTGTTCATTTTTAAGGCCGTCGCACCACTTCGGGTCCTTCCAACCTCTTTCCAGAAGAGTTTGGAGTTCTCCTTAAAGTTGTGCGACAACCTTTCGTCCGCTTCCATTCTACACCTTTCACGCATTTCCTCAATCAATGCTTTCGTGTGAACTTTCTGCAGCTTATATCTTTCTTTCATCTTCTCTCTCATATCCTTATCATTACTAGAGGCCAAATAGTCTAACCATGCTTTCTTCTTCTTCTCTACAGCTTCTTTCACTTCATCATTTCACCATGCATCTCTTCTTTTACTACTGCCTCTTTTAATCGTTCCACACACTTCTTCCGCTGCATTTACCATTCCATCCCTAAGGTTCTGCCATGTTCTTTCCACACATTCTTTTCTGCCATCGATGGTGTCAAGCTTTTCGGCTACCCTCGCATGATATTTGTCCCTAGTATCCGCTTCCTGAAACTTCCAGCTTCGGATGCGACAGACCGACTGTGGTTTTGTCACTGCCGTCCGGTAGCGCCAACCCGCGAACAGACCCCTAAATCTAGTAATCACTAGATAGTGATCCGTTCCCAAGTCAGCACCCCTGAACACTCGCGTATCCATCACCTGTTTTCGCAGTCGGTCATCCACCAGGAACAAATCGATCATACTTCTCTCAATCTTTCTTTCTCTAGTATACATATGGATTTTCTTGTGATTAAACATAGTGTTTGTCAGAAGAAGACCCTTTTCCTTGCATACCGCCAGTATAAGCTTGCCAGCATCATTAACCCTTTTTTCGCCAAACTTTCCAAGCACCGACTCGTACCCTGGTCGAGCGGTACCAACCCATCCGTTTAAATCACCACATACAACAATTCTTTCGTTTCCCCTGGCCAAATCTAGAACTTCTCTTACATTCTCCCAAAACTCCTCCAGCTCAGCCCTGGACGACGAAGCTACCGGCGCATAAACAGCCAAAAGGAATAACTTCGTCAGTCCCAATTTAAAGCGAACCTAGAGTAGTCTTGAGTTCACAAGCTTATATTCAGTCATAACATCGACCAACCGAGACGACAGCAGCACCCCCACTCCCTGGCAGGCGCTCTCGCTCTCCGGGACTCCGGACCATAGAGCTAACGCCCTGCCAGGGAGCTCTTCAGTACAACTGCCCTTCCGTTTGGTCTCCGACATACACACGACATCTAATTATCTTTCTTTCATTATTTCGATCAACTCATTCGTCTTATCTCTCATGCCTCCTCTAACATTCCACGTGCCAACTCTGCACTCTGTCCTCCACCTTCCGCCGTGTCGGGCTGTGCGTGACGGGTGGCGGTCCCCATCGCCGCTTTGCGCGCTGTATTTCACACCAACGGGGACGAGCTGGTGTGCGTCGCCTTGGGGGGACGCCCTAACCCTCGTTGACATGGGTGCGCAGCTGAGTAGAATTGCAGCCCTGAAAATATAATAAATGAATTCGTATTTTGTGATTTATTAAAACAATGGGGGCAGAGGACTTTCAAATTTGTATGGAGAAGAAATAATTAATTTTTTTTAGTTAGAAAACTACTGCTACTAACTACTATACTCTAAAATTAAAACATAAAAATATCATTTATTTTTTATTTTTCAAAGATTTTTTTTTAAAAAATGGGTCAAGGATTGTATGAAATATATTGTAACAAAAGATATTCGTTGGTCTAGTGGTTGTAAACGCGACTGCTGATGATTTCCTGGATTCGACACCACAGCACCATTCACTATTTCCTGCGTTCACTCTTCGTTCTATATCCTTATCATATATACCATCCCTACTTAATACACATTCCAAATACACAAACTAATCCATTTGCTTAATCGACTCCGCTTCTATTCTTATTTCACATATCGTTTTACTTTCTTCTCTTTCAAAAGCCATCACCTTCGGCTTCTTGCGTTCACTTTCATTCCGTTTTCTCTTAAAGACTTGTTCATTAATGTAATCATCATTTACAACTCGGCCGCCGACGACGCAAATATGAGGACGCTTGATCATCGGCGTACCAAAGGTATTTGACAGTTAACCTCACCCATTCTTAACCCACATTCTTCAACTTTCAAACTTTCCAAACATCTCTCCATAAGTAGGCTTAACAGCCATGTCTGACATCTTTTTGGATGCCATACCAGTCCGAGTAGACCCCATTCCCTTTCTAAATCCCGCTTGCACATTTCAAATTTTTCTGTCAGTTTCTTTCATAACTCTTTCAATTACACCTTAGCATACAGTTTACCCACAATGCTAAGCAAGCTGATACCACGGTAGGTTTTACAGTCCTCCTGTGACCCTTTTCCCTTATATATTGGAGCTATAACGGCTTTGCACTAGTCCTCCGGTACTCGCTCCAGTTTCCAACATAAATTAAACAAGATGTACACTAGGCCTGCCACCACTCCCTCTCCAGCCCTTAGCATTTCGAGTGATACTCTATCATATCCGGCTGCCTTACCTGCTTTCATTATTTCATCTACACTTATCTCCACACCTCTTTCCACTTCTTTCGGAATTTGTAGTCCTTTAATTCAAACGACTCTTCACTCATAAACACACTTTCAAAGTATTCCTTCCATCTCCTTAAATTCGAAACTTCGTCATTCAGCATGCGGCTATTCTCGTCTCGTATAGCATTCATTCTAGGCTATTTTAAATTTACTCTGGCAGTTCTTACGAGTTTCCAGAACATTTTAATATTTGCCTGGAAGTTATTAGATATCCTTCTATCATTCTTATCCGTTCTTTCTTGCTTATAATATAATATAATATCGAGGTCTCAACTATAACACTTTATCAATTTACAATTTCCTTATTACCCAATAAATATTATTATATTATTAAATATCTATTAACTATTAATAATAATAGGCTATTATATAATATAATATATGATTATGAAAGAAGCGAAAGAGGTGTGCTAATGGGAAGTCCATAGTCTCAACCTACTTCTTTCGATAACAATTACAATATTATTAAGAAATAAGGCTGTCAACACGAAGCGCTCGCTCGGAATGTTCTCGAGATTGCTGTACATCTTACATAGTCCAGGAGAAATCGACGCATGAGTACCGAAAACTATTCCACCAATTTTTTATGCGATTCTCTTCAAATTGTTCTACTGATTATATAAATGCATGTTGCTATAGGGCAACTCGGTTCCTTATTGTTTAAACCGATTTTTTTTTCAATTGCAAGGAATTGTTATTTTCAAACGAGACATTTTTTATATTCCTTGATGAAATACGAATATAAAGGTCCTATGCAATTTTACGATAAAGTTAATATTTTCGGAGTTATGAATTTTTAAATGTTTGTAAAATCTCAAATTCGGATACTTTTGACCCATTAAAATACATTAAAGAAAAATAATAAAATATAAAAGATACTTTTTTATATTCTTTAGACAATAGTTAATAATATCCTTAAGCGAGGATAAAAAAATAATTTTTAGTACCTGTTTTTTAATTATTTATTACGCTCGCTCACTAGTATTCATCCCTTATTTTTATTAGATAAAAAAAATTTGTGTGGAATAGTTTTCGGTGTTTATGCGCCGATTCCTCCTGGACTAACAAGTTTACAAGGTGATGCGTTCGCCGCGCTCTCGCCTCGCTGAGTTTCCCGCGCGAACATTATACAAAATTAGTTTGTATTTAATCGATTTTTTTCTTTACAGAATTCTTGCACTGTTACAAGCACGAGTAAAAGCACAATTGGCTCAGTTAGTTGGGGCAGTAATGTGCTAAAACAAGGATCAAGCCAAAGTCTTCCTGTTAATTACAGTAATGCTGCTATTGTTCTACAGTCTAATGGTAAATAATATTAGCGTAAACCTAAAAATGTATTGTAGTTTCAAATTTTTAATTAACAGACTTTTTATTGCCACTTGAACTAATAAGTCAATTAAGGAAAATGCCAAAAGCTTTTTTAGAGTATCGAACATATCTCAAACAAATCCATAAATATCTGGTGGTGATTAAGAGCAAAATCAAAGTTATGAGCGGTTGCAGTTCTACAATGGCCAGTATACTTTCTAAACATATAGAAATAAAGGAAACACTGAAACACAACAGAGAATGATGAAACCTTTTCTGTGTGAAAAAGAAGCAGGGAAATAACCACCTCTGTATTTTTTTTATAGGATAAGGGTGACAAACGAGCACACAGTCCACCTGATGGTAAGTGGTTGCTGCGACTCATAGACATCTACATCTATCCTCGTTTGCGAATCAAAATGCAGATGCGTTGTCACCCGTGAGGACTAAGATGGAATGCCTCATTTCCAGTAAAAAGGGTCTCCGGCCACCTGCACTCACCAAGCGAAACGCAGAGGTAAACCTCTACTTCACGCTGGTATTCTGTGAGGTCGTGGTACCACCCCGGTTCGAGCCGGCCCATCCGTGCGACAGCAAAAGCTGCCGCGTGGCTCTACCACTGTTAAATATTCGCACCCAAAACTAAAACCAGTGAGTCACACATATCTAAGCTCTGGCTCGTATGTACGTACGCGCTCAGATCTATAGTGGTGGACCCACGCTGACTGGACTCACAGAATACGAGCGAAAAATAGCAGTTTAATGCCGGTATGCTTCGTATGGTTAGTATAGAGAACCGGAGGCCCTTTTTACTAGTAACGAGACATTCATCGTAGACCTCTCCCGATGTCACCCCGACAACGCATCTACATTTTGATTCTTTATCGATCGATAGAGATTGATGGGTCACTGTCACGGCATCCACTTACTATCAGATAGCCTGTGTGCCCGTATGTCACCCATATTCTATAAAAAAAACTATTCAAAGCCATTGATTGTGCTCCATGAAACGTTAACCAGGAAACCAGTACATTATGGTGTAAGAATAAGAAATACTCCTCTAAAATGGGTTGTTTTAAAAATGTTTGGACTCTGGATTAATTCTTTGTACACGAACTTATAAAATTTACTTTCATTTAAAAGTAATAGGCAATTCAAAGAACTAAAAAGAATAAAATAATTTCACGTTCTGAAGTCGATGCTTAATAAGACATACTGTAAAAAAGAGTTAATCGGTTCAGTTCGAACGGCACGCCAGGCGTGCCATCGATTACTTTTGTGTGTGCCGTATGACACACGAGTCGTGTCTTTTTTTTTTTTTTTTTTTTTTTTTTTTTTTTTTTTTTTTTTTTATAGGATAAGGGTGACAAACGAGCACACAGTCCACCTGATGGTAAGTGGCTGCTGCGGCCCATAGACATCTACATCTATCCTCTATTCCAAATCAAAATGTAGATGCGTTGTCACCCGTGAGGACTAAGATGGAATGCCTCATTTCCAGTAAAAAGGGCCTCCGGCCACCTGCACTCACCAAGCGAAACGCAGAGGCAAATCTCTACTTCACGCTGGTTTTCTGTGAGGTCGTGGTACCACCCCGGTTCGAGCCGGCCCATCCATGTGACAGCAAAAGCTGCCGCGTGGCTCTACCACTGTTACTGTCTTTTTAAAAATGTTTATAACTCGCTCAAATTGCGTTTTTGGAAAATTTATCCAGAACAAAATATTCATTAAACTCAAACTTTTATTGCTAAACCATAATGTACACAAGATGTTATAAAATAATGTGAGACCAGTGTTATGGACCCTGTTGGGCACGCAATTTAGGGGCTAGGAGAGAGGAAGCGTATTTAACTACTTATAAGAATGTCATTGTGATTTATTGAGATAGAATTCAATTTAACATTTTCACTGTCCGGTTTCCAGACACAATAGTAAGACAATAGCAGTGCCCTATATGTAGTGCACGGGACAGCGAAAGGGTTAAATTAGTGATCATTTTGTAAAACCTATATAAGTATTACATATTTGTAAAATATTCATTAGTACTATAGTAACATTTATTAGTTAGGTACTGTTTTAATTTTTTTGTAAATATGATGTCATTATTTTCATTTTTAGGGTTCCGTACCTCAAAAGGAAAAAACGGAACCCTTATAGGATCACTTTGTTGTCCGTCTGTCTGTCTGTCTGTCAAGACCCTTTTTCTCACGAACGCGTGGAGGGATCAAGCTGAAATTCATATCAAATACTCAAGTCTAGCTAGAGCTGTGAAAAATCAAACTTCTAAACCAACTCAATCAAAAGATACAGCAGTTTATGCCGCAAATTTTCGACATTCGCAAGGGAATCAGGGAATCAAAACCTACAGGGTACTTCCCGTGAACTTAGAATCTTAAAATTTGGTACGGAGCAACGTATTGTAGCAGAGATAAAGGAAAAATTGCGAAAAGCATAAATTTTTAGTTACATCATATAATAAAAATATTTTTAATAATTTTAAACTACGGATTTGTGCGGAACCCTCGGAGCGCGAGTCCGACTCGCACTTGGCCGGTTTTTTAATATGTCAGGTTGTTTATTATATAATTTTATGGAAGTACTTAATGTGCTAGAACTGTTTAGTTTTAATCGGGAAGTTGGCAATGACCTGTATTTGCATGGTAAATCTTCACGTTTTGTATAAAATTGCTTATTTTTTCGAACAAATTTACACATCTCCAATATGTATAAGCTGGGTAAAGTTAATATTTTATATTTAAAAAAGAACGGTCTGCCAGTCTGATCTATATTTGCTGTAATCCAGATTAATTTCTTTTGAAGGGTGAATAGAGAGGCTGCATCCGTGCTGTTGCCCCACAAAATGATGCCGTAACTCAGCCAAGCGTGCGCATACGCATAGTAGGTTGTTATTGCCGTTTCTATGTTGGTACTTTTTTTAATTTCGTGTAATGCATATGAAAAGCTCGAAAGTTTAGACCTCAGTCTATGGACATGCGATTTCCAATTCAAGTGAATGTCTATATCTATACCGAGTAATTTAAATTCTTTCACAGATTCTAAAATTGTGCCATTGTAATCGAATTTTAAATTTAGTGAGGTTTTTTGATGGGGATGAAAAGTTAATATTTTAGTTTTAGAAAAATTTATTTTTAGATTATGATCATTCAACCAGTCTGAAGTTTTGGTAATAAGTAAATGAAGTTTTTCATAAATATCAGTATCGTTTTGGCATGAAGTTAATAGCGATATATCATCGGCAAACAAGACAGACGTTTCTTCTATAGCTTTAGGAAGGTCATTGATGTAAATCAAAAATAAAAGACATCCAACGACACTTCCTTGAGGTATTGATGCATTTATTACCTTGCAATCGGAGCGCACGTATGAAATATTTTTGGTAGTGGTATCAAAGTGTTCGATCTCAACGAATTGCTGCCTATCCTT
Organism: Parnassius glacialis; assembly: GCA_033319125.1. Lineage (NCBI taxonomy): Eukaryota > Metazoa > Arthropoda > Insecta > Lepidoptera > Papilionidae > Parnassius > Parnassius glacialis. Next base: position 36,192,800 of record JAVANC010000001.1, on the reverse strand, counting down.
CAAGTACGAAGCAAACCATTTATGAGCGGGGCCACGAATACCTAACTCGTATAATTTATTTAATAGTATATTATGTTGCACCCTATCATATGCCTTCGTCATGTCTAAGAGGATACCTACACCGTATTGTTTACTATCTAAAAAGTTTACAACTTCATTTATATATTTATACACTGCTAAAACTGTGGATCGGTTTTTTCGAAAGCCGTTCTGGCAATCATGAAATATCTGGTATTTTTCACAAAATCTAGTAACACGGTTACAAATGGCCTTCTCAAAAATTTTTGATACAGTCTGCAAAAAGGCAATAGGGCGATAATTACTTGGATCGGTTTTTTTTAAATCTTTTTTATGAACAGGTTTTATAATTGTATTTTTTAGTTGTATTGGAAAGGTGCCTTCGTTAAAGGATTGATTTATTAATATTGTCAACGGTATGGTTAATTCGTCTGCACATTCTTTGATTAAATGAGGTGAAAGTTCATCTATGCCGTGGCTTCTTTTATTCTTTAAGCTTTTAACAATTTTATACACCTCGGGACAGTCGACTGGGCTCAGATACATAGTGTTTTGTGTCGGTCGGAGAACAGGTCTGCCGCCAACGCCGCTGCCTGTTGCTGGATCAGGGTTGAACTCACCAATCGACGCGAAAAAGTTATTGAATGCGTTTGCGACTTGTTTTGGATCTGAACTTATCGCATCATTTACTTTTAATTTTATATTGCGCTTTTCCTTTGCATTTGTTTTATTTGTTCTCTCTTTTATTATTTGCCACATAGTTTTGATTTTGTTATCTGAATGTTTTAATTTATTAATATATTGATTTTTTTAGCATTATTTATAGTTTTTTTTAACGTTTTTGTCTATTTTTTATAATGTAGTATCAGTATTGGGTCATTCGTTTTTGTTGTAAGTATTTTTAGTAATCTTTTATGTTTACACGATTTCCTTATTCCTACTGTTAACCAATATTTTTTTGGTTTTGATTTTATTTTGATTCGTCGTTTTGGAATGATTTGGTTCAATAAAGTTATTAGCTTATCGAGGAACTTATCGTAATTTTCATTTATGTTTATGTGTTCGTCTAGAATTTTGGTTCCAATCTATTAACTGTAATTGTGTTTTAAACTGTGTTATTGCACTTTTGTTATAAATACGTTTTTCCGTGTACCATTCTAGTTGTTTAATTTGTCGAGGTATTTTCAGATGTATAATAGTTGCCGAGTGAAAAGAAAACCCTAGTTCTTCTACGGTAGTATTTAAATATTTATTATTAAAGTTCGTAAATATGAGGTCTAGACACGTAAATGTGGTTCCCATTGTATGAGTTCGTGTTTTGATATATTGGCGGAATTTATATTCTGACATTAAGTTAAGAAAGCCAGAGATTTTATTGCATTGAGCTATTATGTACTACGTACTAGAGGCGACAGTGCATTAAGTTACGCTGTTCCATTCAACTGCGGTGATATTGCCGCACTTTACTCAGACGCTCGCTAGGCGCTAGTGAGTTGACACATGCTGTGTCAACACAGCATGTGTATATAAAAATCTTGATAAAATATGCCATGGTGTGTTTTAGACAATGCACAAACAATTCAAAAAATGTTAGTAAATACCAAGGAATAACTTTTCATCGATGAGTAAAATACTTAATAAAAAAGTATTATAGATTAATAATTAAACAAATTATTCAAAAGACGCCATATCGGGTCATGAAATATAGATAATGAAATTAAATTTTTCAGATGCGACTTTTCTATAGGTACTTAAGTGTGAGAATAATTGTGCATAATTTAATGTTTTTTTTTTTTGTAGAAACAAATGGAAATATTCATAATTAGGCTAAATTTCTGATATTTAAATTTGCTTGCCTGCCATGAAAACAGGGAAAAATTGAATAATTACATAAATTTTTAACTCTCCTGTGCCCAGCATTTATGAACGACTTTTATTCTAATCTAAATAAATATATTTGTAAATTATATGTTATATCAATAAGTTTTGTTACAAATACATTTAGTAGGTTTTTTTATATTTTCCATAATTACCTTTTAAAATATTCAAATAAAAATATAATTTATATGTAATTGTTATATAATATTATGTAATATTATATTAAATTAGCACATACTATATGCAAAATAAATGACAAATTTTAAAAATTGTACTCGATATAATTTGCATAATTATAACAATACAATCTATTATTACCTACTGATCATTCTGCCTACACATAATCTATGATAAAAACCAACCGCGTATGCGCTGCACACTCTTTCCTGCGCATGCGCGAAGACATTGAGTAGCGCACATTTTTTGTTTGAAATAGCTGTTCTAGTACGTAAGTACATATTACTTCAATATTTTATTGTTAGGTTTTAATATATCCATGTTGAAATCTCCGCCTATGACAATATTATATTTAAAGTTTAAGTTTTTTAAAATTTGTTGTAATTGACACAAGAACACCTCTTCCTCTCTTCTATTCCAATACATTACTACAATTAACATATTTTCTTTACATATTTCTATCGTACTTATTTCTAATATATATTCTAAGGACATTCTTGTAATATCTTTCTTCTCTACGTATTCTATATGCTCTTGTAAAAGTATGCAAACACCTCCTCCAATCCGGGTTTTCCTGCAAAATGAGGCTGCAACTTTGTAACCGTTAAACTGTATTAAATTTAACTCTTCTTCCGTCAACCATGTTTCAGATATGCACACGGCTTCGTATAAGGGGTTATCGTGTAAGAATGCTTCTATTGTATGTTGTTTTTTGAACATGCTCTGCATATTTTGATAAAGTATATTAAATTGACGTTGCGTTTTTCCAAAAGGAATGGTCATGGGCATTTTTATGTATATTCTGTTGATTCTTTCCAGGTGTTAATTTCTCTTTTTCTGTATTATTGAGTAGGCTCAATACATCGCTAGAGTCAGGGTATTCATTGATATTTATTATTTTTCCTTCTATGTATAATTGGTTGTTCCGTAGTACTGCATGAAGTCCATTTTTTCGAGCCAAAAGCATTTTCTCACGTAAGGCTTTTCTTTTCAGTCGTGAAGGCCTATCTAAAAATTCTGAAATGGATTGGCCAGTTTTATATAAGTAACTACTTTTGCTAATTAAGAATTTTACCATTCTCTTGCTAATTAATTCCACAACCAAAGGCCTGTTTTCATTTCTATTGTATTGGCCTATACGATAGGTATCTTCAATGTGTGGATCCATTTGCATCAAATTCCGGAACAATCGATGTATTCTATCATACAAATTGCATTCTGGTTCTCTATAATATTCTTCTAGGCCAAATAAGACGAATTTTTTTGCAATCATTTTCATTGTTCCTGTTATCACTGGAAGATATAGGACTTTGTGTTTTAAAACTGTTCATATCTTTTTTCAGTAAATCAGTCTCCTTTCGCATTTCATAAATTTTTTTTATTAAGCTGTTGTATTTCTATTATTCTGTTTTTATTTTGTTCATTTACAAATACATATATCTTGTTGAAATTCTGCTCTTAATAATTGTATCGCTATCTGTACTTCTGTTTGTATTGTGTTCTGTAGCTGCTCTATAATCTTTTTATTATTTTCTTGAAGGCTTCGAGTTATCACGTTGGTTACACTTTGCAGAGTCAATTTAGTTTGCTCGTGAGATTGTGTATTTTCCGGACAGATAGTATCGGCTAATAATGATATGTCCTCAGAGCCTAACGTGTCGTTATTTCGAGAAGTCGTATTTTTTCTTAGGGTCACGTTACTTGTTTCAGGTGATTTGCAAATCTCTTCATCATTATTGTTATTTGTAAATCCTATCGGTTTATTTATGTTTCCAGTTGTTGGTGTTTTACAGCAGCAGGCTGGGCATTTCCACCGTTTTCTATGCTCAGAGGTCATTATGTTATAAAAACGCTTACTGGATACGTTGCCACATTCCAGGTCATATGTACTGTTACAGTGTAATCAGGTGAGGAATTCTCTTTTTGGTAGCTCCTTGTGGCATCTAGCACATAATGAAATTGGAGGCATTGTTTTCTTAATTGTAGTATTTAAAAGTATTGAATATTCCAAATAACGCTATCCAGGCCAGTAGTCAATACACCTAATATAGTTTTTGCTTTTCTACATCTGCAATCGTTAATAGCTTATCCAAGTAAGAGTTTAAAGCTATTATGGCTATGTTTTGCACTATTAGTTTTAATTATTGTCACTAATTTTTAGTTTAGCACAGCGGTAACTTGAAATTTAACGATATTAACACTTATAAATTTTACTCACTTTGTTTCTTATTTATTGTTTGGATCTAAAAGATAACACTAATACACACGAGTTGTTGTTATTTTAACACTTTGCACTAGTATTTTCACGATATAATAACATTTTGGAGACAATTTTCCAAACACGTTTAACACATAAACGGTGTCTCACGTCAACACTTTTTCTTCTCGCATAATTTGGTTGAAAAACTGGCAGGAATTGTACATAGCGTGATGCGAGTCTCATAGTTTTCTCTTGGATACACATATATGTATTTCATCTACGACTACATCTGTCAAGTGTTTATAAATTGTTAGATGGCAAATTATCCTCGGTAGGAATTGGTGTTCTTTTGCGAGGTTATATGGTTTATGGAATCTGATATAAAGGCGGAGACTCTCAATTAAACTCGTTTACAGACTTCAGACTTCATGGAGCGTCGGTAAACTATAACCCGGGTTAAATATGATATCGGTTCGTCAAATCCTTAATGTTTTTTTTAAATTATTTTGCAAGTACTTCATGCCTGCGGCTTCGTTTCTGGATATTTTGAAAATTTGAAATTTTTAGGGGTTGACAACCTTTTTTTAACTTGTACATGGTACTCTTTTTACTTTGTGGGTTTTCAATCATGTTGTGGAAAAATTGTCTAATAAGTAACAAATAATAGCACTCATTGCGATCGCTCACAAACTCAAGTTGTAAATAAATTTCTGATAAACAAGTCTCCTGCTAAAAAAAATGCGTTCGTCTTATTGTTTAATTTTGCTTAAAATGGTTGAACTGCCGTCGTATTACTATCATATGGCCGAATAGACCTACGAAGTACCATGTGCTCTTCTGATATGTTATAAGGTTTATTTTTGCTTGAAACAGTTTGAAACCGTTCATGCATAAATAAAGTTCGCTACATAATAAATAGTCTTTTGTCAATCTGCCGCCGTATAGCGCCGGCGTTTGTTTCCTTTTGAAAACACTTGTTTTGCTATTCTTACAAATTAGACGTTTTCGAATCGACTTTACTTTTACATTTGTATAACATTAAATAATATTTAACATTTGTAAATATTAATGAATCATAAACCTTATTTTTTTCCAAATTAAGGTTCTTGATTGTTTGATATTTACAAATATTATTATTAGATGAAAATTTAATTTAATAAAAACCAAGGTTTTCCAGGGTGATTTAGCTGTACCTACTTATATAAATATTTTTTTATAAAACAATAAACAGTACAAAAGGTAATCTCTTCATAAAAAAGTCACTCTCAATTTCAAAGAAAACACGTAAAAAAAACACGTAGTTACCCACTAAAAACAAGTATCCTTCCATTTGTAACTTATGTTTGATATCAAATAAACTTAATTAGGTCTAAACAAGTAAAAAAAAGTCTGTGGCGCTTGACACGAAATATTTGTTCGCCGCTACAGCTAAAAGTTGTCGAAAATCGGTGCCGCAACGAATAGGTTAATACCTCAATTTTAGAGATTGTAAAATTATTTTACTTGTAGTGCGTAGAGTAATGGTACCATTCCATATTATTTGAAATCGGCTTTCTTTTTTAATTTAAAATTATTTTTTTACCCTTTTGGATGGACTAAGGAATATTATAATGTCATTATCGTCTGAAAACTTATATTAAAAACTTCGTCACCTTTTATGCCACCTTTGAGGGTAGAATTATTTCTAATAGGCCACAACACACAAATGAGGTATAACCTTTTTAAATTTTTTTTTATTAAAATAGATTTTCAACTGACGATGATAGCGCGAAACATACATACAACAAATATACAGTCGAATTGTAAACCTCTTTTTTTGAAGAATAAGTAATCAATCAGGCAATCACACAAAAACAGTTTTCAACTATCGACAACTCACTCATGGAAATAGGGTAGTCCCTACCAAGGTACCAAACTACTTATTTCCATAATGATTTCATATATTTACGCGAACACTACACATTTAAATAAAACTAATTTTACGGATTTTATCGCGTATATTAACTTATTTTATGTTCCCGATGTTTCGGGTGCTTTCCAGCACCCGTGGTCACGGGGGACTGAGATGTTTGACGTCCTGATGTTATAGTTAGCCCGGCTACCTTCAGTTTTTTAATATTAATTTTTGGTTCGATTTACGCAGAATGAGCTTACAGTATCTTGAAGTCTAGCAGTGGTATACTTGGGTTTGGATTTGATTTTATTAATTATGGGATCCCAAGCAGATGGCAGCACCCATTCATCTTCTCTTATATATTATACCTATATCTTATTCTCTTATATATCTTATTAGGATGTTTTTTTTTAATTTCAATAGCCTCGCGAATCATCCTTGGGAGGAATCGGTGTTCTTTTGCGAGGATTTGTGGTCTATCAAATCTAATGTAATGGCGGGACGATCTTGAACATGTTCACAAACTACAGACTTCCCAATACGTCGGTGCTTCACGTCAGCTATATGTTCTTTAACGCGGGTTTTTATAGATCTTTTTGTTTGTCCTATGTACGAGAGACCACATTCACAATCCAGCTTGTACACTCCTGCATCTTGTAGAGGGATATGACACTTGACCGATGGGAAAAATTTACCAATTTTCTTCAGCGGCTTGAGGTATGTTTTAATGGAAGCTCGCTTCAAGATGTAGCCAACCTTGTCTGTGACTCCTCTGACATAGGGTAGTACAGCAGGCACACGCTCGACTGTGGCTGGCTTCACTCGGTCACTGTGACGTAGGCGCGGGACCCGAAGCTTGTTGTCTTGCAGTACTTGCTCGACGTGCTGAAGCTCGGCGGCCAGATGTTTTCTGTCACAGATCCCTTGTGCTCTCTGAAACAACGATTTTCCCACGGTAGCTAACTGTGAAGGACGATGGTGCGATTCACCATTTAAATATCGGTTGGTATGGGTATTTTTTCTGTACACAGTATGACCAATAGTGTTATCAGGATTTCGGATAACTAAAACATCTAGGAAAGCTAAAGTATTGTTTGCCTCTAACTCCATTGTGAATTGTATTTTAGGGTTTATGTAATTAAGGTGGTTTAAAAATGCAGTTACTTTGTCAGGTGGTAAAATTGTGAAAGTATCGTCTACGTACCGCTTGTAGAATCTTGGATTTACAGGAGCAGTAAGCAGGGCTTTCTCCTCAAAGTCCTCCATGAATATGTCGGCGACTACGGGAGATACAGCTGAGCCCATTGCCACTCCGTCTACTTGCATGTAGAACTCTTCTTTCCACAATAAATAGCCAGATGTGAGGCAGTGTTTGAGTAATACTGCATATTCTGTGGGCATGTTGTTATCTTCTAGCTTTCTAGTAACAATTGAGATGCAGTCTTCAATAGGTAGGCATGTGAATAGTGACTGAACATCAACATAAGTTAATATACGCGATAAAATCCGTAAAATTAGTTTTATTTAAATACTTATTTCCATTTTGATTTATACATATACATAATTAATTGTACAACAAAGCATTTTTGAAAAGGTTTTTTTTAAGTCCCGCTGGGTTTCTTGCTGGTTCTTTCCATGACGTAGGTGTTTTCTGAACCAGTAGGAAATCAAAATTAATTTCAATAAGTATTATGTGTATAATCTTTATTGAATATAAAAATCTATTTCTCTTTCTATATAAAAAGTCATGACTTCTAAAATATAAGTCATTGCAATTTCTAAATAACCAGAATTAAATTTAAATGTTACAGATCGACCAAACGAGCGAGCATGTGTTCGCGACGCTGTACTAGCAGCAACTGGGGTGCGGGCGCGCAGTGCCGTTGGAGTGTCTCGTCCGTTGCAAATGTTATATTCACGTATTGCTCATTTGGGCTTTTTACATGATCGCCTAAAAGAATTTATTGATCCTTCCTCTGGGTTGATGCCACAAGGCAAGTACATTAATTCAAAAGAGTTATTATAAATTGAGTTTTTAAAACCTTAAAGGCGTCCTTGCGTTAAGCAGGATAAGCAGCAGGCTCCGTCGCGTTTGACCGTTCCATCCGACGCGGTATCCCCGATTATCCCAGCGCCGCTAGTACTACTTGACTGTACACGTAGTACACTCGTTCCATACATAATAGGTATTGCGAGAAGCGATTGTAATTAATTTATTATTGACAAGCATCTCCGTCCTAAATGTTGGGTTTATATTATCCCATATTTGATTATGATCTTTTATCCATATAAAACATAAAAATAATAATGCCAACACTTCTTTGACAATGAAAACAATGATATTTAACACGTAATAAACCTAGCAAGCTAACAGCATAGCAAAGTGGCGAAGCAATCAGCTTTGTACCGGTTTCTAACAGTTGCCGTTGCGCAATCAGTTTCAAAATAGGAGGTTCAGATGCCTGGGTGATCAGTAATCGATTGCTGAAAACAGAATTTGAAAATTCGAAACCGTTCTCGAGATAATCGTGGGACAGACGGACAGACGGACGGACAAACGGACAGACATCGTGAAATCAATAAGTCACTTCGCAAGCTTCGCCACTTAATAATTGGCCTGTTATATGGGATATAGCAAATTAATTCTGTAAGGACGGAGATGCTCGTCGATAATAAGTTACTCTGAAATATTTTAAATTCAGTGTACATATTTTCACGGCGCGTCCAGCCCGCGACACGCAGCGGCGTTCATTTATTTATATCATTGAGTTATATGTACTACGTACTAGAGGAGACACCTCAACTGTATTGTTTGTAACACGCGTTAGAGTGCGCGCTCTCAAACTCACTTGTCAAGTGTCTCACTCACTCAAGTGTCAAGCGGTTGCTGCAACGTGAGAAGTTTGAATGAAGAATTATTTTTAAATTAATATGCCTTCGTGTGCATTGAGATACTGTTCAAACAACTCGAGAAATATAAGTAAAAGTCAAGGAGTGACTTTTCACCATTAAGTTCAACATATTATTATCTTTAAAACACGCGTAGTTTAATTATATTTTATCAAGTGCAACGTATACGGGAATGTCAAAGAGTAAAACATTTTTATGCGCAGACTTAACACTATTGACGTAAAATGTTAAGTAATTATAGACAGTAAATATTAATATATTGGTAAATCCAATTGGGCATACCTTAAGCGCATTAAAAAAATTACGTATAACATGATTATAAGGAATTTTTAAAGTAGTTTAAATACATTTCGACAGCACTATCGGCTTCAACACACTCGAAAACCATGAAAATGACACCCATGATAAAAAAATTGATACCTATTGCAGCCGCCATCTTGGATTTACATTTCGACAGCACTATCGGCTTCAACACTCTCGAAAACCATGAAAATGACACCCATGATGAAAAAATTGGTACCTACTTCAGCCGCCATCTTGGACTTACATTTCGACAGCACTATCGGATTCAACGCCCTCGAAAACCATGAAAATGACACCCAAGATGAAAAACTTGATATCTATTGCAGCCGCCACCTTGAATTTACATTTCGATAGCACTATCGGCTTCAACACCCTCGAAAACCATGAAAATGACACCCATGATGAAAAAATTGATACCTATTGCAGCCGCCATCTTGGATTTACATTTCGACAGCACTATCGGCTACAATATCCTCGAAAACCATGAAAGTGACACCCAAGATGAAAAAATTGATATATTTTGCAGCCGCCATCTTGGATTTACATTTCGACAGCACTATCGGCTTCAACACCCTCGAAAACCATGAAAATGACACCCATGATGAAAAAATGGGTACCTAATTCAGCCGCCATCTTGGATTTACATTTCGACAGCACTATCAGCTTCAACACCCTCGAAAGCCATGAAAATGACACCCATGATGAAAAAATTTATACCTATTGCAGCCGCCATCTTGGATTTACATTTCGACAGCACTATCGGCTTCAGCACCCTCGAAAACCATGAAAATGACACCCATGATGAAAAAATTGATACCTATTGCGGCCGCCATCTTGGATTTACATTTCGACAACCCTGTCGGTTTCAACACCCTCGAAAACCATGAAAATGTCACCCATGACAAAAAAATTATACTACTTGTACTACGTACTACTATTATTTATTCTGTGCTTTTAAATATTATAATAAAAAAATCTCTTATTATTATTATAATCAAGTATTTAAGAAATTTGGTTATTCGAATATTGTGTATTTGTACAGCGATCTTTTTGAGCCGCTGCAAACAACCGAAACAATGTCTACTCACGACGGCGACTGAAGCCGAATTAAACTACTCTGTGGCTGTAGCTCCCCATTTAGAGAAATAATTTATATACGAGGCTACCAAATCAACGAAAATTTCGCCATTTTAGAGCCGAAAAAAATTAATTATAGCTAAACAAAACAAAATTACACTGCCATTTACTTTCATTGGCTTCCCACATGATAGATGAAGAGGTTAAAAAATAGATTTGAGTTAAAAAATTAATATTTTCAAAAGTTATCGTGTTTACAAGCCACAGGGCCATGATAAATCCACACCATAAGCCACTAAAACTCTTTTTTTATTTAAAAATAGCAATTAAGGGATTTAAAAAAATTATTAATAAGTACAACAATCATTTATCTTTCTAACAATGTGCTTTTTATATCATTTATATGTATAATATGATTGCTAGATACGATTTTATTCCATAAAATGTTGGAATCTTAATTTTTAGGCGATAGTAGAACATACCTTGCGCTTTCGCTTAAGGTTTGCAATATAATCACGGTAGGAAATGTGAATGCATTAAAATTAATAGTTTTTATTATTATTTGGATTAAAGGTATCAAAAAAAAAAAGAGAATCATGGATCAAATTTGTTCAGAAGAATCGCAGCGAAGAAACGTGGTTACCGTCAGATTATTCACGCATAATATGTTCCGTACATTTCAAAGAAAACAACTAATACTTCACTAAAACAGGAAGTATACTTAAAGAAATCTGCAGTGCCATGCGATAATGTAATTATATTATTATATAATATTGCTGGGATTTTTGTTTTATTTTGTGATTAGATGAGGAACGAATTTTTGTAATGTGTAAATTCAGTATATTTACGGGACTTAAGAGAGGCGGTACCCTCGGCGCGCGAGTCGTACTAGTATATGGCGGGTTTTTAATACTGTAACGCTAGAATTTTTACAGGCTTCCCAGATAACTAGTATCTTTTTTTTCAGCCAACAAAATGTGGTGAACAAGAAGTATTAGAACCGTTGTCTGAATCAGTAAGCAGTTTAAATTCCATTTTTGATAGTCCGACAAAAATTGTACTCAAAAATAAATTACGCAAGCTTCAGCTAGAAAGAAAATTACTGAGAAATTTAAGAAAATTCAAAGAGAAAATATTTATTTACAGAAAAATGTTATTCTTACGATCCAAAAGTAATGATCATGAAAATAAAACACGGTAATTAAAGTTAAAATAATAATTTATATTTCTACATAGTCTCCTAACAAATCAATACATTTAGTCCATCTTTTTTCGAAACCCAGGATTCCCTTTGAAAAAAAATTCTTTGTCTTGACCCTCCCAAAACGATTCAACAGCGGCCATTACTTCGCTATCATCTTCGAATTTCTTGCCTCGGAGGCGTTTCTTGAGCCGAGGAAAGAGGTAGAAATCACTAGGAGCTAGATCTGGCGAATAGGGAGGGTGTTCGAGCAGTTCGAATCCCGTTTCTTGAATGGCAGCCATCGCAACTGCGGCTTTGTGAGCCGGTGCGTTGTCTTGGTGAAACAGCACTCCAGCTCGCAGTTTGCCGCGTTTTTTTTTCCTTAATGGCCTCCCGTAATCTTCTTATTTGGTCTGCGTAGTAAGAGCCCGTAATAGTGGCTCCCTTTTCCAAATATTCCACCATAATTATGCCTTGAGCGTCCCAAAAAACAGATGCCATAACCTTTCCCGCCGAACTTGAAACTTTGAATTTCTTTGGCGTCGGTGAGGAGGCTCGCTTCCAAGTCATCGATTGTTGTTTCGTATCAGGATCAAAATTGTGGATCCAGGTCTCGTCCATAGTCACAAAACGGAACAAAACATTTTCTTGATCTGCTTGGAACTTTTCGAGATTGACTCTCGAAATGTCAACTTGATTTTTCTTTTGCTCGTCGGTTAACATTCTGTGTACCCAACGCGCAGAGACCTTTTTCATATGCAACTCGTTCGGAAGGATTCTTTGAACGCTGCCATGTGAGATCCCTGTGGCCTCAGCTACATGTCTGATGGTCACTTTTCGATCTGCCAACACAACATCTTCGACTTTTTTCACGTTGTCTTCAGTTAGGGACGTTGATGGGCGTCCTTCGCGATGTTCATCTTCAGTGGATGTTCTGCCCAGCTTAAACTCCTTGGACCAGCCTGCAACTGTAGAATATGGAGGAGCAGAGTCCCCCAATGCTTCCACTAAGTCACTGTGTATGTCTTTTGAAGACATTTTTTTCAAACAGAGGTACTTGATGACAGCTCTAATTTCGTTTTTCTCCATGTTGATGTTATCTCTTTGACAGTTCGTATTCAAATGAATGTATCTCCCGGAAATCGTGATCTATTTATATGATTTTTTTAGGCTGACGTAGTGAGTATATAAGCAAGCAAATAATTTTTTTTGGGTTTTTATGCAGACCTGAAGTAACCGATTATCATTACTTTTGGATCACCCCTCGTATATTTTTATGTTTTACGTGTTTACCTTTTAAAATATCATTAAAACATAATTATGACATAATATTACGTAATATTATATTAAATTAGCACATATGCAAAATAAATATAACAATAAAAGAATTGTACTCGATATAATTAACAATACAATATAAATAAACAATTATTACATACTGATCATAGAATGTATACCTAATCTACGATGACAAAAACAGACCGCGCAGGCGCAACACGCTTATATCAACTGCGCATGCGCGACTACTATCTCCCGCGCATGTGCGAAGACATAGAGTAGCGCACATTTTTTGTTTGGAATAGTTTCTTTAGTACGTAGTACATATAACTCAATGATTTATATGGCCGTCGCACACAACGCGTGTATCAGGCAGCCCGCATGACGTACTGCAGTGCAATGCTCTTGTGTTTTGAAGAAACAGAATCATACACTTAAGTGTACAAGTGGTACACCTGCGCGCGTGCCCTACTTAACACAGTAGACGCCTTTATATTTGTATTTAATTATTGTTAATTTAGCCAATTTTTGCTATTGGTTACTTCACTTTAAATTTGTTTTCTCTCAATTAGGTCTAATGGGCGAAGGTCTGGTTGCGTCAGTACGTGATGAACTAACAGAATACTACCGCAGTATCGCTCTCTTACAATCGCAGGTAAAAAACGAAAAATAAAAGGTTTGGAATAAAAAGTTAAGAACATTTATTTAATAACACATTTTTGTAAGTAGGTATGTGAAGGTGATGGAGGTGGGGGTACTTTGCGTCGTGTTTGCGTGTGGGCACAGGAACCTTTACATCGGCTTACTTGGCTAGCTAATATTGTTCATGCGGCTCAACTCAAAAAAGGTAAGAAACAAAATATTTGATTTAGGTTCACATACCAATTAAAATACTTTTGGAAAACGGTCAAAATATTTTTCCTGAAATTGAATGAGAATAACAGAAAATGTCATAGTTTCTTTCTCTCAATCTTTCAAATAAGCAGCAACTTTTATTTTAGAAAATGTAAATGAAAAAAAAAAATATCGTAATAAATCGTTATAAAATTCCACGCGGGCGATGTCGCAATAATGTTTTATTTGTTATTAGGTGGTGAGCTAGCTTCATGCGTTCATCGGTTCGTACGTCACGGCGACGAGCGCGTCGCTACCCTCGCCCGGCGTTTACTTACTGCGCTAACGTATCCATTGCTACTTATGCTAACGCGATGGCTCCTCCATGGTATATCATTTTTCATAATATTTATATGATCAATATTTATAAGATGTTTCTCATTTTATAAACACAAATATAAATTAAACTTTGCTTTTCAGGTGAAATCGATGACCCGTTTAATGAATTTTTTATCGAAAGCCGAAGTGGCGTACCGATTGACAGAATGTGGCATGATAAATATCGAGTAAGGTAATATTCGTTTATTATATTATGAATAAAAATACGTTAGTACCTACTGGTATATGACGCATAAATATTTAACACTGCTCAATTTTAATGTGCCGTTAAGTCTCGTGCTGTCTCTATCAATTTAAGTTAAAGTACTGCGACATCTTAAAATTGAGTATCGTTAGAGTATTTGGCCATGAGCGGCAGTCAGTTAATTGTGTGCATAATGTTACACGAGAACATTTCCAAAACGGTATTTCAATAGAAAATACAGATATGTAAAATTAACCTTTACATCCAAACAATAAGTATCAATGTTCCTGTCAAGTTAAAATATGTGGATGTAAGAATAGTGTAAGAAAGAGAGATATCATGCTCCTACTATCCTACTTCCTGCTAATATTATAAAGGTGAAAGTTTGTGAGGATGTGTGGATGTTTGTTACTCTTTCACTCAATAACTACTGAATGGATTGTAATGAAACTTTACAGTAATATAGCTCATACATCAGAATAACACATAAGCTATAATTCATAAAAATATTTTATAAATTGGCCAAAATATAACGATAACTGTTAAGTAAGTCTGAAAAGAATCTGTCATCTGCGAGCTATATTGGCGTGAACACGCATCACCCAGAAACCTGTAATCTGATTTGGATGGAGCTTTCACTGGCAGATAGCTGATGTTATAGGGGATAACTTAGGCTACTTTTATTTTAAGAGTCCGCGCAAAAAAATTCGAAGTCGTGGGGAACAGCTAGTATATCTATAAATTAATTGTCTTTTCTCCTTTGGAAATATTATTAATCGTTATTGTTTTCCATTTTTGCACTGTTGAAGGGAATGTTTGATCGAACCGGATTGATCTAGAATCAATTTACTTGTAAGACACACTAACAGCACACACATATATATATATATATATATATATATATATATATATATATATATATATATATATATATATATATATATATATTTACAATATTTAGAGACATTACAGATTATAAGTTTACAGATTCTCAAAGAGGTTAGTAACATGGACAAAGAATTGATTTTATTTTATGCTCATTATATTTTTAATATAACTAACTTTTTTGTCTAGATTTCTATGCTTTGCCAATAATTTTCTTTGTTCTTCCTATATGATCAATTGATAGTGAGTGGATTTTCAGAATGAGATATAAATAGTGCTTATTATAAGTATCCAATTGTATCAATGATTCATCATCATCATCATTACAGCCCTTCACAAGTCCACTGCCGAACATAGGCCTCCCCCAATTAATGCCACAAAGCACAGGCCACGTATCAGGAGATCCACCTGTATTCATCAACTTGCTGCATGTCTTTTGTGGTTGTCGGTTCTTCGAGCTATATGACCGGCCCATTGCCACTTCAGCTTACTAACATATTAGGATATGGCGGTTACTCTGGTTTTACTGCGGATATCCTCATTTACTATCAATAATCCTCCTTACCAAATAAATCGAACTTATCAAAATTTGAAGTTAGCCGCCATCTTGTCAGTGTGCCAACATGACCAGGTATAAACATAATATTGGAAATCGTTACGATTTTAGAGAATGGATGGTCCCGTCATTTATGTCACGCGAGCAGGCGGCGCAGATCCTGGCGACGGGCAAGAGCGTGGTGTTCATGCGCGAGGCGTGCGCTGACGAGCCGGGGCCTAGCGACCACGCGCATCACCTACAGGCGCTTCTTAAACCACATACAGGTAGACTTGCCCTCTTGTTTTCATTTTAGAAGATGTCCAGCTTTTTCCGCGGCTTTGCTCTCGTGGACTTCCGCTTTTGCAATATTATTTGTGTTCCATTTCCAGAATTCTCTATAATCTATATATATATGTATAGGATAATATCTTTGTCTGTCAAAAACGAACTTCTCTGAGAAGTTCGTTTCTAAATATACTACACAGTCAGGTCATAAGTATTGTCACACAGTAAAAACTGTTCTTTTAGAATGCTGGCCACAAAAAAGTTTATTGAATTCGAATTTAGAATTGTTCATGAATATAAAACTGTATACTTTTTAGAATTTTACTCATTTTTAAATATGGAGTGGACGCTTAAAGAAGACCGTGTTGCAGTTATTGCGTTGCATCGTTGCGGTTACGCGCCAATTCAAATTTTTGACATACTGAAAAATTTGAATATAACCAAAAGATTCGTTTATCGTACCATCAAACGATACAATGAAGACTCTAGTGTAGATGACAGGTCAAGAAGTGGTCGCCTTCGGTCTGTTAGGACTCCAGCAGTGATAAAAGCTGTGAAGGCACGAATTCAAAGAAATCCCAAACGTAAGCAAAAACTGTTGGCCCTTCAGATGGGGTTAAGCAGAACCACGGTGAAAAGGGTGTTAACTTAGGGCTTCGGGCATATCGAAGAAAAACAGGACATTGTTTGAATGCTCGTCTAATGGACCTGAGACTGAAGAGATGCCGCGCTTTGTTGAAGCGGTACGCGGGAAAAAAATATCGGGAAATTCTTTTTTCGGACGAAAAATTTTTTACGTCCGAAAAGAGCTACAACAAACAAAATGATAAGGTGTACGCACACAGTAGTGAAGAAGCGAGCAACCGTATTCCGCGTGTCCAACGAGGTCATTTTCCATCCTCGTTCATGGTACGGTTGGGAGTTTCTTATTGGGGCTTAACAGAGGTACATTTTTGTGAGAAAGGTGTAAAAACGAATGCAGTTGTGTATCAAAATACAGTCCTGACGAACCTTGTGGAACCTGTTTCTCATACCATGTTCAATAACAGGCACTGGGTATTCCAACAAGATTCGGCGCCAGCTCATAGAGCGAAAGGCACACAAGACTGGCTGGGGCGCGTGAAATCGACTTCATCCGGCACGAAGACTGGCCCTCCTCCAGTCCAGATTTGAATACGTTAGATTATAAGATATGGCAACACTTGGAGGAAAAGGCGTGCTCAAAGCCTCATCCCAATTTGGAGTCACTGAAGACATCCTTGATTGAGGCAGCCGCCGATATTGACATGGACCTCGTTCGTGCTGCGATAGACGACTGGCCGCGCAGATTGAAGGCCTGTATTCAAAATCACGGAAGTCATTTTGAATAAACTTTAGTGTCATAAGAATCTATGTTTTGTTAAGTTCATCTTGGTATATAAATAGTTACATAATGAATGAACTTGTTTCAATTATTTTATATTAAACATGTGACAGAATTTATGACCTGACTAGGTATAATAATAATAATATAATATAATACATTCACTCGATTAAAAGTGTTTTGTTACAAAATACATCCCATTTCGTCTTTTGGGTGTAGTAGTCTTCATGTGGTATTTGACCTCTTTCGATTTCAGTCAGTAGTATATTACTTACTATTACATACCATGAATGAAACCATTAATTATTGCCAATACTGGTAGCAGGGAAAGGAACACACTGAAGAAACCAGAAAAAATCAACACTGTGATTTATGGGCGTCCACTGTAATATATATTTTTTAAATTCTTACATTGCCATCCGATTCAGAGCTGTGTTCAAAATTTCAAGTCCCTAGCTCATTGGGAAATTAGTTTAAAATCAATTACTAAATTCCACCTGAACAGACATACATGAAAACGAGTTAATAAAAACGTGGTAAAAATATTTTTTTAATACAGTTGCTCAAAAAGTGGCGTATTGCAGGGACGTATAGCGTTCGGGATGTGGGCTATTACATACTCGAGCTTTTTCTTTACCTTTTCCGAACTTGTGCGTTCTCTTTCCCAACTGTCAAAATAATGTCTATTAAAAAGAAAAACCAACCATGAAGTTTTTACTAAAAAAAATTCATAGAAGTTTTTATGATTCATGCAATTATTTCTAAAAAGAAGCTACTAATTTGTTTCAATATTAGATTTAATGATTTGATTCAATGAGTTAGGTTAGGTTTCATTTCATTTCATCTCATTAACTTTCATTTCATTAAATTTCATTTTCATTTCATATCAATAAAAAAATTCTACTGAAGACTTGGCTGTATAGGCATAGTTCCCTTTGCCTACCCAGAATGGGTGAAGAAAACAAAAAAATCTCTGCTTATATTCTTTTACGGTTGGCGCAATTTTCCAAAAATGTTCTTTATTAAATTGCTTAATTTTTTCGCAACTGTATTAAAAATAGTTGTTCAGTACACGTGCTGAACCGTCATTGCAACTTGTCTACCCTCACCTTCGGCTGCGCCTCGGCTCGTGTAGACATTTGTCGGAACTCTTTGCAATGACAGGCTTTCCGCACTCGTAATGAAATATACTATTTGTATAGAAGGTAATATATTATACAGGGGGAGACAAGGAGGCGGGCGCGGGCGCGGGCGCGGGCGCGGCGTGGTGGGAGGCGGAGGGGCTGCGCGCGGGCGTGGGCGCGGCGCACGCGGCCGCGTCGCAGCGGCTGCTGGCCGCGCTCACCTCGCACCACCACCTGCTGGACCACCTGGCCGCGCACCGCCGCTACTTGCTGCTCGCGCAGGGCGACTTCGTACACCACCTCATGACTTTGCTGCAGTCAGTGCCATCTTAATGCTGCGCCTGTTTGCATTATAATATCTATAAGACGGCCATTACGCGCCTAGCCAAGCGTCGATCAGTTCGATCAATCATGATTGATGTTTGAATGATAGAATAATTTCGACATTACACGCTCATTCTGAATGATCGTTAGTCAAATCAAAAATTTCAGAGGGAAAGGATAGATATTCATAAAAAAGGCCTGTGCTGCAATTTTGTGTAAAAAAACTTATAAAAAGAAGGCGCTAGGTAAAAGACTGGCTTTTAAAAAGGGATTTCTTTACCCATATTAACTTATTAACATACGGGTTTCAAAAGTGAATAAAGACTATGCACATTATTTTCGCATGAAAGAGGCTTGTTTTGATAAGTTACTGGTCTTTGCAACACCATACCTAAAAAAACAACATACATATATGCGAAAAGCTATCACTCCCGAAGAAAAGCTAGTAAAAACCATGCGTGATTTACAAAATGCCATTACACGTTCAATCAAAATTCGTGACTGATAGTTGATTGACGTAAAAATCAAAATATCCAGATATTTGTCAATCAATTTCATGCAACCGTCAATCACTGCATTACACGGTAGGTTATTCGTCAATCATAACTGTGATTGTTATAAAACTGACAGCAAAACCTACTGTGTAATGGGCGCCTAACACTGTTTATGGCTTTTGGCGAGACATAATGACTTCATGTTATATATCATGTAAATTTTATATAATTTTGTACACTGGGTTTTATTTTACTTTTATCTCATAATGCTGAAGTCGTTTTTTAATTCTATGTGTAAATTTTCAAATAATTATATATTAACTGTTAGAGAAATTAGTATTTTTTTTTTGGGTTTAGCTCAATTTTGGTTTATTAAATGTGATGTTATTACACAGCCACTACATGGCATATACACTGTTACCTTCCTTATTACATGCAAGGTTTTAGGCTACGAAATTTTAGAAAATGCTCTTCAAATGCAAAATCGCTATTGGTTTGAATCCAAGTAAAAATATTAATATTATTTAGCTATACTAATTTTTACTAAATCTGTGTATATGGATGCTTGTTTATTCGTTATATCTTATTCCTTTGTAACTTCCTGTACTCTTTGGACAGATTTTGAAGTAGGGAGTGGTAGGATGTTTCATAGGCTATATTTTATGTTATTATTATTACAATGTATCAATTATTTTGATACATTGTAATAATAATAACATAAAATATAGCCTATGAAAATGGGCCAGATTAGGAGTACCCTTAACCGACGAGCGTATATGCGTAGATATATGGATGTAAAGGAGGCGAGAGAGGTGTGTCAGGATCGTGCCAAATGGAAGTCCGTAGTCTCTGCCTACCCCTCTGGGTGACAGGCATGAGTGTTTGTGTGTATTATTACACTTTGCTTGAAATGCATTTTGTCAAATATCTCATTTTATTACTTATAAGAAATTAAGTCGGACTGGTTTTTGGTTGTTAAAAAAACCTCCGTAAAGCTCGTATCTAAAATACAAATTACTCTATAAACAAATTCTAGCTTGCATACTTAGCCCAATAAATAGTCTTTGGATAAGAGTATTTGCTCCTAACAATATAAAACTGATTATTTACGCTGCACTTACAGAGAGGAGCTGAATAAGCCGGCAACGTCGTTGTACGTGCACAACCTGACATGCACGCTTGAGGCAGCCGTTCGCGCCACAAACGCACAGTTCGAGCCACCCCACGTCTTGGCCCGCTTGCATGTCAATTTATATCCCAATTGTACGTCAAACGTTTTTTATTCTTATCTATAGTATGTGATATCCCAAGGATCTTACTTAAAGTCGACGTAGGGTAATGCTACAAAAATGTCCGCATATATAACAAAAATTTTATGGCGGATGATCTATTTTATTTATTTATTTATTTATTATTAAAAAATACTAGTAATGCTATTAAACCTTACTAATATTCCCTTTAACCACTTCTGGTAAGCTTAAAATGCTTGTGTTAGAAGTGAGTCACGACAGTAGTCGAATGGCGGATTCGAACCCACGACCTTTCGAGTTCGCGGTCCGCGCCCTGCCATTAGGCTGACTGACGATTATTATCTATGTATATCAGAAATATCACAATTCAACTCTGATCTCTCATAAAAATACAGCGCGGCACAAATTATATAATACTCCCATTGTTGTTCATATTAGTCTCCATTCTAATATTGCTATTTCTAAATAACGTCTATTGTCGTCTAAAATGAGATTATACACAAAATTTATGTGTATCTATATTTTTTGATTTACGGTTTTGCAAATATCTATTTCGGTGATGGAGAGAATTGATAAATGGACTCGGACTTGGCTATAGGAGTCCTCCTAAGGTGCGAGAGGGCTTTTCCCATCAATTAAGTGTTCCCAGGCGACGGGCGCGAGGACAGCGGGTGGGACGTGTTCGCGCTGCAGTACCGCGTGGACGGGCCCCTGGGCACCCTGTTCCCGGCCACGTGCGCGGCCAAGTACCGCGCGCTGTTCGCGCAGCTGTGGCGCGTCAAGCGCATCGAGCACGCGCTGCACCGCGCCTGGCGAGACCACATCATATTACACAAGCGGCTCAAGTACATGCCCGGTATGTACTAATGCGCCTTATTACTTGTACATTAAGATCATATTTGCATGTATTTATACCGGTAACGCGCCCTGTTCACGCAACTATGGCGCGTCATTCGCATCGAGCACGCGCAGCACCGCGCCTGGCGGCGGGACCACATCATATAACACAAGCGGCTCAAGTGCATGCCCGGTATGTACTAATTCGCCTTATTACTTGTACATTAAGATCATATTTGCATGTATTTATACCGGTAACGCGCGCTGTTCACGCAACTATGGCGCGTCATTCGCATCGAGCACGCGCAGCACCGCGCCTGGCGGCGGGACCACATCATATAACACAAGCGGCTCAAGTGCATGCCCGGTATGTACTAATTCGCCTTATTACTTGTACATTAAGATCATATTTGCATGTATTTATACCGGTAACGCGCGCTGTTCACGCAACTATGGCGCGTCATTCGCATCGAGCACGCGCAGCACCGCGCCTGGCGGCGGGACCACATCATATAACACAAGCGGCTCAAGTGCATGCCCGGTATGTACTAATTCGCCTTATTACTTGTACATTAAGATCATATTTGCATGTATTTATACCGGTAACGCGCGCTGTTCACGCAACTATGGCGCGTCATTCGCATCGAGCACGCGCAGCACCGCGCCTGGCGAGACCACATCATATTACACAAGCGGCTCAAGTGCCGTGAATGGTTGAGCTTTTCATCGCAAAATAGACCAAAGTAGGACAGCCTACTTAAGTAACGCTGCTAATGCAACCGCCGCAAGTACATGGACTGAAGAGGTTTTAATGGATAACTCGCATCTTATAATTATTTTGGCAACTTCCTCCCATTCACGGGATCGCGTTCACTTGGTGCCGGCTACATTTCGCGGAAGTTCGGTTACGTATGTCATCTCATCTGTTTGACTGTTCACTGCTGATCTTGTTGCAGGGAAAATTATTTGATCTTATCGTCATTATGGCGGATGGACATGTATGATCGCAGTACCAAGTTTCGCTTTTTTTGACGCTTCTTCTTGTCACCGGTCTGTGTATTTTACATTTGGCGTAAACGAGATTACTGCCATCTAAAAGATCCAGGTCATCTTTTGACGTATCCCATATTCGCTTCTTACTAATGAGTGTTAATAATCTTCCACTCACCAGATGTCGCTAGTTGTGACTGAGGTAAAGTTTTTTGTTACACAGTGTCAGTTAATTGAGAAATTAGTCCTGGATGCCCTCATTGGGTAGGTGGATTTTCTTACGCCCCCACCACACGACAAGTGGCGTAATTGTTAAGAATACAAACTTAAACTATCGTGAACCACTCTTAGAATAAGCATTTTCAGATAAACTGAAGTGGTTGGTAGTGTGATGGCATTAGCACCTTGTTTATTAAAAAAAAATATGTGTGCATTTCACACACGCGATAAAAGTGAAACTAGAAGAGGAGGGTGTAATGATAGAAAACTGTATACCATATTTTATCTCAATCTAATTCTAAATCCTAATGTATGTTTGTCTATTTACAACCGACTTCAAAAAGGATTTTATGTATGTTCACCGATTACTCGAAGACTCCTGAACCGATTTGGAAAATTCCTTTTTTTGTTTCAAAGGGTGTATACTTCCCAGGTGGTTGCATTTAAATTTTATCGAAATCAGTTGAGCGGTTTTTAAAAAATCTACAATAAACTATATTTATGTTGCAGTCGGTTGTCCATAATTTTTAATTTTACCACTTGTTAGTGTCTCTTTTTGGTTTCATCGAGTTTCAAATGACAACGTTCCACTTGAAATAAAGAAAGGCTTCCACTGGTAACGGTGCAGAGGTGTGGGGCCTGATGCGGCGCGTGTCGTGCGTGCGCGCGGAGGCGCTGCGGCTGTGCGGCGCGCTGCAGGAGGCGAGCTGCGTGGGCGCCGAGCCGGCCTGGGCCGAGCTGCGCGCCGCCGCCGCCAGCGGACACCACCTCGACTCGCTGCTGCGCCTGCACCACTACGCGCTCGACCGCCACTCCATACACGCCATGATACACCACACCACGCAGGTTTCGCATCTATACTGTACTTTCACACTTTGGTTTGGCGAGGCGAGGGAGCAGAGTTGACCGCTCCGCTCTATCTGTCCGCCGTCAACGTTCACGGCAGTAGCTAGTGATATGTAATAGATGAAATGTAATATCCAGAGATGTGTCGTGTGTTATCTTGTGATATCAAGACTTGTCATTTATAAACGACCAAATATTTCCAAATAAATATATAGCTTTGTAGATTAAGATTTATGCTTATAATATCTTAATTTATACATACAGGGTTACAGGTTAAGTCGACCTAGAGCCGTTAAGGGGTTGTAGTGTGCGTCATTTCTGACTGATTTGACTATCAAACACTATACCCCAAACTGAACCGTTTTTTTAATACACCTATATAACCTGTAACCCTGTATATATTAAAATATTATAAACCGATGTCGTAAGATCTAACCGACAATATCGATCTCATGTGAACATGTGAAAAGGTGCGGTAGAGCTGTTTCGGTCAAACTAATATTTCTCGCGCTCCGCCCCTGGGGCTCACCTCATACACTCAAGCTTACCCTCTTATATGGCGGCGGTCACATTTGGCGGTTCTCTCATGGAGGTACGCGTGAAATGGGATGAATCAATTACGTTAAACGATTGTGTAAAATGTATCGACGTAAAATTGTTTTGTATGGTGAGAACCAAAACCGGAGACAATTTTTGCTAATAATAACTATCTGCGTTTTGATTCTTAAATACGGATGTAGGTCTCCATGGTTACAGCACCCACTTCTCATCAGGTGGACTTTGTTCTTGTATGTTACCCTTATTTTAAAAAATATTGGTGAGTTTTATAACGGCGCCGCAATTATTCTATGAATGAATGTCCGCCGTAAATTTCTTAGCACACGAACATATCATATTCGATACCTGCGACCACCGATATTATTTTATAATTGCAGTTTTAAGTGCTAGTTTGTCATGTGCACAGCAGTGGCGGAAAAAATCTAAAAAATCTACATGTCGAAAATAAAAATAAAATATGAAGGACATGTGAAGTCGATCAAAAGGCATTTGCACAACGCGAAGACTGCCGTGTTCCAAAAATAGTACATGGGGTGATACGGTTACGGTAATGGACCTTAATTTTACTTCATTTCATTATGACGAATGTTAACGCCCCAAAAAAATAGGATTGACCTCATTATAACGGCGACTGTTTAGTGATGTCCCAGTGATCGCGAGAGCGAAATTTGTTAGCGATCACCGAATGATGAGGGGCACACTAAATCTTAACGTTAAGTTGGAGAGATCAAATCTATCCCCGTCGTGATCTTACCCAAAGCCTTGAAAATCTTCAGCTCAAATTAAAAAAAATAGTTTTAAATGCGTGGAAGAATGCAATATAGTAAATAATATAAAGAACAGGCTCGTGCGAACTGTACCAGACGACCTGTGACATTCCTTGGGGGAGACTTACGTTCAGCAGTGGACTTGTAATGGGCTATAATGATGATGGTGATGACGATGATGACCTTATTATAGGAATTTATTTTTTTGTAATTTTGAAATTTGATTAATAAAATCTACCACAGTATGAGGTTGCTATGTACTTTTTCCTATTCACATTGATGAAAAAAGTATTAATTAATTTTTTTTAATTGCTATGGTCTTCTTTATATTCAATTTTTAGTGCAAAAATCTGAATTGAAACTTGATTCTAATATTTCTGATATGATTTTAAAAGGAGCTGCAGTCATACTTGGGCAACGTGTTGAATGAAACCCTAGCGCTGCGCAGCTTTGAGACGACACTTCACACGGGTATACACGCCGAGTTAGACCGACGTGAACGCATAGAACAATTGAAAGCCGAGAGGGTTGCCAGAGGTAATTTTACATTATCATAACAAGATCAACAAAGGAAGATAGCACGTTCTGTTCATTTCAATTGGTACCGAAACCATGCTCAAGTTATTATAAGCACACGCACACATAATATGCACCATGGTTATCGCTATTCAGTTTACACGACACGTGACATTGTATAGTGAG
Source organism: Parnassius glacialis (assembly GCA_033319125.1). Taxonomy (NCBI): domain Eukaryota; kingdom Metazoa; phylum Arthropoda; class Insecta; order Lepidoptera; family Papilionidae; genus Parnassius; species Parnassius glacialis. The sequence goes on along the minus strand of JAVANC010000001.1, from coordinate 36,167,283 downwards.
TATAGATGGAAAAAAAATACAATTATTTCTTCTTGCTGTGTAAAACGGTGTAAAAATAACAAATACCACATCAATTTAAAAAATCCGATATAATAATTTTATATAATATGTATATCTATAACATTCTTTGTTTTATAACTCATAAATTTTTCGGCGCGTTTGATTTGTGCCATGAAATGTAACTCGGAATTACCACTAACGAATAAAATAAATACAATAAATAAAGATTGTAATTTTGAACTCCATGATCAAAAGCTTTGCGATGTTCAGAAATCTTATGTTTTTTTTTTATTTTAGGCGAGTACGCATTCACAGCTGCAGATGAAGCGCAAGATAAGGAAAAGAGGAAAATATTCCATCAGTTCTTAACTAACAGGAAAGCAGATCTTAATGTATGGATTCGCACGTATAGGTATTCTTGTAACATATTGTATATATTGATTAATTGCTTTAGGATTTAAGAATGAATATAAGCAACTGATGCATAATAATTTAAAATTTAAAATGTTGTACAACCAACTTCAATATAAATTATTAAGAATAACTCGAAAACTATTGGTCAAACCTTGATTAAATTTATATGGGACCACATGAGAAGCACCAGCTTTCAAATAAAAAAGAATCATCGAAATCGGTTCACCCAGAAAAGAGTTATGAGGTAACACATAAAAAATCATATAGTCGAATTGAGTACCTCCTCCTCTTTGAAGTCGGTAGAAAAGAAAAAGAAGCTACGTTTGAACAGTCTGGTTTTGCAGGTGAAAATAAGGTATAGAAAGTTGTCATATCCTATACAATACATGGGTCATGTTGGTTTTTACTTTTAGTAAAAAAAATGGCCTATGAACTCCTGCCACGCGGGGGCAACCTGTCCAACTTTAGAGTAGGCCTTTCTTCAGCAGTGAACTTTTGAAAGGCTGTAATGGTGATACCATCCATAGCAGCTGGATAATTTGCGCTCCGCCTCTGTGCGATTTACTAGAAGTTTTCTTCCTCGCACAACTTCCTTGTGGAATCGACTACCACCAGCTATTTTTCCGGATCGATACAAATTAGGGACCTTAAATAAAAGAGCCTGCTCTTTTTTTAAATGGCTGGCAACGCACCTGCAATTTCCCTGGTGTTACAGTTATTCATGGGCAGCGGTAGTCACTTACTATCAGGTGAGACGTTTGCTAGTTTACCCTCTTTTATATTAAAAAACATGCGTGAGTGTTGTGGAATACTCGGTTGGAACAAGGTTCCTTTCGTAGTATATTATTATTGATAAACGTATTATATTATTGATTAACAAATACAAATAAATTAATTACTAGTGTCTATTGAAATGAAGCGTCATTTAAAATAATATATCTTTCATGGCAAGATAACAAAAAGTGCGAGAGAGATAGATATTATTCCATCTCGCTCGCACTATAGAAAAAGGGGTCGTAACGGAAAAATCTTACACTTTTTCTTGCCTAGCCCCTATCCACCAAATTCGTACCGTGCGATAAGGAACTTCGTTGAAGAAGGTAATGATGATAACCCAAAAAATTACCGTACTATAGGCCTTATTTGCGTAACCTAAGTAGCAGAATTACTTTGTTGCCTAGCAGTCCGTCTGAGTAGATACGACCAATTTATGCCATCATATAGCAGTGCCTTCACAGTTTTGTTCCGGTCTGGGGCTTAAAGAGAGCCAGTGTAATTACTTTGCTGTGAGGGATCCCATCTTAGTCCTCAGGAATGGCAACCAATTATGTAGGTTTCTTTGAAGTTATTTGATGCCCATGGGCATCAAATAACTGCATTAGCCTCTTACCATCAAGTAAGTGGCCTGTGAGTTCTTTTGACACTTTAGTTATTATAAAAAAGTGTCCTTTGTAAATGTCATCATGATAGTTATTTAATATTGACATGATATGCCTAATTTGTTATAGTGCAAAAGAAACCAAATTCAATTTTAATGTTATAATTTTTTTATGCTTTTAGGGGTCACGTGACAACATTGATTCTTAAACTGGCATTACACGCTGAGGTATCGTTACAAACGTTGGCATTCCGACTCGACTACAGTGATTTTTACAAACGAGGTGATGCGAAACTGCACGAACCTCTCACATATCAACACAAGAGGCTCAGTGAGATTGGACTTAACTTGGCCAAGGTTAGTCACTTTCTCATTTTTATTCCTCGGGGATTGGAAGAGTATTACACTTATATTATTAAAGGCCTGCATTTATCAATCAGTTTAATATCCCCACAAAGTAGCGAACATACTGATGATTTCTTATGTCAAACTAGTCTTTTTACGGATTTTATCGCATTCAATCAACTTATTATATTCCCCATGTTTCGAATACTTGACCACCCATTGTCTCTGGAGACTGACGTGGTCAATGTCCCAGTATCTTAGTAAACCACGGATTACCTTCAGCTTAAAATGATTAATTTTGGTCCGATTTATGTAGAAAGAAGTTAGTATTCTGAAATCTTACAGTGGTATGCTTGGGTTGGCATATACATACACTGGGTTTATTATGGCGTAATAAAATAGTATAGTACGAATGGGTCGGCTCAAATGAGAAACCTCATTCTGACAAAATACCAGATGAAATTTGCAGTTTAATGCTACTGTTTTTCGTAGTGTGTAGAGAACCGGATACATTTTAGGGTTCTGTACTCAAAGGGTAACCAACGGGACCCTATTACTAAGCCTCCACTGTCCGTCTGTCTGTCTGTCTGTCAGTGGGCTGTATCTCATGGTCCATAATAGGTAGACAGCTGAAATTTTCGCAGCATGTATATTTCTGTTGGCGCTATAACAACAACTAATAAAAATAAAATAAATAAAAAATTTAGGGGGACTCCCGTACTAGAAACCTGTAAAGGTATGGAACCCTACATTCGTGAGTGCGACTCGCACTTGAGCGGTCTTTTACTGAGACCTTTCATCTTATTCCTCAAAGGTTACAATGCATCATTAGCCTTCATAGTGTTGGTTGCAGATGTCCATGGGCTGGAGAAGCCATCAGGTGGACTGTCCTCAAGGGTGTCAAGCATTTTGATACTTATATTGAGGATAGATTTGATGTCTATCGGGCACAGCAACCACTTACCAGCAGGTAGACTGTTTGCTCGCTTGTCACCCTTAATCTGTTAAATAAACAAATAAAATCGGATACAGTTCACACAAGAGCCGTGGTAGTTCAGGGGCTAAGCGATCGCTGTAAATTTCACTGTACGCGAGTAATCCGGGTTCGATCCCTCTGGCAGCAATTAAATCGTTAATTGCAATTTTAAGTGCTGATTTACCACGTGCTCGGCTGTGAAGGAAAACATCGTGAGGAAACCTGCACGTCGGAGAAATAAGAAAACATTATTTCGAAGACATGTGAAGTTCGCTAACACGCATTGGGGCAGCGCGGCAGACATTTCCTTGCCCTAAAACCCTCTCAGAAATGAGAGAGAGGAGGTCTGTGCCCGGCAGTGGGACGTATATAGGCTGTAACTTTACTTTACTTTTCTTTACAGTTCACACACAACATCGTGATTTGAATGTTATGGAACCAAACATAATTTTAAAGACCCATCTGGATTCTTAACTGTTTCAAGTAAACTACACTATGTAGTTGGTTCAGCTACTTTCCTATTTATTTTATTTTCTGGCATCTTATACAAATTCTTTTATTACTTCTTCTTTAATATTTTATTGTTACTCTCCGAGGGGGTTTTGTTATTATCTTCACACCTTTTAACTTTATACCACATGTCTCTTTCATTTCTCCTATTAGTCCCTAGGTAGTCCCTTCCAGGTAAATCTAGGTGGGAGAAATCTGCCTTCAGAACGGACTAATATGTGTCTATGTGAAAGTAAGTTTGATACAAAGTTTGTTATTCTCTCAGGAATGTTCAGCTGATGCATTTTTTGCCTGAGCAGTGGGAGAACAACATTATCATATGCCGCACAAACATCAATAAAAACGCCTACCAGAAAATTGTTATTGGAGAAGGCAAGTCTTATGTCGGATACTAAGATGCTAAGGCTATCCATTGTGCTAAAACCTTTTCTAAAACCAAATTGACTCTTTGGTATAATGCCTCTATTTTCAAGAATCCACTCAAGTCGATTTTTTACAAGGTGCTCCATGATTTTAGACAAGGTTGATGAAATAGCAATAGGGCGATAACTTAATGCTGAAGAAGGGTCTTTACCAGATTTTAGGATGGGTATAATAATATGAGTTTTCCAATCATCAGGAATGCAACCAGTTGTAAAAGCAAAGTTAATGATGTTTAAAAAGAACTGTTTACACTTAGTACCCATATTAACTAGAAATGAGTAGGGGATACCATCAATGCCAGGAGTGGAATCCTTTAGGTGCCTAAGAACTAACTGCTGTTCACCTATTGAGAATGGTTCATTAAGGTTATTAAAAGAGTTAGATGAATGAGGGGGAAATGATTTAGAGTTAGGAAATATCTCTTCTTTCAATGGAACCCAAGGGGGGGGCCAGTTTGTTACTGAAGTCGTCTAGCCAGCAGGAAGGGTCTGCACAAAGGGGATTACTATAATTTAAAGCACCACGGAAGCGCCTGATACTTTTCCAAACAAGAGAAGAAGGTGATCGGGGAGATAGGCTCTCACAGAATGAAAGCCATCCTTTTTTTTTCTTTTCGGAAAGAAGTTTTTTGGTCTGAGCAGCTAGTTTTTGATATTCTAGAAAATTTTCCATAGTCATATTAGAGGAATAAAGCCTTTCTGCAACCTTTCGTTTTCTAATAATTGAGGAGCACTCTGCATCCCACCATGGAGGTGAAGAAATTTTTTTTTGTGGAAGAATTCTTCAAAGGGAATATTTTGCAGGCTATATTATTCAGAAGGGTTATAAATTGGGAGTAGACACGCTGAAGGTTATCTAAAGAAACTGGGTGAAGGTTATTGATATGAAGTTCTGATTCTGAGGAAAATACATTCCAATCAGCTTCAGACAGGTTGAATTTGAAAAGAGGAGATATACTTCGAGTAGGGACACATCTATTACTTAGGTTTAAGAGGATGGGAAAGTGATCACTACCAAAAGAGGAAGGAAGAGTTTTCCATGATATGCTAGCAGCCAAGATTGGAGAGCACAATGACAAGTCTACTGCGGATTTAGTATTCTGCGAAAGGTAGGACATTCTGGTGGGAGAACCATCATTTAGAAGACAAAGATTAAATTCATTGAAAGCATCAAGTAGCAAATAAGAAAAAGAGTCAGATTTATGGGAACCCCACATAACATGATGACTGTTGAAGTCTCCTAGGATAATGTAAGGTGGGGAGATGCTTGATAGAATTAAATTGAGTTCTGGAATACAAGAAGGAGTGGGAGCTGGAATGTAAATGGATAGAATTGTGATGTCCAAAGCCTTAACAGCTACTGCATTAATATTGCCTAGTATAGGAGGAAGCTGGATAGGTGATAAAGGAATGGTCCTGTTTAGTAGAATCAGAGCACCGCCATAGCCGTCACTCCTATCACTACGATAACAGGAGAAGCCTGGAATTCTAAATGTGGACCCTGGCTTAAGCCAGGTTTCCGATTTTTTTTTTATAGGATAAGGGTGACAAACGAGCACACAGTCCACCTGATGGTAAGTGGTTGCTGCGGCCCATAGACATCTACATCTATCCTCTATTACAAATCAAAATGTAGATGCGTTGTCACCCCTGAGGACTAGGATAGAATGCCTCATTTTCAGTAAAAAGGGCCTCCGGCCACCTGCACTCACCAAGCGAAACGCAGAGGTGAACCTCTACTTCACGCTGGTATTCTGTGAGGTCGTGGTACCACCCCGGTTCGAGCCGGCCCATCCGTGCGACAGCAAAAGCTGCCGCGTGGCTCTACCACTGTTAAATCCGATATTGCAAGTGTTGAAGGATTATAAGTGTTAATTAAGTGAATTATATCAGGTTTCTTATTCCTGATGCTCCGACAATTCCACTGGAGGAGGGTTAGGGACTCAAACTTTATATATTCTGGAGAAGAGGACATCTAGTTTGTTTTTCACGTTGAACGGTAAATGGGAATCATCAAATTTGCCAACAATATCTGTAAGGGAGGCGACAAGATTTTCTAGAAGATTATCATTAGAGGATCTTACATTGTTTTGTAAAGCATGTCCATTGGGGAGAGATGAGGAAGGAGTACTTGTAATGTTATAAGGTGAAACTTTATCATAACCTACTGAAGATTGCGCTGGGATAGATAATTGGCTTTATAGGTGGTTTTCCTATAGGATTGGGAAGGAGTTGGAAAAGTAGGAAGGTTTCTAGGTGCCTGAGTAGAGGGGAGATGGCTTGCAGGAACTTGTGAGGATGCAACATCAGAATAAGGTCTTCTGACAGCTGGGAAACGGGCAGAAATTCAAGATATGACACATTCTCTTGTGACATTACTATTTTAATAGCTTTTTGCCTTGAGTGTTCAGGGCAACTTTTTTTTAAAAGGCCGAATAGTTTGCAGAGCAGAAAAGACAGGTTGCGGAATCTGTGGAACAATTTTCTCCAGTATGCTCTTTGCTGCATTTAAAGCAGCGTGGTTTGGATCGACATTGGGCTTTAACATGACCGAAACGACAGCATTTAAGACACTGGATGGTAGGGAGAAGGTAAGTCTCTACAGGTATTGATGCATAAAAGCAATATATATGGGAGGGGAGCACTTGTCCAGAGAAGGTTAGGACAACAGTTTGGGTTGGGACCCACTCTACTTCATCGCCCTTCTTGACCTTTCTATTAAGTCTTCTGGCTTTGATGATTTCCCCTCTACCAGGAGGGAGCTCGGATTCGAAAACTAGTTCCTCCATAGAGATGTCAGTTGGGATACCCCTAATCACACCCATACGAGTAACATTAAAAGTTGGAATGACAGCAGAAAGTTTATATTGAAAAAGAAACTGAGAGTCAATAAAATTATTAGCATCAGTAGCTGTTTTAAAAGCAATTGAGACTCTATTGCGCCCTAAGATTTTGATGCCCTGTTTTTCAATATTGGCTACTTTATTTTGTGAGAGGATATGGCCAATTTTCACAGGTCTAATTGTATAACCTGATGATGGATCAGGTTCTGAGCGACTTAAATGAATAACGAAGGGGCCCTTATCGCTATCTACATACTTTTTTTTTTCTTGGAATCCAGGTTGGACGAATGTATTTTGATAGGAGGCCGAAGGGTGATCATCGTGCCCTATTTTTTTCTTTGGGAAGCTGGGTAAAGGATCCGTAAGTTTCCGTTTGACAGTGCTAGAATCACCGCATAAATCCGGTGGTTCAGCGTCTCCCCCATCAACATCCATCGTCGTCACAAAGATCTACATCAACTATCTAAACAAATAATACTCACCAACGAACAAACAGAACACACACAAACAACACAAAGAAAATTGAGAAAGTTTACGCAAATTTAAATCGAAAAAGGATTAAAAACTTATTTCAGTACAAAAAACGTGTAACTACCAATCACTCTGACAGCAGAGATAGCTGCTGTCAGAGTGACACTTTTTCTTTCATTCGGCAGAATGAAATAAGAATGTCAATATTGACATTCTTATTCTTAGTTGAATCGTATTGTATATATACTCGTATTATTATGTTAATGGTGGTGGTTAAAATCTTGTTTTTGTTGCAGAGTAAGCTAATAGAGCGTTCAAAGAAAAAGTGACAGGAAAGTTTTGCGGCGTCCACAATTGTGAGTTACTGTACGCCGTGGTTAGACTTCGTATGCATTCGGACGAATTAACTCGAATTTAATTGAATACTCACAGATTTTTACAAATTTTCACAGTTGCATGCAAAACACCACAACTTTTTATTTTAATAATTTCCAATGTGTCAAGAATATTTTAATGCTGTTAATTGTATTCATGGTAAATAAATTGTGTCACAAACATATTGTAATAAAGTACTTTTTAACTTAAAATATTATTTTAATTTAATTTACTACATCCCATACCTATTGCAGTTACGCTGATTTATGATTAGTTTTTAAAATCATACTAAAGGTGGAACTGTGAAAAGAGGTGAATGGTGTGTGGGTGAAGTTTTGTCTACTTCGATCCACTTCGTTGCAGATGGACTTATAATGGTTATATAATGTGAATATATAAAGATTGGTCTATTCCTGCATAGCTTATCTTTTCCTGCCTTCGCTTCAGTGGACACGCCACAGCCTTTCTCAACATTTCCGGCTAGGAAACCAAATATAATTAGCGTGCTACACTTAATATAGTAATATTGGCTCACATTGAGGTTCTACTGTCTACAGTCTTATTTTTCATTTCTTTCACTTCACGCTAAGTTAAGAATTTAATGTTATTTATTTAGAAAAACTGTAAGTTTATACAATTAGTATTCACTATAATTATATTCACAATAATTATAATTATTTTAAAATAACAAATTGTGAAAACTAAAAATCGATTACCAGATCACCAGCTTCAGTAAAGCAAAGTTCCTCAGACAGCAATTATTAAATGGAACATATTTTTTTAATTATATTTATATTTTTCAGTTGAACAAAATTGCTTTAATAAAGTCGTGATGATTTTAAATAAGAATAAAATTCTGGTCATTTTTTTTTATTGTTACCTTTGTTATCAACATTGCCTTTAGAACTGTAACCGTAAGTGATTTTTTCAGACGTCCACAATTTATTCATAATAGAAAAATACTCTCTCTCTCTCTCTCTCTCTCTACTGCAGCATTTTGTACCATGTAGACATAAAATGTATTCGATTAAAATGAGAAAAAAAATATATATGTTGAAGATTTTTGGTGCGAGAATTACTTCCATCGAACGAGTTTCTGCGGAAACTTAAATTATCCCATTCGGTTATTTTTTAGTTATGTTATGTTTTGGACACGATGTCTGACAAACTTCATAGTTTTAAATTTTTACGCGGTTTTGGAAAACGGGACTTGCGTCCCGGGGCTTTGTTTGGGGACAACGGGACAGGTGGCCGAGAAAAGGAACAGTCCTGTTCAAAACGGGACGTATGGTCATTTTAGGTATACATAGCGCAGCCATGTGTGCATGAGCTCTAACCAATGGGTTCACCGACAGGTTCACAGACGCTCTGTCTGGATACAAACCGGTTTGCGCCGCGCCAGCTCAGCCAGGGTATATGCGTAAGCATCATATTAGTCTGTGCATGGTATGAACGAAAGGGCTGTTGGTCGGTCGTATTTAAATAAATAGATTAACAAACAATATTTCGTGACTTTATAGATCAATTAATTTTTTTTTTTACAGTTAGAGATAATTTTAGAGATTTTGTATTATAAAATAAGACAATATAGATTTATCTAAGTAAATAATTAGACTGCGTTATATAAGAACCGATTAAGCGCCTCTTAACGAAACCTGAGAAAATGACCTTAAAATATTTCAAAGTTAATGCCTTAATAATGCCAATGGGTTATTTATTGCCCCTCTTTTTTGGTCTTTTGTTGAAATCTACTTCATGGGTTTGCCCGCCATGATAGGTTGAAAGGAATATCCGACCAGGTCTATTCTTAAAAATGTGTTAATTTTTAGTTTTCAACCAGCTTATAGCATTTTCTTCTATATCTTTTTTTCTATTTATTATATATTCTATTTTGTTTTTTCAGCATTTTAGAAATTCCGACAAAGTCTAAACATCCATTTTAGTAGCTGTCAACTTGTTTCTCTTACGACAATTGGTCATCACATCAATGTAGTCTTGTGGAGTGTATAGCCGTGTATGGGTTTTTAAATCTGATTCGATATCACTAAACTCCTATCATTTTCTATGAAGCTATACCCAGGAACCATAAATCGTAGGATTATTTTCTCTAGGTTGTCATTTTCTTCTAGTACCGCAAATAGTAGCAGAGTCAACTTAATATTTCGGTTCTGGCCACCACAAGAGTCTGACCACAGGATGAGTTCTTTGACTTTTGAGTCTAGATTTAAGGATATATGTTTGCGGAAAGTGGAGCCTACTTCTTGTGCTCCCCTGCCTGCTATACCTTCCACCCATACGTAACAAAACCCTTTACCGGTTTTTTTTTTAATGTACCAGTAGTACAGCCACAGTTGCGTTTGTAAAAAACTATATTGGTAGGAATTCTTGCCAGTGGCAGTGTTTTTTCCAAATCAAAAGTCAGAGTTTCAATATGATCATAAGTCTTAGCCAAAATTATGTCTTGTTTTTTCATTGCACGTGCATCTTCAGCTTCTTTATGGTGCTGCTCTCTTTCCTTCTCAAAATTCAGTTTGGTGTCTTGTGAAGTAGTAGGTATCTCTGATTTTTACTGCTAACTAAAATAATAACAAAGATGAAAGATTGCGCGTGTGGTGATACACATTAACAAATTAAATACAAATTAAATTAACAAATTTTAGGTGGTTACGGCCTGGCCACGGGGATCCGCGGCACGAACGGCGAAGCGGCAGGCGGGGCGACAATTCGCGCGGCGTGGTTTGAGGGCCACGGGCAGTCAGGTTCGCCGCCACGACCAGACAGGCGGAGAGCGAAATGTCTTTATCAAAGTTATCTCGATATTGCTTAGAAAATAATCGTTTTTTGGTTCAAGACATAATATTTGGAAGAGATTGTGGAGTACATGATTTGAATAGGAATCGGGTGATAGATGGATAACTCCACAAGAATTACGAGAAGTACAGTATGTATCCAGAATTTTTTTTCGAATATACCAGAATGAGTGTCGAAACCTTCGATTATATTCTTGTTAATAATAATTACTATTTCCAAAGCTGCTAGCAGGCCTAGCATACTTGCCGAGATACTTCTCGGCAATAAAAGTTTCACTATTCATTTTTCGCGGCGAAAACAACTAAAATATTTTGTTTCCTATACTATTCGCCGCGTCTGCCGCTCGATTCCGTGGCTTGCGTCGTGCTAATTCATGCCTTTGTTTCAGTCGCCCGCCGCGCCGCCAGTCGCCCGCGCGGTTCGCTCGGTAAATTTCGCCGGTCGCTTCGCCACTCGCCGCTGCGCGTGGCTTGATCCGTACATTTCTATACATTTATTTTAGTCGCTAGACGCCTCGTCGTTCGCACCGCGCGAATTTTCGCTATGGCGAATGTCCCGTGGCCAGGCTGTTAATTCGATGCTGCGATTTAAAAACAGTTGAATCAAAAGGCAAAACTGGATTATCTTCATCGTGTACGTGCTTAATTCGTTTATACAATTCGAAAACGGTAACGAATGTGTGTACAAATTCTAAGTTCGAAATGTCACTTGATTCAACCCGTTATTAATTATTATAAGGCCGTAAGTCTTTTTTGAACACAAAAACAGCTGAATACAAAGTTTATCATACAATAGTGGATCTGCATTCAAAACCTTTATTTTATATTTCGTTCTAACATTACGTAGTCCAATTAGTGTTCTGTATAAGCAAGATTTATCCTACCTATAAAGGTAGGATACATCTTGCTTACACAGAATACTTATATAAATAAGGTTAAAGTCAAGGTTACAGCCTATAAGTCCCACTGCTGGGCACAGGCCTCCTCATTTCGGAGAGCGTTTTTTTACATTTATATATGCAAAATATATAGGCGGTTGCTCTTGTAAAAAAAAACAAAAATAAGAATAATTATAATTATTGACGTAATTTCTTAAATTTTTCACATGCATCAGGTGACAGTCCTATCAAAATAGGTACCTATACATTTTCGACGTTGTTAGGAAGCTTCTCCTGTGGTCCCTACTCCTTACTCTGTGGTTATAAGGTGACCGATCTTTACCTATCTTTTGAAGTGAATACTTCTTTAGAATCGTTGTGATTTGAAACCCGATGAAACAAAAAAGCGACACTAAAAAGAGACAAACTTATACATCTATATGATTTAGTCTACGAGAGAGTGAGATAGAATACAGAGTAGTAAGCGACAATAACCTAATGGCAGAGTACGGACAACGAGCTCAAAGTGCTGGGTTGAACTGGGTTGTAATCCGCCATTCGATAACTGTCATGAACCGCTCCTAATACAAGCATTTTTACCTTACTGTGGTTAAAGGAATATAAGTAATGTCAATAGCATTGCTAGTATTAAAAAAGAAAAGGTAGGTATGTTTCCTATTGTCTCACCTCTTATATTTTTGAGAAGATTTATTTTTAAAATACGTCTGTCAGAATTCAGGCTGGTGTAGGTAGGAGTAATTAAATGTCATGTCTTGATGTTGGCAAAGTAGCTTCCTTTCATACATTTGCTTTTACTAAGGCCGCCTATTAAACCTAGTGATTATACACTCTTTGTCGACAATTAACATTTGGTTTTATTATCTTTTTGCACTTAATATTGCATTTTAAGCATTTTTTAACTTCAAGCAGGGTGCAGTTTTTTCATATTGCAAAAAGTACCCATTTCTGATTATTTGAAGTTATATCGACCATTTCTAACTATTTGATATTATAAACTACATGGGTGCAAATTAAATAATTAATATTTTTGAGATTTACTATTTAAAATATATCTGTCAGTATTTTTATTTAACTTTTGTGCTTATCATTGCATTTTATGCATTTTTAACGATGGTGCAATTATCGTATTCAAGCAAGGTGTAGTTTTTATATACTGCTAAATATACCCAATTCTAATTATTTGACTTTAACTATTTCTTATATCTAAACTACACGGGTGCAGTTTAAATAATAAATATTTTTAAAATATCCTATTTGAAATAAGTCTGTCAGTTTTTTTTTTTTGTATATATACTCTAAATTCATAGGCTGGGGTTTTCTAAGTCAATATATTAGTCTGTGCCATGCCACAGAATAAATAATAGTACTAACGTACAGAAGTTCAACTCTTTTGATGTTGACTGCTTGCCGACGTTTTAATAGCCTACATAGTTATTATTAATCAGATAAATCGCGCACGCAAGCTAAATAAAACTTTATCGCTGCGCATGAGGGTCCATACTACTTTTCATAGTTTCTCCTAACTACGTCACAACGGACTTTCCGTGGTTGCTAAGGGCTGTTAATAAAGAGTAGACTATAATCGACCTTATTACCTATTATGTGAATTTTGTGATGCCCAACGCATGCAACTTGCAAGGCCATTCGTCGGAGAAATAAACCCGAAAAACGATTCCTAACAGAAATATGATCGTAATCTACTTAGTTGAAAATCTTATAAACAAAGTTTTAATTTCAGTATTTGTGCTATTATAACTTAAAATATTTTAATTAAAAAAACGAGTATAGGTATGTAAGTAGGTACTTGGGTAGTGAAGTAAATTTCAACTAAGTTTTGTAATAAAGTACTTAGGTATTACTTCTGTAGTTAAATTATTACTTAACTATTCGCTATAAGTACCTATCTATCAAAAAAAAACAATTTACCTTTCATTATCCTTCGGTAACTTAAAAAATGATATATCTGAATCCTTTTAATTGCTCATTAAGCATCCATTTGCCGTGTAGTGGCGGTCAAGAATATCCACTACCCCATATCCTCCCGTGGGTGTCGTAAAAGGCGACAAAGGGAAACAGGCGGCAGATGGGCAGCAGCATCTTCCTGATAATAGCCAAAATTACAGAAAAAACTGCGGTTGCCAACCCGCTCGCCAGGCGTGGCAACTATGGCAATACCCCCCCAATGACGAGAGTAACAAAGAGACGGCCCCCAGTCCCCGGCGGCCCCGCTATTCCTGGCTACGGTGACGACCATGGTAACGGCGGGGCAGGGGGGGCTACGAATCTCCGGTGGAGGTTCGGTTGCCACCTACGACGACTCGACCTCGCAACGTACAACGCACGCACCCTGAGGACTGACGTGAAGATCGTGGAGCTGGAAGAAGAGATAGACAAGTTGCGCTGGCATATTATAGGATTATCCGAAGTCCGAAGAGAAGGGGAGGACACGGTAATCCTCGAATCCGGCAACTTGCTCTATCACCGGGAGGGCGACCATCTGTCCCAAGGAGGTGTCGGATTTATCGTCCACAAGTCTCTCGTTAACAACGTTGTAAAGATCGGGAGTGTGTCGACGAGGGTTGCGTACCTTATACTCAGAATCACCAAACGGTATTTGCTGAAGGTCATACAGATTTACGCACCAACCTCGGCACTACCCGACGAGGAGGTGGAGGAAATGTATGAGGATATCTCTAGAGCCATGCATTCCTCCAAAACCTAATATACGGTGTTAATGGGAGACTTCAATTCAAAACTAGGCACAAGAGAGAACGGTGAGCTGAAAGTAGGGAAATTTGGAATAGGGCAACGGAACCCAAGGGGCCAGCAGCTGGCCGACTTCATGGAGAAAGAGGGACTCTTTATGATGAACGCTTTCTTCAAGAAGCGGCCCCACGGGAAGTCGACCTGGTCGAGCCGCGACGGTTCGACAAAAAATGAGATTGACTTCATTATGACGACCAGACGACAACTGTTCAGTGATGTCTCAGTGATCGCGAGGGTGAAAACCGGCAGCGATCACCGAATGATTAGAGACACTCTGAACCTAAATGTTAAGTTGGAGAGGTCTCGTCTGATGAAGTCAACGCTCCGTCCCCCTCGTGCTCTAATCCAAAGTCCCGAAACTTTTCAGATCGATTTACAAAACCGTTTTCAATGCCTACAAGACTGCAATGAAGTGGACGATATGAATGACAAGCTCGTGGAAACTGTCCATGCGGTCAGAGCTAAGTTCTGCAAGACCCGCCGCAGAAGAACACAAAAACTCTCCGATCACACTCTTAATCTCATAGCTGTTAGACGGGAGATGAGGCTACATTCTTCAACAGATTTGACAGCATACAGGCAACTGAACAGACAGATCTCCAAATGCATGCGGCGGGACTTACGCAACTTCAATACAACTCGTATTGAAGAAGTGATCGAGCAGAACCAAAGCTCCAAAGTCTTTGCCAGAGATCTGTGTGCCAGAAAGAGCCAACTGTCAAAGCTGAAGACCGAATGTGGCAGCATCGTTTCCGGGACACCTGAGATTTTGAGTGAGATTGAGAGGTTCTATGGGCAGCTGTACACGTCATCGTTGGAGCCACACGCAAGTGTGAGTAACGATCCAAGAGCGAGTCTTATCCGACACTATTCCGAAGATATCCTGGACGTCAGTCTGAGCGAGATTAGAATGGCTCTCCAGCACCTTAAAAACGGCAAGGCCCCAGGCGAAGATGGAATTACAGCGGAGCTTCTGAAAGCGGGTGGAAAACCGGTACTTGAAGTCCTTCAGAAGCTCTTTAATTCCGTTCTGCATGGCGGCATTACACCGGAGGCGTGGAGCAGAAGTGCGGTGGTCTTGTTGTTCTTGTTCTTCAAGAAAGGTGATAACGCTCTCTTGAAGAACTACAGACCGATTTCCCTTTTGAGTGAGTGAGTCTACGTGCTGTTTTCGAGAGTCATTACGAATCGTCTCGCACGCAGACTTGACGACTTCCAGCCTACCGAACAAGCCGGTTTCCGGGCTTTAGCACCATAGACCACATACATACCCTTCGGCAAGTTGTACAGAAGTCCGAGGAGTACAATTTGCCACTATGCCTGGCGTATGTGGACTATGAGAACGCCTTTGATTCCGTCGAAATTTGGGCGGTGCTGCAGTCCCTTCAGCGGTGCCAAGTTGACTGTCGGTATATCGAAGTGCTGAAGTGCTTGTACAGTAGGGCTACGATGGCTATCCGAGTACAGAACCAGAGTACGAAACCTATCCAATTGCAGAGAGGTGTAAGACAGGGTGACGTTATATCCCCGAAACTCTTTACCGCTGCATTGGAAGACGTTTTCATGCTTCTGGAATTCTGGAAAGGATGCGGTATTAACATCAATGGCGAGTACATCACACACCTTCGATTTGCCGACGATATAGTCCTTATGGCAGAATCGCTGGAGGACCTAAGCACTATGCTCAGTGACCTCAATAGTGTCTCCCAACGGATAGGTCTTAAGCTGAACATGGACAAAGATTATGTTTAATGTCCATGTCACACCTATGCCGGTAGTTGTTGGGAGCACTGAGCTCGAAGTTGTTGACGAGTATGTTTACCTGGGACAAATAGTCCGACTAGGTAAGTCCAACTTCGACCGAGAGGTCAATCGACGGATTCAACTCGGCTGGGCAGCGTTCGGGAAGCTACGACACATCTTCTCGTCAGACATACCTCAAAACCTTAAAACGAAATTGTACAACCAGTGCGTGTTGCCAGTGATGACTTACGGAACTGAGACGTGGTCCTTCACTGCTGGCCGTATGAGGAAGCTCAAAGTCGCTCAGCGAGCTATGGAGAGGGCTATGCTCGGAGTTTCTCTGCGTGAATAACTTAGGAATAAGGATATCCGCAGTAGAACCAGAGTAACCGACATAGCCCAACGGATTAGTAAGCTGAAGTGGCAGTGGGCCGGCCATATAGCTCGAAGAACCGACAACCGATGGGGAAGAAAGGTTCTCGAGTGGCAGCCTCGTACCGGTAGGCGAAGTGTAGGACGTCCCCCCACAAGATGGAGTGACGACCTGGTAAGACATGCAGGAAGTTGATGGATGCAGGTGGCTCAGGACCGTGCTTTGTGGCATTCTTTGGGGGAGGCCTATGTTCAGCAGTGGACTTGTGAAGGGCTGTAATGATGATGATGAAGCATCCATCTCCGCAACAATTATAGTAGGAACGACGTTTTGCCATTATAATTTATCAAATTGATAGGTAATATACATATATATTATTCTTAAATTACATTAAAACTTTTCCAATTATTTTATCCTACAATTAAATATACTAAACAATAAACAAAAACTATTTCGTCGAGTATTTCAAGTTCAACAAGTATTTGTAGAAAGGGTAATTGAGTATAGTACAGAGACTAATTTTGTAGGTAGGAATAATAATTAATTCGTTTACACGAATTAATTATCCAACGAGTCGAGGATAAACTAGTAACGGAATACGACAAGCGTACCGTTCCACGTCAGAGCCAAGACTGTCCTAACGGCGGCCGCGCCGTCCGTTTTATACAAGCAAAACGAGCGCCACTGCAGGTGCAATGGTCAGGTGTGCGGAACACGTGTTATTTACAAGAATTCTGTCTAACTGCACCGACGGCTACCGCGCCGCACGTGCAATGGTGCTGGTCCCGTCATATTCACAAAAAATTATTTACGTAAACAGCGTTAAAAAAAACTTTAACGTTCAATCGCCTAGAGCGCGCTAGCCCCGACTGCGATCTACCCCTGGGGCAGCTCGCGATTGTAGGTAATTATTTCACGCAGGTAGCAAGAGTGACAGAGGCCTGGCCATGCTTGCTACATATCATAGGTATAGTATACATTAAATTGACGATATTTTTTCTCTTTTTTTTTAATAGAGTAATTGGGGTGAGACCAAAAACGAAACGTACGGGTGTGAGTGTTATGTGCATGTGTGCGAGATGAATAATGCTGAGCCATGAATCAACTTCAATTAGCGATGCAGAGCGCTGTGTCCATGTCATAAAATGAATATTTTTATGTTTGAAGGAATAAAAATCATACTAGAAAAAAAAGTTTGTGATTTTTATTTTCCACCAAAAATAATCAATAAATTGTAAAAATATCGTAAGCTCTCCTTAGAGGTATTTCGTAATTTTGCCTCACACTTCAATCTAATAATCAAATAAGTTTCGATTATTAATTTAAAGATTAAGTGTTTATGGTTTGATGTTGCTGGCGAATCAAACATATGTATGTCAATTATGTCAAAAATTTTGCAGGACTCAAAGCATTTGTTTACTAATTTTCGAAACATATATTCGTTTATAATTTTTCCTTTCATATGTTTTCAAAAACCTCGTTCAGAATGAATACCTGTCTCATAAATGTCTTGAGAGGGATAAGCATAAATAAGCTGCAGTGCTTACACTACGGCGTTCCAGCCTGTTGTGTATAGAAAGCCTGTAAAGCATTTTACCTTAGTCCTCGGAGGTGAAAACACATTTGCAGCTTTCTTTGTTTGAAGCTGACTGTGGGTGACCATGTACTGCAGTAGCTGTTTACCATAAAGTGATACTGTAAGTTCCTTTGTTACTTCCGTTTTATAAAAAATATACATCATAAGGATGGCGACAATATGTTGTACACATTTGAACTTGCGTAAACGAAATAAACACATGTACAGTAAAATATATAATTAGGAACTACGCACGCGCATAAATAATAGAGGGATTGAGCCAGAACGCAGCTTTACTCTTTGTGCACTTTTATGAAAAAACCCATTGTTGTTCAATATAGTTGAATATTTTTTGGGAACCCAGTCTTCTCTATTTATCATTTTTAACCATTTTTGTTTAACCTCAATATTTTTTGGAAATCTGAAACATTATGCGAGTTTAAATTATCTCATTAAAGTATTTACTATAATGCCATTTGGCTACAAAACCCTAAATAAAATAGGAAATTAAAAAAATTACAAAGTTACAAGAGGCTGCATCCAAAGCCATGCCTTTGCCTGTTAGAAACATATTATCCACCATAGACTTAGAATATACTGACGTATAGTCCATAGATATAAGAAAAATAGGGGATATGGCATGTGGTCACGTGACCTGAAGTCGAGTGTTTCTCAAATATGGTGACGACTCCACCCACAAGAAATAGCGTTGTTTTTGTCGATATTTTCGGTATCGATGTTATATAAATTATGACGTACCATCCATCTCATAGGTATATATTAAATAAACAAATATTAGATCACTACACTATTGAATTGGGTTAATCCTGTAATAATAGTTGTATTGAGATGATAAATAAATAAATCTTCGTTCAACTCAGAATAGGAAAGTTTTGAAACTGTAATTGCTTTAAGATATGGTGAAGTAACAGTCAAAAGTGAGCGAAGAGACCAAGGAAAGAGCACTTGATTGGAGCTTTAACTCCTTTCTTTTCAGAAGACGTATACGACGTGCACCAGAATATTATACTGAGTTCGTGCAACGAGCTAACGTTTTTTCGTAACGACGGCAATCTGCACATAAGCACTCCATACGTGTGTCCCTGGGTCGACGCATGCATTTTTTTTCTCCTCTGCAGAGATTAACGAAACCACCACTATAGGCAATGCATTAGGCTTCGTATGATTTTTTTGTCTAGCCCATGCTGTCCCACTACTAGGCAGAAGTCTCCCCTAAGTTTTTTCCAGTAGTTTTGTCGTGCACCATATCGAACCAGCCCCAACGGTGTGCGTCCAGGTTGCGTGAATTATATCATATATATAGACTTTATAGCGGCTGGGAAGTTAGTTGCGAGCGCAAGTCCTGTACCTTCACGCTTCGCTTTACGTACTGTGATCTGAGACACCATCAAGTTTTCTTTCAACTATATCTGCACGGACTAGCGCTCGCTCTTAGCTTCCAAGCCGCCATAAAGATTCGACAACACCTTTCTTTCGTGGTAATGGTCGGTTACCAGTTCAAGTCACCATGAACGTGCAGTGGACTGACCTTTATCTTGATTTATTTAAAGTTTGTGAAGCATGTGTTCTTTCATACATAGTTACTAGCCGTCATCTCTTTTTTTTGATAATAAAGATTATTTATTTATTTATCTCAGTAATCTAATCGAGTTGAGCAGCCCCTTTCTAACCATACCACCGTTCACACAATCCATTAATCATTTAACTATCCTAACGTATTCCTCAATCTTCAGCATCCCATGTTCATACCATACGACAACCAATTTCCATGCAACAATTCGATCAATAGGGGTGGCTGCGCCACTTCAGACTTTCACTTCCATACTCATTTCTCATTATATCCCATTTGTGTAACACCACAAAATATCAATTTTATAGTGTTTACAACCTGCAAGTTGTAATGACTTCCACCAGTAGCGTAATTAGTGGTGGATACTGGAGGTAAACGAGAGAGTAAGGATTAAAAATAAATAAAATAACAATAATGTATACTGATTAAAATCATTTATTCGTGACGAAATAATATTATTTAGTCAGAAAATTTATTTTAGACAGACGTGGTAGAGCCACGCGGCAGCTTTTGCTGTCGCACGGATGGGCCGGCTCGAACCGGGGTGGTATACCACAACCTCACAGAAAACCAACGTGAAGTAGATGTTCACCTCTGCGTTTCGCTTGGTGAGTGCAGGTGGCCGGAGGCCCTTTCTACTGGAAATGAGGCATTCCATCTTAGTCCTCACGGGTGACAACGCATCTACATTTTGAATTGTAATAGAGGATAGATGTAGATGTCTATGGGCCGCAGCAACCACTTACCATCAGGTGGACTGTGTGCTCGTTTGTCACCCTTATCCTATAAAAAAAAAATATAACCAAATCACCCTTAAGCCGAACTACATCCAGCGTTCTATTTATACATTCTTTTTCAAAATGCAAGGAGCATATTCTTCTTACTACTGCAGGTTTTATGTTTTCCTGGTCTATATTTTCAATCCACAATTTTTGAAGGCCTTCATTTTTTGGCAACCTAAAATAAATATTATGCATCCTTAAGTACCAATCAAAAATAATCTTAACATCATCAAATCTTTTGATGAAAAAAACTATTATAGAAAATTTACGATTTACACTATTTTCAAGTTCTTTTCTTAAACGAAAGGCTCCCAATCGATCGTTTGATTAAATATACAGTTTACGTATCTAAAACGTTATTTGATCATGACTACATTAATATTATTGTTAAACAGGCTCAGAAGGGCTAGAACCCAGAGCCGTAAAGCCAGTTTAATAAAAAAATATTGTTCAAATTTATATCGATAATTTCAAAACATGACAACACGTAAGGACAACACTATGTAAAAATGTAAACAATCAAAATGTTTACTTGTTTAAATTTACATGATAATAGTCATTGGAAATTCTAGGTAATAGCGGGGAAACACGATTTAGAACCCATAACATGAACACGAAACGCAATTCACACGAAAAAATTTACAATTAAGGAAAAAAGTTACAACTAACCTGAAAAATGACAATCCTTCTTCATTTTGACGAGAATTTGAATTACATCCATTGATGCAACACTTTGTCATGTTGTTTTTGCTCAATTACCCTTTACTAATAAACAAAAAAGCTCCAAAATAGTCAAAATTCACTGTAACACTGCAAAATAACTCTAACAAGGCTTAGATGACAGACGAACTACCACAAATAAACGTCATCCTAAAATGGCGTCATGCTTCAAGGTGGAGCTTGGTGACATTTATGAAAACTGGCAACAGAAAATTGAAGTCTAAGATATGTACTTATCTCTTTTTACATTTGAAAATCATAACGTGTGAGAATGAGACAGATATATTTTTGTTGGCAAGGTTCATGTTTGCATGATATTTGTATAACCAAAAAATATATATGCAATTTACAGCTTATCCTCTACTTTTCTTATATCAATGGTATAGTCCCACCAACTTATCTGTGAACTGACAGCTGCGGCAAAATTGTGAACTACAGCCGCCATTTAATCAAATGTCACTCGATACGTCATTGTTTTGAGAGTTTATAGAAAAATAAAAAATGCCGAAAACCATTAAAAGTGATGCCCGAAACATTATTTTAAGTGTTAAACTTTTGTGAGCAAGAAGCTCGAGGGCAAGCACCGATAATGCCTTTCAATCAGGTCTATAAAAGAGTATCAGCTGCTACAGGTCAGTATTGCTATGTTTTGTTCCTTCTTTTCGCATTTCCGATAAATGGATTGGTTAATGCAATTCATTTCTTTTAGAGATGTTAGTCAAGGATTCATTTCCAAAATAGTTAAAGAACCGGAAACCGCATAAACCACAGGAACGCAAATTACAACGTTCTGTAAAAAAGGCATAAAGGCATATTATTTAATTAAAGTTTAATTTGTTCAATTATTATATTTTTGTTTCTTCTTATTCTTGGACATATATCTGTTAAATCTGTGTTCTAGTCTTTTTTATTCCGTGACTAATTTATTACCCTAGTATGTGGACTCTATGTAGGAACATAAGACCCTCAGATGGGAATATTCCCGAACTGGCAACACTTCAGCGCAGAAGCGCCTAGCTGTCAGTTCACAGATAAGTTGGTGGTACTATATAGACGACCTGACAGCCCGAAAACGCGTGACTAATATTGATTTGTCATTGTGTGCGTTTGCTAGTGATGTACATTTTACTTACAAGAACTATCGAAAAATGATTGTTAAGGAAGTGGCAAATAAAAATAAATAATTAAAAAAATAGTAGTGCAGGAAATTGAATAACTTTTAAAATTAACTGGATTTTTACCATGATAGTTCTAAAATAATTAGAAAATATTCATATAACGTGTTACTGGGAATAAGCTGACCCTACCTGCCTTTTGTTGGATTTTAATTCAAATGTAAAAAAATCCCAGGTGACTCTACCAATAAACTTAATAAAACCCCAAGAATCTGATTGGAATATTTTATTTTAGAGTTATAATCTTTGGAGAAAAATATAACTGCCATAGACAGTTTCCCCGGAATTTCTTTTTTTAATATATTGTTAATATAAATAGGTATATACTTAACTAAGTATATACCTATTTATATTTTATAAATAGTATTGATGGGGAAATAAAAAACGGTGACACGGAGTACATAATAGTTGCTTTATTTTTCATACAAGTATTACTTTTGATAATTACAAACATTTAATATTGAAATACATTATAGAAGTTTATTTTAACATTCGACTTAAATACAAACTAATTTTAGTAAGGATGCTGGAAGGAATGAGTTAAATAAGATTATTCTATTTAAAGGCCAATATGTTTATGAGGCTTTAATGTATAAAGTAATAATAAACTTATTATCATTTTAGCTGCATGAATTACAAAAAAATAATGACCTTAACAGAGTAAAGTGCACCAGATGTCTGAGGATACAGATGCACTCCCTATTATCTCAATCTCGGTATGTTATGAAAATGGTCACTCATTCATGTACTGAACGCGGCAAATGCAACTTAATCTCGCAGATCTATTGATCCGCGCAACTATAACTTATCCACGAGTTCCTCTTCTCTACGACTATCACTGTAGGCGATGAATCACGCTATTTAAGCCCACAGCACAACGTCGTCAGCCATAAAGCATGCATCGGGTATCGAGCGTTGTGAGTATCAAATACTAAGGAATTTATACTATCCTAGCACATCGAACCGCGCGTCTCATGCGCTTTAAGAGAATTACTAAATATATTATATCGAACTACGTTAAAAATTTTATCATTGTAACTTGGGAATATATTCCGAAGCTCCACGCAATCTCTTAGGGAAAATAGCGTGATGCAATGAAATATTGCACTAGTGTGGCCGTGAGGTACGGGTGGTGAAGTAAGGTTATACATTTTTTGGTTGATAAATAAATAGTTGGGTTCATAATGGCTTAAATAGGATAATTTCAAGATTTTTTATCTTAAACGTACTACAGTTTTATAATGTATAAAAATCTGTCTCTACTTTATCAAAATTTTTGAAGTTTTATAATTATAACTATATCATATTTACTAGTACCAATAACGTAGAAATAGCTCCTTTTAATGAAATTGTTTTATTCTAAACGAACGCAAACCGAGGCTTTATTTTCTTGTTGTGTGGGCAAGTCTATCGATTCATTATAATCATTCAAGATAAATATCGACATTAGTTTTGATATAGTTGAGTCAATCCCTAGCGTACATATAAAATTGCGTGCCGAATTGCGCTGACCTGTCATTCAAAATCGGTTACAAACATTGATATAAGAAGAGTAGAGGATAAGCTGTAAATTGCATATATATTTTTTGATTATACAAATATCATGCAAACATGAACCTTGCCAACAGAAATATATCTGTCTCATTCTCACACGTTATGATTTTCAAATGTAAAAAGAGATAAGTACATATCTTAGACTTCAATTTTCTGTTGCCAGTTTTCATAAATGTCACCAAGCTCCACCTTGAAGCATGACGCCATTTTAGGATGACGTTCATTTGTGGTAGTTCGTCTGTCATCTAAGCCTTGTTCGGAGTTATTTTGCAGTGTTACAGTGAATTTTGACTATTTTGGAGCTTTTTTGTTCATTAGTAAAGGGTAGTTGAGCAAAAACAACATGACAAAGTGTTGCATCAATGGATATAATTCAAATTCTCGTAAAAATGTAGGATTGTCATTTTTCAGGTTAGTTGTAACTTTTTTCCTTAATTGTATATTTTTTCGTGTGAATTGCGTTTCGTGTTCATGTTATGGGTTCTAAATCGTGTTTCCCGCTATTATCTAGAATTTCCAATGACTATTATCATGTAAATTTAAACAAGTAAACATTTTGATTGTTTACATTTTTACATAGTGTTGTCCTTACGTGTTGTCATGTTTTGAAATTATCGACATAAATTTTAACAATATTTTTTTATTAAACTGGCTTTACGGCTCTGGGTTCTAACCCTTCTGAGCCTGTTTAACAATAATATTAATGTAGTCATGATCAAATAACGTTTTAGATACGTAAACTGTATATTTAATCAAACGATCGATTGGGAGCCTTTCGTTTAAGAAAAGAACTTGAAAATAGTGTAAATCGTAAATTTTCTATAATAGTTTTTTTCATCAAAAGATTTGATGATGTTAAGATTATTTTTGATTGGTACTTAAGGATGCATAATATTTATTTTAGGTTGCCAAAAAATGAAGGCCTTCAAAAATTGTGGATTGAAAATATAGGCCAGGAAAACATAAAACCTGCAGTAGTAAGAAGAATATGCTCCTTGCATTTTGAAAAATAATGTATAAATAGAACGCTGGATGTAGTTCGGCTTAAAGGTGATTTGGTTCATGTCTAAAATAAATTTTCTGACTAAATAATATTATTTCGGCAGGAATAAATGATTTTAATCAGTATACATTATTGTTATTTTATTTATTTTTAATCCTTACTCTCTCGTTTACCTCCAGTATCCACCACTAATTACGCTACTGGTGGAAGTCATTACAACTTGCAGGTTGTAAACACTATAAAATTGATATTTTGTGGTGTTACACAAATGGGATATAATGAGAAATGAGTATGGAAGTGGAAGTCTGAAGTGGCGCAGCCACCCCTATTGATCGAAATGTTGCATGGAAATTGGTTGTCGTATGGTATGAACTTGGGATGCTGAAGATTGAGGAATACGTTAGGATAGTTAAATGATTAATGGATTGTGTGGACTGTGGTATGGTTAGAAAGGGGCTGCTGAACACGATTAGATTACTGAGATAAATAAATAAATAATCTTTATTATCAAAAAAAAAAGAGATGACGGCTAGTAACTATGTATGAAAGAACACATGCTCCACAAACTTTAAATAAATCAAGATAAAGGTCAGTCCACTGCACGTTCATGGTGACTTGAACTGGTAACCGACCATTACCACGAAAGAAAGGTGTTGTCGAATCTTTATGGCGGCTTGGAAGTTAAGAGCGAGCGCTAGTCCGTGCAGATATAGTTGAAAGAAAACTTGATGGTGTCTCAGATCACAGTACGTAAAGCGAAGCGTGAAGGTACAGGACTTGCGCTCGCAACTAACTTCCCAGCCGCTATAAAGTCTATATATATGATATAATTCACGCAACCTGGACGCATACCGTTGGGGCTGGTTCGATATGGTGCACGACAAAACCACTGGAAAAAACTTAGGGGAGACTTCTGCCTAGTAGTGGGACAGCATGCGCTGACAAAAAAATCATACGGAGCCTAATACATTGCCTATAGTGGTGGTTTCGTTAATCTCTGCAGAGGAGAAAAAAAATGCATGCGTCGACCCAGGGACGCACGCATGGAGTGCTTATGTGCAGATCGCCGTCGTTACGAAAAAACGTTAGCTCGTTGCACGAACTCAGTATAATATTCTGGTGCACGTCGTATACATCTTCTGAAAAGAAAGGAGTTAAAGCTCCAATCAAGTGCTCTTTCCTTGGTCTCTTCGCTCACTTTTGACTGTTGCTTCATTATATTTTAAAGCAATTACAGTTTCAAAACTTTCCTATTCTGAGTTGAACGTAAGATTTATTTATTTATCATCTCAATACAACTATTATTACAGGATTAACCTAATTCAATAGTGTAGTGATCTAATATTTGTTTATCTAATATATACCTATGAGAACGATGGTACGTCATAATTTATATAGCATCGATACTGAAAATATCGACAA
Organism: Parnassius glacialis; assembly: GCA_033319125.1. Classification (NCBI taxonomy): domain Eukaryota; kingdom Metazoa; phylum Arthropoda; class Insecta; order Lepidoptera; family Papilionidae; genus Parnassius; species Parnassius glacialis. The sequence continues at coordinate 36,141,135 of JAVANC010000001.1, read as the reverse complement.
AAACAACGCTATTTCTTGTGGGTGGAGTCGTCGCCATATTTGAGAAACACTTGACTTCAGGTCACGTGACCACATGCCATATCCCCTATTTTTCTTATATCTATGGTTACAAAGTCATGAGATTTGGTATCCTTTTCTGTCTTGCATTTTTGCCATAAGGAATTTTCTTCTCCCTTGCACACTATGTTGGTCTATACGCCAGTATATTCTAAGTCTAGGGTATCCACTAAGTAGTCAGATAACGTATTGAAGTCGTACTGTTCACACAATTAAGTACCTATACCAGCTGCCTCTTGAACGTCATTCATGTTAAGGGTGCGGCAGACTCAAGACGACTGAGCTCTTCGCGAAGTAGCACGAGTGTGTGGTCACGTCCTTCGGACTACGATCGACTTCGACGAGCACTTCGTCGAAGTTACTTCGCGAGTAGTGTAGAGGAAGCATGAGAGTTGAAGCGCCGGTAACGTAAGGCCAGAGCGTGTAACGCTAGGGTTGATACCGAACCGAAATGGAATATTATAGACTTGTGCCAAAGAAGATATCTATACTAATATAATAAAGCGGAAGAGTTTTTTTGTTTGTGTAAACGCGCTAATCTCTGGAACTACCACTCCGATTTGAAAAATTATTTTTGTATATTATAGCCAGATTCATGTGGAATAGTATAAGATATCTAGCATTAAGCTATATCACTCAGCTAGCCTTAAATATGGATATTTGTTAAGCAAGTCAGAAAAAAAGCACTCCCGAAATTATTTATCCGCGTACGCTGGTGTTATCGTTAGGGATACGTAAACATAATGTTCTAAAAAAATATAGATCTTTACTCCGTCAAAAAAAGTCCGCGATACCATATGTCTATTTCTTATACATAAGCCATATTTAGGTATTTTGTGATAAAAAGTATTGAAAATTAAAAAGTGATTTATGAGCGTTATTATTAGGTATGGGCTATTTATCCTTACGAACATAAGTTACTTCATCATCAAGACAATTTTATGAAGATAAACTTTTTTCTTTACACCATGCTATTTGGACGAATAGTTTAAGAGATAATGCAAAATTAAAATAATTCAATACTTGGCTGGGCGCGCGAACGACGCATAAACTCTAGCAGCCCGGTGAGAACTGCGAGAAGCCAGTACTGAAAGCTTGTATGAGCGAGGTTAGTTCAATCATTATAACTAAAATAAATTAATTGGGTACTTTTATGACAATGATTACTTACATCTTTATTTCTGAACTCTTTCATTTCACGTTGCTATGGTATTTTGAAAATTTAATTGATTAATAAGTATAAGAGTTTGATAGATTAAGAATCATTTCATGCCTACACACTTTTCATGTATCGTGTACGGTTTTCTTTAAAACTGGAAAAACCGCGCTTCGGGACACTTTCTGGGACGTGGGGTGGAGGGGGGGGGGGGAGGAAAGTGTATAAAACTTATCTTCGCTCTATGTCATGCATAATATGCCGACAGATAAAAGTACTCCATTAATTATACCAATTTTTCCATACATTGCTATCAAATAAAATATTTAATTGCAATTATAAAATGCTTGGACTAGGTCATGTCACGCACCTCCGACACGTGATGACGCGGGTGAAACCGCGGGACACAGCTAGTATGTTATATTTTTTTTTATTCTACTAAGCCAGCGCTTATCTACGATCCCACCTGATGGTAAGTGGTGATGTAGCCTAAGATGGTGAAGCGCACTGACTTAACAAAAGCCTTTTCACTCTTGCCTTGAAGACACCCACACTGTAATCGGATGGTAAGACAGATGCTGGCAACTTATTCCACTCCTTTGCTGTACGCATGATGAACGACGTGGCGAACCGTTTGGTTCGAATGCGTGGTAAGTCAACAACGAAAGGGTGGAGACTGGCCGAACGTCTGGTTGTCCTATGGTGGAAGGGAGAGGGTGGAATTAAGTTATGTAATTCCTGCGCACACTCTCTGAAATGCATCCTGTAGAAAACCGAAAGGCTGGCTACTTTACGTCTGTGTTCGAGGCTGGTAAGATTGGTTTTAACCAAATTCGGGTCACCAATAAGCCTCATAGCACGCCTTTCATTGAGTCCAAAGCTCCTAGGTGGCATTTTGCAGCACCAGCCCATATATGGCAGCAATACTCCATGCACGACCGGAGTTGCGCTTTATATAAAGTAAGCAGCTGTCCCGGCGTGAAGTATCGCCGCACCTTTGCAAGTACTCCCAGCTTCCTTGCAGCTGCTTTGGCCTTGGACTCAATGAACCGCCCGAAGTTCAAATTTGAGGATATTTCAAACCCTAACAACTGAAGGCGGTCGGTATACTTCAGTGATACATTTCGGAAAGAAGGAGCCAAGGTGAGCTGGCTCCTTTTTGCAGTGAAGAGACACGCTTGTGTTTTGGAGGCGTTGAACTTCACAAGATTGGCATCGCCCCAATCGGAGACTGCCTGTAATGTGAGATTCACACGCTCTACCATAGCTTCTCTTTCGGACTGGATTTGATCCCGACTGGCCCGAGGACTTGGTTGGTATCTCTCAACGGCTGTGCTATCGTCTGCATACCCATAGATACCGGGCATAAGCAGATCATTTATATGCAGCAGGAAGAGAGTTGCGGAGAGAACGGACCCCTGAGGAACACCGGCGTTAGTCGCCATAGGATCGGATGAGCAGCCATCGACGACGACCCGGAGAGACCGTTCACTCAGAAAGTCCTTTACCCATTCAATCAGACCAGGGGATAAGCCGTACGCTGGAAGCTTACCCAAAAGGCTATTGTGCCAAACTCTGTCAAAGGCATCAATAAAGACAGATTTTGTGTAATTTATCCAATGCAGACAACATTCATAAAACCGCCATTTTGTTACGTACCACACCTAAGTCGGCACTTGTCGTTTTGAGGGACCGGTTGTGTGTTACAAGGGAATATCTACGCTGTGAATTTTACGCGAGCAAGTCGGGTGTCTCTCTCTTATCTCTATCTTACCCCGTGTCGTGTAACTTGATTTACGAGGTAGGTACGAGTTTTTTATTTGTATACATACTTATTATATTTAATTGGTAGTTATGTTGCAATGTCTAAATATCGCTACTTTTTGGATTTTAGGATTTATAGAAACATTCCGTCTTTACCCGCCAAAATTTGACGGGGTAAGATAAACATATAAAAGTTTCCATCTTGCCCCGTTTTCAAGTCATACAAATACAAATAGTCTCATGTTCTCAAACTGTACCTGAAAAAATATTTTGTTTTGTTACAGCCATTATATAAATTGTCAGCGGCACAATTTCAGCTAATATTATCTAAAGGTATTTATTTTAATTTTTGTATAAGAGAGGCAAAAAGAGCAAGCGGGTCACCTGATGGCTAAGTGATTTCACCGCTGCCCATAGACACAAGAAACACCAGGAGTGTAACTTGTGCGTTGCCTTCTCATAAGGTATAGGAACAGGATTCGTAAGAATGTGAGTAGGAACTTAAAAAAAGGGGAAAGACCACCAGACAAAAAAATGCAACATCACAGCTCCTAGAACAATGCAACGTCACATCGGTTTATTTAGCAAACGTCAACATTCGTGTGGCATTAAGAAAAGGGAAAAAGGAACGGGCATCTGGAACTCTCACTCACCAGACGAAACATGGCAGCACTAAGAACTAACTAAAATCATTAAAATCACCAATACCACCCTGTAAGTTCATATTAGCCCTTTGAATGAGTTTTTTAGCCATACAAACGGCTAATATGAACTTACAGGGGTGTATTGGTAATTTTAATGATAATAATTCTGTAAACACATAATCGCTACGGTCGCGAATCATATTTTGTTAAATATACAACCTAACCCTGACCTGCAAATTCCAAAAAACGCAAGAAAATTTGAATTTCGCGGGCCACCCTGGAGCTTCCACCTTAAATTAATATTTACTGTATTACAAGACGTTAAACACAACACTGCTCATCTCATCAAAAAAACCGTTCAATCTTCCCCCCACTCACCCTAGTGAAAGATACGATCAATATTAAATCAACTTTTATCAAATATCTTTACAGATGGGGAAAATTAAAATTTCCGACAAAACAAAATATGCATGACAGTTAATGGTAATCTTAAATAATAATTTCCCTATATATAATGTGTACGCTGTGATAATAATTAACAAACACTTAGTATTTCAGTATACAATAATCAGTATTACCTACTACCCTTTAAAAATTACTTACTTTTATATACTTTTGACTTTTTCGATGACTTTTATAATTTTTATTATTATTTCTAACAATTAAAAAAATTCGTAACCGTATGTACAATTTTTTTAGAAAATGGGTGGTATTATCGCTAAGAGCGATCTCTTCAAGACAACCTTTGGATGGACAGGGTTGCAAGAAAACAATAAAAACGTGTGTGGTTTGGCGACAAAGCTACATCATTTTATTAAAACCATGGTAAGTGTATATATATATATCTTTTTTCATTTTGATATGAATTATAATATTTATTATACAACTGTTTGTTGTCCTTAATAAAAAATATAAATACCTATATATTTTTATAAATATAAAAAATTACAAATATATACTTTAAAACTATTATATATAACATAAATGTGCCATACATATAAATAATTGTAACTAAATAATGGTAGAATTATTCTACAAATGAATAGGCATTATTTTTGTATAAAGTGCAGCCCTCAGCCAGGACAGTCGGCGACGGCCCATTCCACGCCCTCCACGCCCCGCGCGCCTCACAAGGTCCCCGCACACATCCAGGCACCCACATATTTCTTTTCGCGTAGTGTACATATTATTCTATGTTAAGTCGAGTTTAAACTCTATAGTTCGGCCGTTCAAAGAATGCGTTCCTGACACCTATCAGTTAGTCACGACTAGTGATGGGCACAACATAACACTTAGTTCGTTACCGTTCCTCCAAAATGAACCGCCGCGTTATGTTTCAGATTATTTTCGTTTTAAATTGGCGGAATCATTTAAAATTTATATTTTAGTAATTTAAGTGGAAACCAAAAAAAGGTAATATTAATATAATAAAATTGTTTTATATATTCTTTGTTACAAAGTTACAATCTGTATTTCTATGCAATAAAGTACATTGAATTGAATGTGCGTACAGAATATTAATCAGACTCCGATTCGCTTGAGGAGGTGGTGTCTTTATCATCATCTTCGCCTACATGTATAATTATATTATTATAAATAACAGAATCAATCCTGATATCTCAGTCAAAATGTTCCACAATCAGGATTTTAGTCATCTCAACAACCTTTGCCCAGTCATCTCTTGTGACTTCCCCGCAGGCTTCTTTTAATAGGGTCATCATCTTTTTCGTGCTGAATGGCGGGGAAGTATTGTGGCGGGCGGGGTAACCTTTTATTTGAGCCCAGATTAGCTCAATAGCGTTATATTGGCAATGATACGGTGGAATTCTTAGAACGCGATGACCGTACTACAGAGCCAGTTCATCGATTTCGTATCGCACATTTGCCGCTTTATTTTCTTTAACTAATTTAATTAGCTCTGGTTTTAGCATCTGCATATTTGCGTCAATGCCTTTTGCTTGTAACCAAGCCACCATTTCTTCTTTTTTATTAGCTTGGGTAGGTGGTTTCTGTATTTGAACCGAGTGATAGGAGGCATTATCCATGAATATTACAGAAGGCTCTGGTAGGCTGGGCAAAAGCACGTTCTGGAACCACTCTTTAAATGTAGTGGCATTCATTTCCTCGTGGTAGTAATTTGTGGTTTTTGATTGAAATGCCAGTAACGCGTTCTCCACAAAGCAGTATTTTGCAGAACCTGCGTGGCATATTATCAGACGGGCCCCCTTACCCATTGGTACTTTCGACGTCGACGCTTGTGTATCATCCGTCCAAGAACGGGAAACCGTGTGATTGGCGTTTAGCCATGTCTCATCAATGAACACGACATTATCCCAGTTATCAATATTTTTTGCTTCTCTCAAAAAACTTATCCGTTTTAAAATTATGTCGTATCGTTCTAATAAAATTTTTCTTTTCTCTGTTTTTTTATACGAAAAACCAATATCTTTTAAGATTTTGGTTAAAGCAGTTTTACCGCCGCTAAACAGTCCAGCTTCTCTTAACGATGCCAAAAGCTTCTTCCTGTTGAGATATTCATTTCTGGAATAGTAACCATATATATGATTTGTGATTGCATCGGCGTCAAAGGTGTCAATATCTGTCACGGATTTAGTTCTACGTTTCTTCTTCGGAGTACGTAAAATATTATCTTCCGTGCCAGTAGAGCCGAACTTTTCTTTATTAATATTTGTTATCGTTCGTTTGTTAACTCCAAGCGCCTGAGAGACGCGTTCTTATACTTGTTCGACAGGTAACAGGGGTCCGCCATTTTGCCGCTCCCGCTCAAAGTAATCTTGCAGCTTGATGATTAACTCACGGGCTCCACTTTTCAATGTTTGTCCACGTTTAGGTATTATGATGCACCAAAGGTAAAAAGAACGCAATACAAAACACAATAGAAGTCCGATTTAGCGCCGACGTCAGTTTGAAAAGCGGAAACAGTCCATTAAACGAAAGCCGGGTAATCAAATAAAAACAGATCGAAAACACTTGAAGAACGTGGTCAATGCGCACGAAACGACAACAGACGACTGTTTTAGCGTCACAAAATGGCGGCCCATAACGCCTTTTGGGGTTACCATTTTCAACCTAAATATAAAAATGCTACTTTCTTTCGCGCGTTCGGTTTGGTCGTAGTTTTATTTTTATATTTAATAAAAGTTATCTTATAGTCCATTATTTTCAAATTCTTAAAAAGAAAAACATAACGTATTATTTTATAAAGTATAACTGTATAAGAACAGATTACGATACTGTTATTGCCTGTTATTAATAGCACAGCACTACAAATATAAAGCGCTGACATAACCTTGTAATAGCGCAGTATAGATTTAGAAAAATATTGTTTACCAAGTTATTTGACACTCAGTTTGGCACAAAATTATAACATTCATTGATTATTGATATATTAATGTTGTTTTAATGCTCATTAATTGTTAAAACGGTAAACAACCAGCAAAAATATTTTTATCGTAACTGCAACGCCATTACAAAGTTACGTCGTCAGTTCAATCGCAACGTGTCAGGAACGCATTCTCTGAACGGCCGAACTATAGTTACGCAACTCGAGTTAGGGCTTAGCTTTCCATTAACGTCCGTCGAGTTGGGTGTTGATACGTATTTTTACAGAAAAGTTACATTATTATAAGCGCACACACAAAGTTACAAGATGCCGAAACGCGTAATTTTTGAGAAAAAAATTTATTGAAAATCAATTATTCTTGCAATGTTTATGTCTAATCTATGGAATGTAGAGTACAAGGAGGACCATCTCTATATATGAAAAGTGTCCCTAAAAACGCGTCCAATAAGGATGGCGCTTCAGTAGCATAGGATAAATTTAAAAAAGCGCCAAAATTAATTAGATTAAGATGGAGAAATAAACAAGGACCGACCAATCCGCTTGGTTTTGTACTACGTAAATAGTTGAGGTTTTGTATAATGGCAATTTACTAACTACTCTAGTCATGAAATTTTTAAATATTTGAATTCAGCTGACTTCACTCCGTCTACAAAAGCTATATTAATATCGTAGTTTTTCAGACGCCAGCGATATTGTGGTAGGTTTTGGAACCTCTATTTTCAGTATATAGTGGGAGACTTTTTCAACTTTCGCACCTTATAAGATGGTTCTCCTTCTACTCTACACTCCATAGTCTAATCCTACCGTAAAAAAAGGGAGTTTTGGCGGGAACTTGACCTGGGGCGGTTTGTTACTCCTGTATTATTGTTTAAATAATGGTTTGAAGTGAACTTTGATATATAAAAGTGGTGCGATTTTGTGTATTAAGTGTCTGCGCATGTGAACTATTAGTGGAAACTGTGAAACAAGTGCTCTGATGGTGATGGATTCTCAAGATAAGCTGTTTGTTTACATATGCGCCTTTAGATACCATCGCCAACTGTCAGCTGCCTGCTGGCTTAAGTTGCCGTCAAAATCTCCCAAGGGCTGCACAATGTGACGCATCAACATATTGTGAAGCAGTGAACTATGAAGAAATTATAATAAACCGACTAAAAATACTCAAGACTTGGCCTAAAGGTCTAGATACCAGTCCATAAACTCCAAAAAAAATCCTACCGTAAAACTGGCGCCATTTTGTAATGTCATTGTCGTCGTCAGTAGGGATGTTGATTCTTTCCGAACAACATCGATTTTTAAATCGATTCAAATCGTAGGATGTATCGATTCACAAAAATCGATTTCTAAAATGTCTTTATTTTTTTATGTTTGCATTTATAATGTAAATATAAACTCATTTTATGAAAAACAAAAAGATACCTACCATAATAAATAATCTGTTATTGAAATTTGTTTTATTTTAACAGTACTTATTAGTGCAGATAACAAATAAAATAGGTTAGGTTCAATTTATGTCATAGAACCGAATTGGTTGACGCCGACTCCACCTGGTACGTGTCTGTCCTACCCCTAAAGTAGTTTTAAAGAGCCGGAGGCGTGTAGGCGGGGCAGCCTCCGCCTGCTGTAACAAATCGTAGGCATCGGACTCGCCTCCGCAGCTTCCTCTTGTTGGTCGCCGCCGAAGGCCGCCGGAGGTGAGGAGGATGCCTACGATTTGTTTGTTACAGCAGGCGGAGGCTGCTGAGGCTGTAGCAGTCTTCACGAAATAATATTAGTTTAGCTTTAAGATGTAGATACATAAGCTATTAATAGTTAAATTATCAAAGTTAAAATATTCTTAAATAAATTCGACCTTTTTCACCCTTTTCGGATATTACAATAATATGTCTGTGACTTACGTCACTATAATGATCATAATTAATCAAAATCATAAATTAAATTAAATTACATAACTTAGCTATTATAAACCACTAAATAACAAACTGTTTGACTGTAACTAAATACTAATTGAAATACAAAGCGCGCACACAACGAACGAATCTCGGTCTTACTCTTATGCTGGTTCACTTGACTTGATTATTTCATGTACAGCAGCCCAAAGCCCAAACTCGAGGGAGATACAACTCGAGTTAAGCGCAACAACGCGTAGTGTTTCTAGTTTGTGAGCGCAACTCCAGTTGACCCATCACTAGTTTGCTAGTTTCAGAAAGTTTTTCAGTATTTAGGAAAGTACTCTGTGGTTTAAAAGTTACAATTTACAAACTTAGAAATTAATAAAATGGCATCTTTAAGTGAATTTGAAAATCTAGATGAGGAAGTAAGAGAGCTTCTGGAAAATTATAAATTTAAAAAAGCTACAATTTATGAACCTTGTACTCTAAAGAACTTTAAAGAGTGTTTAATCGGCTTACATGAGGTAGGTTGTTATTTTTTCAGGTTCAACTGTACAAAACTTACAATCGATTTGAAGGGTGCAAACTTATATAAAAAAGATCTTGTTGTTCCATGTCATTAATAATTTAATTTATTCTACAAAAGTGCGCAGTTTTCGAAATATTATTTTTTTGCGTACATGAATATGATTTTGTAGATTTGGTCTTTTAAACCGTATTGACCTTTATTTTATGTTATTGTTTAGATTATCTTATTATTTTTTATTTATGTAATGTGTAATTGTTCAAACAAAATAATTTCCAAGCACCTTCATCATCAGAAAGATATTTTACACATATTTAAGTTTGACAAACCAAAAAAAATTAAGGAAATGATGTGTGTACAGAATAGAATAGAATAATTTTTTATTCAATATAGATCACATGTGTAATTCTTATTGAAAGTAATTTTTTACTTCACCACTGGTTCGAAAAAAAACCTCTGTCCTGGGAAGAACCAGCAAGAAACCCAGCTGGACTTTTTTTTTTAAAAGCTTATTTAACATTAATGGTTGGTACAAAATTTATTTTAGAAACAGCTTGGAAGTGACCACATATATAATATATATATATTTCGTTCAACTATCCTTCAGTAGACCTGCTGGAAGAAATTTCATCATGAGCAGTGCCTTTGTACATAATTATGTTTTTACCATTTTCCTATCGAAGTCTGTGTGTACACAAGTTTAAATAAATAAATAACATAACTTACTGGACACTATTAGCAATTAATTAAAAAAATGGGTTTTATTGTTAAAAAACCTTAAAAATTCAATTTATAAAAAAGGAGCACTGTCTAAGACAAGTTTAGCTTAATATGTTCTAAATGGCTTAAGGTATCATCCCCTTCAGGCTTTGCACCCATTTTCCAAACAGCCTGTATAACAATTGAATGTAAATTTTGTACATTCTTTTCTTTTGACATTTATATGTTTTACCCATTTATATCCTCAGCAACGTGGTAACTATTCTAATTCATATTATTCTGTTTGTCTTAAGGAACTTGGTCTTTTAAATATAAACTACATATTTAATCCGTATTTAGATGTTGAAAATGATACCTTGACGACAGAAGCATTAGTTAAACTTATTAACTCTATCTGGACTTTGTTACAAAATTTTAAATGCACATCAGAAAAGGCAGAGAGGTTGGTGGAGCGAAACCACATTCTTGAATGTAATAACAGTCTGCTAAATGTAAGTATGATTTGATTTTTATCTCCTTTTTTTATATTGTTTAGACTTCATTATCAGCTTTTAATCAATCCATTGTTGGATATAAGTGTGTTTTTTCTTAATGTACAGAATGAAATCAAATCTTGACCTATACTTACCATACAGGCACATAGATTCTGAGGTGAGACCCAGTAGGTACACTTGCACTGGTAATGCTGCTCACATTAATTAATACTTCTAATAAATTTAAATATGCAGCATTATTAAAATATGTGTACAAGTGATAGATTTAGGGATTGAAATGGTGACATTGGTTATTTGGCAGATTTGTTATCTTATTCACCATGGAAACTCCAAGCATGGCTCTTTGAATAATTTTTGGCCAAATCTGAGTTTGTGAAATAGTCAAACCTTTAGTGTCCACGTCTTGGTACCATATGTGAGTATAGGCAGGACACGTTGTTGAAGACATTCACCTTCAGGCTTTGCGGTATGGACGAAGGAACTTGATAGTGCTTCCCAAATTCTGCGCTGAAATTGATTCTATGCTGAAATTGTTTAATCTGCTTGAAGACGATTCATCATCATGATTATCAGCCTAATTGACTGCATAACAAAACTCAATTTAAAAAAACTTCCATATTACAAGTATTTGCCAAATTTGTCACACTTGGCATGAGGGTTGCTTACCACAGCATTTTATTATTTTGGGTTGTTATCAGGAAGATGATGCTGCCCATAGCTTGTTTCATATTCCCTCTCTCACCTCTTACGACACCCACGAGATGATATTATTGAATAAGCCACTAAGACATACTCTTAACAATTTCAAGAATCTCACCACCAACATTAATCGAATTCGGTGTTATACCACTGTTAAATACTCCTGACTTTCATTGTTACCGTTTCGTTGTTAAGTTGTCGTTGTTGGGGGATTGATTTAGGCTGTTCGACATGTCTTGTAGCTAGAATTGTCAACCTTAGCACGGATTTGTGGAAAAATTGCAAACATAATGCAGGATATGGCTAAAAAAGCAGTACACAGCTATAAAAGTATAGAATAGCAAAAATTCTATCAGAAATAAGATTGCACTTTCATATTTCAAACAGTTTTTAACCTATTTCAAACAGAGACGGCCTTTATTCGATGAGTATATTTTTAGCCAACTTTAAAAAAGAGGTTTACAATTCACTGTTTTTTTATATGATAAATATTTGTGAATTGTGAACCGATTTCGATGATTATTTTTTATTATACTCTATTTTTTATTATTAACTAGGTTATTAGGGGTCAGGGTAGGTAAATAGAAAATGAAGTTTTAAGTGTAGCTATTTAGAATAATTCTAGTTATTACTTTGAGCTTTATGATATTTCTATATCATCATCATCATTACAGCCCTTCACAAGTCCACTGCTGAACATAGGACCGTGCTTTGTGGCATTCCTTCGGGGAGGCCCCCCGAAGGAATGCCACAAAGCACGGTCCTGAGCCACCTGCATCCATTGCCAACCTGCTCGCCAAGCGTGGTAACTATGGCAATATACTCCCATGAGCAATGACATTAATGTTATTTCTTAGTCGTAACAAAAGAGTCAATAATTCGTGAATATATGATTGAATCTGGAGGAAAACCTCCACCCTAAGGGTGGCAAAATAGAGGTGAAGTTTTTGACCGTACTATTAAGACAACATTAAGATTGTCATATTCCTTATTGTCATACCAACACAAAAGGGTAAATATAATGTAATATATAAATATTAATTTTTGTTTGTTCGTATTTTATGCGCTGCCATACCGTTCATCAAATTGCGCTAAAACTTTGTCAACTTATTGCTTGCACTTGCGCGAAGGTTATAGGCATAGTACTACAATTAACTTACACTAAACTCCTTCTGTAAGTTAATCGCGCGTATCGTACCGACAAGCTTTGAAAGATGTACCTATATCATTAAATGAATGTTTTGTCCTTCCTAATTAAACAATATAACTCTTTCCAATTTAAAACCACATTTTCACAATTATTTCTTCTGCAGCAATAATGCGCTGGGTACCAGCTAGTTCTTTAATAAAAAGTAAAAGCCAACTTAAAAGTATTTATTAAGAAAAAAAAAAGTCGGAGCTGTAATTCTTCTACACGCTATGACTTGGCACCAACTTGAGGCTGTGAAATTATATCTTTTTTTAGCTCTTTGAAGGCTTTTACTTTTACTAAGTTATTTTTTTTACCTGTTTCATCTTAACATCTTAACCTACTTAAATGATATTTTTTAATTATATAGACTATACCTCAAAGGTGGTGCTATAAATTTGAATAAAAAATGAGGGATAAAGTTTGTATTGTAACTATTCAGACGCCATTCTAGTTGTTTCGTTGACTTGAGCTTGTAATTTGTAAATGCTAGGTCCACTCAAAAGTGGAAAATATTTAACTTTTAATAAAAATTAATAACAAACTTCATCTCAATAACAAGCTTCTGAAATTGGTGCTAGGGATGGGCAAAGGGAAAAATATATCGAATCTATATTTTTAAACAGTATCGATATATATCGCGTGATAAATATCGATATATCGATATACCGTCATCAATTGAATGATGTAAAGATAAGGTCTACTGACGGTTGGACGACGAAAAAAACCATACAACATTTGAAAATATATCGCGATTTAAAATATCGACGATATATATCGATATTTTTATTTAAAACTATCGATATATCGATATTTTTTGCCCAAGCCTAATTGGTGCTAAAACAGTGTATCCAAGAATTAAATAAAATAGAATTTTTTAATAGAATAGAATACAATGTTTTAATTTAATATAGATAACAACAATACTTATAGAGTTATTTAAACTTTACCACTGGTTAGGATAACCTCCGTCCTGGGAAGAACCAGCAAAAACCCAGCTAGACTTTTTTTAAAACATTAATTTACTGTATAATATTTTATACAGTTAACTTATAATAATATTTTATATAATTATCTTATACTAGCTGGCAAGACAGACGTTGTTCTGCCCTCTCCGACGACCCTATGTCCTATACAAATTCTTAATTTCGTAATAAAAAATATTGAGGGTCTCTTATAGGGATAAAAACTATCCTATCTCTCAAGTTGGACCAAACTGCACACAGTGTGCAAAATTTCATTGCAATCAGTTTAGGAGTTCATCGCGGACAAACAATGTGACATGTAATTTTTATATATAAAGATTATTATTAATCTTTTTTATTTGATAGACATCAAATAAAAAAGTTTAAAATTATTATTATCAA